>JAMZAV010000564.1:0-316068 GCA_024449915.1 Sweltsa coloradensis | reverse complement strand
TCCCCCTTTTTTTTTTTTTTCCCCCCCCAAAAGGTGGGGTCCCTTCTAACATCTCTTTTTAAAATTTTAAAAACCCCTGGGGGATCCTTGTAATTTCCTCAAGTTTAAATTAAACCTACCCTAAGGTGGAATCCCTTGCTAACTACTCTCAGAGTTGAACTTACCTATCTAAAAACACTCCGTAGGACGTCCTTGCTAACTACTCTCAGAGTTGTACTTATACCTATCTAACAACCCTCCCAGGTGGAACGTCCCTTGCTAACCTATTTCTTTTTTAGAGCATCGTACCAATCTAAAATGACTCTTTATAACACCGTGTTTTGAAACTGTGCACAAATATGCACTGAAACACGCAAAATTATGCATTTCAAAATCACACCCCTTCTTGGAAATCAGCATATTTTGACCGAACCACTTGCCCAAATTACAAAACAAAATTAAGCGGATTCACAGAAAAGGCTGTAGAGTACGTCAATAATGGCGAAGATGTTTTTGGATTAAAATCCTCCAAGGTCACGGAGCATAAAGATCGCCCCCATGTTATTTCTAATGGGAGATCTTTGCCGATGGGACCTAGCTCGAAAAATACAAAGTTTGACAATTTTTTAATGGTCATGGCGAACCCAATAATTTTTCTGTTATTTCTAAATTCATAAATAGTTAGTTTTAATGAAATATCCTTTTTGAGTTTTCATACTCTCTTTGGATGAGCGTAGCGAGCGAAGCGAGCGAAGCGAAGATTCCATTTCACTACACTGGAGAAAAAAATCCGGAATGTTTTTTTTTTCTTTCCTTCCTTCTTTCTTTTTTCTGTATTTTTGTTTGTTTGTCAGCACGATTCCGGCTAAACCGATACTCCGATTGCGATGAGATTTTCTGGAGGCCTTCGAAATCTCTGTAACTTAGAACTTCTTCGTTTTTGAGCGCAATCGGAAAATTATTTCTTATGAAAATCGCAAATTTACGATTTTTTTCGATTTTTTATTTCTTCAACTTATAACACCTACATACCCACCAACTAATTGTAATGATTTTTTCACAGATCCTTAATTTAATGAATTAATATATTTGTGTGAAATTTTAGCGTAATCGGAAAATTATTTCTTCATGAAATCGCAATTTTACGGGTTTTTCTTTTTTAAAACAATTCTTTGACTGTAACACCTACATGCTTTATCCTATTGTATTGTAAAGATTTTTTCACAGAACCTTAATTTCATGAATTAATATACTCGTGTTAAATTTGAGCGCAATCGAATAATTATTTCTTATGAAATTGCAATTTTACGATTTTTTAAAAATTACGATTTATTAAAAAATTAAGTTTATTTTTTATTTTATTTAATTTAATTAAAAAAATCTCGACTAAGTAATAATTTTTTCACAGAACAACAGAAAATCCGTGTATCAAATAGCAGCTCAATGCACCAATTACGCTCATCCAACAACGCGGCGGGACTTAAGCGTTTTCCTAGTACATAACATAATGCACAATATGTTTAAACTCACAATAATATGCTATTGCTTGATTCTAACTTCTGTAGTCAACTCAATTAATATGTATGGTATGAATGGGAGTATATTTGTGTTAAATGTATATGTTTCGTCTTCAATATTTAATATCTTCTAATATTTACATTGTCAAAATGTGTAAAACCTATAATATGTATGGACTACAATAATGTAAATTCAATATCTTCCAATATTTTTCTTGTAAATAATTGTGACTGATAATATCCAGAAATAAATCAGCAAATATATATTTAGTCCTTGCTGGCCTTAATCCCGCCTAGAAAATAAAGACGATTATATTCTACATCTATGAAAAGAGGCGCTGTTCGTCGTTCTATGAAAAGAGGCGCTGTTCGTCGTCGTCGTCGTCGTCGTCGTCGTCGTCGTCGGGACCTCCACCACCCCTCGATGACGTTTCCGACGACGACAACAACAAGAAAGAAAATTCCCTTCTATTTCTTGTATGTCCAGCTCGGGTCTGTTCCTTCTACATCCCCCACACCCAGGCTTCCTCACTGATCGAAAACTATTACTCCCCGAAACTAGAGGCGAGCTCTGGCGTTCGTTGTCGGGAACCCTCCCCTCTCCTCGGTGACCTCCTCGACTACGACTGGTTCCCCTTACCTGAGACTGGAACTGTCCTCCTAACATCGCCAGACTAGAGTGGTACATAATGAACTTACGGTTGGCGCGATCTTAAACACAAAATCATACAAATTTAGGTTAGGTTACGTCTTACGAGCATTACATCTTGGTAGTGAGGTAAAATTTCCCTTTAAAAAAAATCGGAAATATTTCTTGGGGATGGGGGGATTGAATGGTAACTTTAGGCTCCTGGGCCGTCTAAAGGATATAAAAACCTCAATTTGAAGGATTGGCAGATGAGGTACAAAGTTACAACTAAATTTAAATATTTTTTAAGAATGTCATATATGAACGAGCAGAAATGTTCTGATTCTCCCGCGTTTTTCTGGTTTTGAAACCTGGCTCTATTCGAAAATCAAAACTATATTTTTCAAATTTTTGAGATCGCGAACACGGCAAATATCGCCTCTTCAAAATAATTTCAAATTTCAATTCGCCCGCAAGCACACCATTGAACGTAGGTAGTAGTGTTTTTGTGACATGAATGAATTTTCAACTGGTTTCCTTGAGGCTGCAAGTGACAGACTGAGAGGAGAAATATATTTCTACAAATTGTCTTTCCTGCGAATGTTTTCGTTTGGCGGTGTTTTGTACCGATTTGTACCGGCAAACGAAAAAAAATCGCAAGAAAATCAATTGTTAAATACTTTTTTTTCTCAGTCAGTCAGCCTCTAGAAAACCAGTTGAAAATTAATGTCACAAAAACACAACTGCCTACGTTGAACGGTGTGCATGGGCGAATTGAAGTTTGGAATTATTTTGAAGACGATATTTGCCGTTGTGCCCAATGAGAAAAATTTGAAAAAATAGTTTTGATTTTTAAAAAGAGCCAGGTTTCAAAGCAATTCACTATATTATTTTGACTTGGTAGCATATTTGAGAAAATAGAAAAACGTGGTCGAATAGTCTTTTCAAACATTTTTAACAAACTTTGCATTAATCTACCAATATTTCGAGCTAAATGTCTTAAAGATAAAGAATGCATTGCCACTTCTTTTTTCTTTTTTTTTTTTAAAAAAAAGGAAAAACATTTCCAGTAGTTTTTTGGAAAATATTTTTTTGGGAAAAGTTCCGGAAATATTTCCGGTTTACATCTCTATTTCTGGATTAAAAATGGATTGAAATACTTCCGTTTCTTCTTCTTCTTCTCCTTTACTAGTGCCTTATTCGTCGGTATTAATTAACCTGGGATTCTGGCCAATTAAGTGAGTCTACAACTCTCAAATTTTACATGGAAACTTAGATAATGGTCATTCCTGGGTAACATTATTACAAAACTACTAACTTTCCTTCTTATCAAATCGTCGATTACTTTTCCGCGAAAAGTCAATGATCCCCCAGTACTTTCACCTACCAAGGCTCCTTATCACAATCATTGCAAGCCTAGGTTCACTTTTTACATGGTGTGCCATTCATGACAAAGACATGAATAAAATATGACCTGTTTTGGTCGACGCTCAATGCAGTTTCGCCCACCTAAGTAATTACATGGTATCGAAAAACCAAGAGTGAAATCAAAGGGATCATTTTTTTGCTGTCTGCTATGAAATCTATTTCGTTCTAGTAACCTTCCTTGCACCTTATCAAACCCCTTATAAGAGGACACTATTCTAGCAAGCGCCATCATTGTGCCGAGAAGAGCGACGGTTGCTGAAATCATAGCAAGTAAAGTAAGTAGTACACACATTTTATATATTGTTTCTTCTACGGACTGTCTTGGTCTATTGCAATTCTTGGTCTCTTGCAACACATATTCAAAACGGAAGCAGTAATCATTTTGGCGTTTACCAAAATCTATATTCATGCAAGCTGAGACGCAACTGTTTCATATGCCACTTTTCCCGCAAGTAGGCTTCACCCTGGACAGTGTAAGGAGCATTTTCAAAGCAACTTTCAAGAGCTTTTATTATCAAATGTTGCATTTATGAGCGTTTTGAGATCTCAAAATTAGCCCTTTAAAATCACTTGAATGAATGAACAAGTTGCTTTACTAAAGAACATAAGACAAGTTCCCCACCAATGGGTATAAACGAAATAGAAAATAGAATTTCATGTCATTATCAAAAACCACGAACTTGATGATTAAGCGTCTATAACGCAAAATATTAATTTTACAAATCTTGTTTTTTTTAAATCGTAATATTTTTTGTAATTTGGGCAAGTGATTCGACCAAAATATGTTGATTACCAAAAAGGGGTGTGATTTTGGAATGAATATTTTTGCTTGTTTGCGTGTATATTAATGCACAGTTTCAAGACACGATGTTATAAAGGGTCATTTTTGATTGGAACGATGCTCTAGTATGTGGAACAAAACAGAAGCACTTCAATTTTCACAAATTTCTGGATCAAAAAATTTGAAAATTCGCGTAAAATCAGTCACAAGATAAAAAATTTTAAACGGTCATTTTAGTGTTGTGTAATCATTGAAAACTCAAAGGTGTAATGCTATAGATAGAGATGTGTAAAAATGGTTTTTTAAAGTTTGAAAATTCGCGCCTTAAAAATAAAAATTCGCGATTTGTCGCGATTTACCGAAAACACAATTTTCTCATGCACAACTTAAAAAAAAATCCAGGTTTCAGGATAATTTGATTGATTTTAATGATTAAAAAAAAAACAAGCTCATGAGAGTGAAGTTCAGAATCAGTTATAATTTTAAGCTCAATTTCAGCCTTCAGTTTTCAAAGTTTCCGACAGTTTTTACCAGAATTAATTTTGTCTACCCGGCACCTCCACCAAATTTACGAAATTATGCATTTTTTATGTGTCTTTTGATATGGATATGAAGTATTTTGAGCTTACTCTCGTTCAAACGATTATTACGATCTCACAATCGCGTTGTATGACCCGGCACCTCCACCATATGTACCAGCCAGTGTTAATTTAATTTCGACTTCGACCCGGCACCTCCACCAAAACTTTGAAATTTTTTTATTTTTTAAAATTTGGACCTAATTCCATTTAAGGCAATTTCGCCACTAGTTCGCGCCATCAACTAAAATTTCGCGAAAATTCGCGAATTGGAAATTGGTACCATTCAATCACAATTCATGTCAATGCAAAAATGAATTTGATGGGATTATTGCAACTTTAAAAAAAATCGCGAATTTTGTTGTCACCATTTTTGCACATCTCTAGCTATAGATTATGTGGTAAAAAAATCATTTTGTGGGTATTTGAGAGGTATAGAGCTTAATTTGAAGACATGTTTGGTGGAGGTGCCGGGTCCCATGGTCCCCATCTCTTCTTGGGTGGTGGAGAGCTTAGTTTGAAGACATGTTTGGTGGAGGTGCCGGGTCCCATGGTCCCCATCTCTTCTTGAGTGGTGGAGAGCTTAGTTTGAAGACATGTTTGGTGGAGGTGCCGGGTCCCATGGTCCCCATCTCTTCTTGAGTGGTGGAGAGCTTAGTTTGAAGACATGTTTGGTGGAGGTGCCGGGTAACCTCTGGCGAGTGAGTGGAGATCTAGTGGACCTTGATACTAACAACCCCCCTGTTTCAGGTCGACGTCTCCTCCAGCATGCACCGGTTTCTCCTCCTCGCGCTGGCCCTCACCACGGTAACAGCAGTAGACTACCATGCCGGCACCTGCAAGGGCTCTCTCCTCAGCGAGCAGGCGGCGTCGAACGCGACGGAACCGGATGAGCACTACCTGGTCGCGTTCAGTGGGAATCCCGGCGACCAGATATCCTGTGTCGTCGTCGAGGACCTGACTCAGCACAAGAGGGCGGTGACCACGCTACTGCGCGGTGGACCAGGGAGGCGGTACGCCATCGTCAGCGTCAAGACGCCCGACTGGGAGGACGCCAACTTCGTCATCAGGATCTACGGCACTAGACAACAACAGTAAGTTTTTTATTCTTACAAAAAAAATCGAGTCCTTCCCAGGATGCATTACATGACTCTTTTCAAAGCCCGGACCCACAAAGAGGAGTTGACTAAAACGGAGTTAATTTTAGGAGTAAGCCGTTGTTAACTCCCATTTCGGTATCCTCCAAAAGGCTTCATAAGGAATCAATCCCCTGCATTCGAAAATTATGATTTAGGCATTTCTCAGTCTTTGCCAGCATGAAGAAGAATTTGACCCAGGGTATTCCTCTCCTGATCTAAAAAGGATAGAAAAGATGCAAAGTTTATCTCTCAATCATCAGCTATAGTAAGTTGGGGAGTGTTTTACTCCAATGAAACTAGAGGCAAGCTTTGGCAGCCGTCTTCGAGTACCATTCCCCCTCCCCTCGACGTCCACCCTGACGGCAACATATCGTAAGTTGACAAAGACGACTACGACCACGACGTGAGTAACCACCACATTCCTCTCCCTGCCTGTACAGATGGATCTGTTCATCACGGATATTTCCTAGGCTCGAGTGGCGCATAATGGCAATGTTTAATAAACACTTAAAACAGCAAAGGAGAACAAATTAATTGAAAAGTATGCATGGGTAAATGAAAAACATTCCATCCGGGAGTCAATCGCAGGTCTTACAAGCTTGCTTGATGTACAGTCGCATACGTAATTTATAAATCAAACAACTTTTCACACACACATTAGAACATTTTTGAAGGGACGGCCCAGGGACATTTTCCACTAGGTGTCTGTAGCTGCTAGCTTGGTATATGGTGTGAGGATATTAATTGTAAGAGAGTGTCCAAGAACAATCTTAGCTCGACGCACGATAAACTTGATAAAAACATTCGACTGAGAAACCCTATGGACACGAGATTACGGTTTGCCAATGCTTGGCATCGAATCGTTGACTCAGCTATAAGTAAAGGTCCGTGTAAAGGTTTTATTTTTTCCTAAATTTCGTTTTATTAAAATGTAAAAATTGGTGTTACATGTTTTTATTTTATTTTTGCATTTCTCGCATGACAAAACGTTGTAAAATAAATAATATTGTTAATATGCAAAGGGAATTCCAATATGCACAAAAATCACCATAGTTTTAACGCACAGATATAACACCTAAGGATCGTTTCTGCGAATTTTCATTCAAAAAATCAATAATTTATGTGCACCGTTTTCGTTTCAGCTTGAATTTAATTAAGAAACACTCAAGTTGTCAGCAAGTTAAGGTTGAATGTTTGTAAATAGTGCAGATACAATTGATTTTGTGAAAGGAAATAGTAAAATAATATGGTTTTATTTCGCAGAATAACGGTTAATTTGGTGTTTTAACTACTTGGCGGAGTTATATGGTTTTACTACCATTTAGCGGCATTATTTCGGTTTCATTAAATAAAACCATTTTCTCGGACCTCTAGCTATAAGGCAAAATCGCCTTTGACCAAGAATTAATTATTGATGAACTCAATTTCCACAACAAAGAGTTAAAAACCTTACGATTATTTTACACACTATTTTAAATAAGTGTTTTTTATTCAATCAAGATAATAAGGACTCAACCTCTATATATAGCATATATTTTCAGTATGTATTTCCACATGATCCAATAGAAGCATTATGATTTTTTTTTAAATAGCTGGCATAGCATTCAGATTGCATTTGCATTGTAATTGTCTATTGAACAACTTAATTTGCTTGACCTCCAGTGAAAGTGTACAACGACAGACTAAGAATGACAACAGGAAATGTATTTATCATAATTTGTAATGTAAATGTATAGTAAGTTGTAATTAGTCTTGAATATTTATTGGGTTATTAGGAAACACACGTGCCATGGTTTTAGTGTTAGAGCGTTTGTCGCAAGTGTTCTTAATGCGGCCCCTGAAAACATGAGATGAAAGTGATAGGCACAAGAATTAATTTGCATGAAGAACGTTGTTGGGTTTCTAATAAGAGCTTGTGTCATGAAATTCAGAAACTATTGGTGTATTTGTGCAATCTACGAAGTGGTTTTTGCTTCTTCATCTGATGCTCAATCAATTTAATAGGAAACATTATTGAAAGTGCTCTTATTTTCATAACTGTTTCAGTACCATGCGCAAACAAATATGATACGAACTAAACCATTTGTGTTTTATGTGTACGGTTATGCGATTAGACTCTGTTTAGCCTTAGCAGTGTTTCTTAAAACAGTTCATAATCTAAAATGTTTACGGGAGAAAAAAAGTTTCACGACCCGGCACCTCCACCAAATTATTAAAAAATGTTGCGTCTCGGCTAATTTTAGTTGGTTTGCTAGTATTTTGTGTATCCTTGGTTCCAGTGTAGAAGGCAAACTTCCAGTTGGGGCTTGTTTTGTTACTGTTCTTCGCAAATTCTCATCGGATAATTTTCAAAAAGTTGAATAACTTGCATTTGTGTTTAAGGTGAATCTATCAGCCTTATTAAAATTTTCCATATTTTTAGTTTATCAAAACAACGTAAATAGTTTTTCAATTATGAACATTTGACATTTCCAAATCTTTTTTTGTTTTTGTTGTTTGAGCAGAACGCCCAATATAGACGATTAGAGCGAAATTAATGACGTATACCCCGGACATATCTCTGCTCATGATTGTTTAGTTGGAAGGCTTATAAGTTTCTATTTGTAACACATACGCTTGTCTACAAACTGACATACTTGGAAAAATGTTCACTGTTATCACACACTGTTCACACACTGTTATCTTGCACACCGTACGATTTTTTTCTTCCGCCGGTACAAATACTAACTTGTCAATCAACAGGACAACGTATTAAATAGAACTCCAGGGTTAAAATCTGCTTCAAGTCTCGCATAAATGTTAGGACTATACTGCAATGCGCATGGCTATTTTTTTGAAATAACTTAGGTACGTAAGTCTTCCTTACCTATTTAACAATTTTCCCAAGATTTATCTTATAACTTTTCAACTAATTCCATGAATAATACTTTCTTTCCACATTCTTGTCTCGTTGAATTTGGAGAAGTATAGGAAAAAGGTAACTAACTATATACTACGTATTGCAATCATGTTTAACGAACGGATCATCTTTAAGAACCAGAATTAATATCGTCCCTGCCAGAAATTGATCTCACAATGAAAATAAACCACTCATTTTGCATTGTAAATATGCCTTGCTCGCTGCTTGCTTCCTGCTACTCTGCTATGCTACATGTGTGCTACTGCTACCGCTTCTGCTACAACGAGTGTTTTCTCTCCTTGCAGGTCCCACTCCCACATAAGACGAAAGAGACAACAAAACTTCGACCTCAAGTCAACAATTATCACCGTGAAACAAGGGGTCGTTTTGTTTCGTTTGATCGCGGACAACTTGGAGAGACTGATCACGCTTTTGGAATTTATAGACAGTGTTCTGGGAGGGTCAAACCCAGCTGCTTCTAGGGCGTTAATACGTATAGTTTCGAAGAGGCTAGATCCTCTAGGGCTGTTACGCATGACGTAGGCTGCCGTTACACCCCTACCACCTCACTCCACTACTTGACACAATCCCTCATGTGCTTATAGGCATACTTTTCACCGCTTTTACTCTCATATATTTCGCCCTGCAAAGAAATTTAAAGTTTTTAATCAACCATATTTTCTTCTGGGTTGTATACATCTCCCCTGGTACATTATGACCTAACGGTTGACGCGCCTTAATTCAAATATCTTTTTTTTGTCTCCCTCACTTCTCACCCCCTTTCCTCCCCTCCCCCGTCTTTAAAAGTAGCAATAATTGTGATTCTATCATAATCACCATTATAATAATTAGTATTATATGACTTGCATGTGTTTGTTAAAATGTGAATGATTGTCTTACTGTATATATACCAATTTATGTTGAAAATAAACGATTCATATATTATTTTATAAAAAACTTACATTGACATAATTATTCAATGAATGAGAACTATCATTGGTGAGTGGAATTTGATGGTAAAGGCGATTGCAGTGTACACATTTTCGTGTACAATCTTGTGGCATTGTGTTACACCCGTTACAACGTGTTTTGGGTGAATTTCTTTGAAAAAAGAATAATATACATTACTCAATCCAAAATAACCCCACTCTTCAGAAATAAATATTATTGCTTTTTTGATCAAAATGTAATTCAATTATTCTTAAGCAACCACTAATGACAACAATTAAAACTCGTGAATGTATAGCACTTGCAGTTCCTACGAGATTACATTAAAGTATTGAAGAATACTTTAAGCAGCGTTGTCATTATTTGCCTTATTGAGAGCATTAAAAACTATAAACAATATCTATCTCATTGACCTTAAATCGACGAAAACATTTTACGAAAACGTTTTTTTTTTAATTTGGCGCAAACGTTCAAACAATGACATATTACTTTAATCGTTAGATCAATTGAGGTCGCCCCACTAACAGTAAGTTTTATTCTATCCAAGAGTGGTTATTACTCAGCAGAAGACCCTAACCATCTGAAACTTAGGTCGAAGAGAGATGTTCCTTAAGAAGATTGAACGTAATACGGAAATATCCAAGATGGTTTGAAGAAAGGCTTATCCACCCTTTTCCTCTCTCCTGCCTTGCTGACAAATTATTGTAATAAACGGGGATCGAAGCTTACCATATTTGTGGCTTGTCATGTTTCCTACTGCAACATTAAGTTCGAGCTCAAGGTATCGACAGCAGTTCCTTACTAATGGTTTCATCTTGTATGCCGCCAAAGGCATGCATTCATGGTTTTAAAAAACGAAAATATATACTTGTCTTAAAACTAAATTTGAGTCATTGTTACCACTGTTTGAATGATTATGGACAAAACCAAAACTCTATCTTGTTTCACCTTTCACCACAAATATTGCTTCTGAACGCTTCCAAGCTACAATACGCATTATTGCATTATTGTACTTAGCAAGGTCCTTTCAAGATTTATGTCTCAAAGTGACCGGGAATTTAATAGGGGAGCCGCTACTACAAAACAAAAATTTTAAATTATTCTGTCCTAAAATTCACATCTTTTGTACTTAACAGATTAATTGTTTATTATCACCGCGCATGCCTGCTTCTGTATGCGTCATCTTTTACCACGTCCTTCTTTACAGCCCGATCTTTCGTAGAAAGCGCGCTACTTCGGGGGTTGACTCTGTGCTAATCGGCATCACGCAACTTCTCACCCTGGTGGCGAGAACTGTCAACACTCTCCTGGCGATTATGAGGCTCCTGGGAATCCTGATCCCTGACATCCAGGACATAGCTGCGGGCGGGAGTGGCGTGAGTCACAACTCGACGAATACCACACAGATCCCAGAAAATTATTATCCTTACTTAATAAAACAATTACAAAACTAAATGTCTACTTATTTTCCACCCATCAACTCTATTACATCGTCCGTCTGTTTTGGTGAACGGTCGTGGGGCTCGATTATCTCCCCTGGTATTCTTTAGTCCCTAGTGCGAAGCACCTATAACTGATAATCAGATGTGTGCCAGAGTTGGGCGATGGACAGCATCCTTGCGCTGTAGGTGGTTGGTGACAGGTACCGTTGATTTCGGTAAAATACCGCCGGAGCTCGGGAATAACAACCTGACTGACTATTAGGGGGAAAACTTGATTAAATTGTTTACAATAAATTTGTATTGTATTGTACTAGTAAGCTGTCAGTAAGATACTTAATATTATCATAAACTTAGAATAGTAAACTGGCGTTATATTATGATTGCCCATAGCATTTTCAACTGTCCTTTTAAAATAGCATTTTGCAGCAGCTATTTATGCACACTTTCAAAAACTTTTGAGTTATGAAAGGCGTTTTCAAATATTTTTATTTCAAAATTGTGACATCAAGTTTGAATTAGTATCAACTGAATTACTATGTTTATTCACAAATTGTTATAACTTATATGATAAATAAAATACAAATAGGACTGACAAACCTTTGTTTGAGTGAAAAATATCGCTGTGTGTGTATATATACTCAGAACGCTATTTTCACGTATCTTTAGTTATCACCGCTCGTTTTCTAGAAACAAAGCTGTCACCTTACGTCTTATTGCCAGCTGGACGATGCTCCTGGGAGGACGGTCGCGTTGAGCTCATAGGACCTCCAGGACAACGTGCAGTTTTAAAGCAACATTTTAATTCTCAACCACATACACACTTTCAATCGTTTTTTAGATTAAATTAATCGTTTTTCAACAATTTGTCCCTTGTCCTCACGTTCTGTTTCCAAGACAACCGACAGTGTTGGCTCGACTCTGATTCGGGAGGTTTCGGGTTCGAATCCCGTCGTGACCGGTAATCCTGACTGAAGGGTTTTCCCGAGGTTTTAATCAGTCGTTAAGGCGAGTGCAAGGTATTGAGTACAATTATTGTGCTATTCGCAGCGTACCTAGTTCATCTGAAGAGGGGTATACATTGCACCCTATAACAGGCTTGATTCCCTCGATAAAAGTGTTTTGTTTTCAAGCAGCTTCTGAATCTCGCAATGTGTTTTCTCGGAATAAATCTAAATGAACTCATTGAACTCGTCTATGAAGATATCGAATTTGTCTCTCATCTCACGTTTAAAGTCCTTTATCAAACTCAAAATACCAGTTTCTTAATTGTTTTTATCTTGGCGGCAGCCTTAGTCAAGACTTGTCAGGAGTCGATAGCAACGTTCAAGTCAATAACAGAGTCGAAGTTTCCCCGTTGGGGAAACTTTGGTTTTTAATAAAGCAAAGCAAACAACGTCATTGATTATTGACAAGGTTTATGAAGATACCAATTTTGATAACATTCAAATTGGGGAGCCTATATTAAAACGCATTCTTATGTCTTGTAAACAATAATAAAAAACTATAAAATTAATTAATTTAACAACAAACTAATTTGCGCGGTCAAGCCAGGACTTGATTACTACTCCACTTGATTAACAATCTTACCATGAGTGGCTGTTCACGAGACCACATCACATCATACATCACCCTCCTTGACTCTTGCTTCAGGGATCGGATGAGCATTGTTCAGGGAAGCAAGTTGTAATGTAGAACTTAACCACATTAGTCAAATATTATAGTTATCTATTTTTCTGTTCAACACTATTTACATGTCAGTTACTAAAAATTTTATTGTCCTGTTTAGAGCGAAGTCAAAATTGATAATAGAAGTGGGTTTTTCAAGTCGAAGACACACGGACTATTTTGTATGCATCAAACTGCGATATGCCCTGGAGCCTGGAACGTTATATTTTATGCAAATCAATCCAGAAATTACAAAATCCATCGAGGGGTATCGAACCCCGGTCTCCCGATTGCCGGTCGAGTGCTTTTTTTTCATGAACTCGTCGGCGTAGGACTAACTATAAGTACATGGCATGAAGTGATGACAGTCCTAATGGCTTTGGAAATCTTGGAAATCTCAGTCGGGTTTGCTGTTGGAAGAGTCAGATCAGGTTAGGTCATTGTCAATTCCTGAATATGCTACTTCTTCCAATGTTTGTTTCATAAACTATGGGGAATATGTAATTTAAACAAAAAGGTTATGGAAATGGCTGGGAGCACCCCAGATTTTCCTTCTTTTCTTAAACTAGAAACTATTGAACCGTCCAACGACCATATGTCCCCAAAAGCTACAAGCCTTCCCCTCTTCCCCCCCATGTCAGGGCAGGAATCGAACTGATACCTTTTAATAAACGTAATCGCTTGCAAATGGGTTACCTATCGATTATTAAGGGACTATCGATTAATCGATACACACTATCGATTAATAAAGGACTATCGACTCGGACGTCCGACCAACCCACCCAAACAGCGGTGAAAATTTGCTTGAATTCAGAATTGTGTATCAGGCTAGCAGAAGTTTACGAGAGGGCATGCGACCCATGTTGCGACCAGAGAACGGTCGACTTTGTATCGACTAATCGATATGTACTATCGATTACTAAGCGACTATCGACTAATCGATATACACTATCGATTTTTAAAGGACTTTCGACTCGGACGGCCGACCAACCCAAACCGTACGTACGCAAACAGCGGCGAAAATTTGCTAAAATTCAGAATTGTTGATCGGAAAAGTTTACGAGAGGGCATGCAACCCATGATGCGACCACAAAACGGTCGACTATGTCTCGACTAATCGATATACACTATCGATTATTAAGGGACTATCGACAACATGGCGACCGACCGATATATCGAGGTTTTCGCAGTATTTACTGCTTCTCGTTCGGCGGCCGCCATGTTGAAATGGCGGCATTGAAACCACCGCCGTCTGGATGTTACATACATCCAGACGGCGGTGATTGAAACAGACAAACAAACAATATCATAGATATTATTGGATGAGCGTAGCGAGCGTAGCGAGCGAAGCGAAGATTCATTTCACTACACTTTCTTTCTGTATTTTTGTCTGTCTGTTAACACAATTCCGGCTAAACCGATACTCCGATTGCGAAAAAAATTTATGGAGACCTTCGAAATCTCTGAACTTAGAACTGCCACGTTTTTGGGCGCAATCGGGAAAGTTTTTCTCATAAAAAACGCAATTTTACGATTTTTTCCGATTTTTAAAAACTTTCTTCGACTTATAACACCTACATGCTTTAACGGATGTAATGATTTTTCACAGAACCTTAATTTCATGAATTAAAATATTCGTGCGAAATTTGAGCGTAATCGAAAAATTATTTCTCATGAAAATCGAAATTTTTCTTTTTTTTCTTTTTTAAAACAATTCTTTGACTTATAACACCTATATGCTTTATCCTATTGTTATAATTTTTCACAGAACCTTTATTTTATAAATTCATATATTTGTGTAAAATTTGTGCGCAATCGAATAATTATTTCTTATGAAAATTTCAATATTACGATTTTTTCCTTTTTTTAAATTACAATTAATTAAAAAAATTTAAAATTTAATTTAGGCTCATTTTTCATTTAATTTAATTTAATTTTAAAAAAATCTTCAACTTAGTAATGATTTTTTCACAGAACAACAGAAAATCCGCATAACACATGGCAGCTCAATGCACCAATTACGCTCATCCAACAACGCGGCGGGACTTAAGCGTTTTCCTAGTATTTATTTAAAAGATTGAGATAATGAGATAAACTTTTTGGATGAGCGTAGCGAGCGTAGCGAGCGAAGCGAAGATTCCATTTCACTACACTGGAGAAAAAAATCCGGAATGTTTTTTTTTTTTTCTTTTTTTTTTTTTTTTTGTATTTTTGTGTGTTTGTTAACACGATTCCGGCTAAACCGATACTCCGATTGCGATGAAATTTTATGGAGGCCTTCGAAATCTCTGAACTTAGAACTGCCACGTTTTTGAGCGCAATCGGGAAAATTTTTCTTATAAAAAACGCAATTTTACGATTTTTTTCGATTTTTAAAAAATTCTTCGACTTATAACACTTACATGCTTTATCCGATTGTAATGATTTTTTTATAGAACCTTAATTTCATGAATTAATATACTCGTGTAAAATTTGAGCGCAATTGAATAATTATTTCTTATGAAAATTGCAATTTTACGATTTTTTTCTTTTTTAAAATTACGTAAAAATTACGATTTATTAAAAAAATTAAGTTAATTTTTAATTTAATTTAATTTAATTTAAAAAAAATCTTCAAATAAGTAATGATTTTTTCACAGAACAACAGAAAATCCGCGTAACTCAATGCAGCTCAATGCACCAATTACGCTCATCCAACAACGCGGCGGGACTTAAGCGTTTTCCTAGTGTATTAATACATTAATACTAGGGGTACGTTCCGAAAGTTGTTTAATATGCTATTTGCGTGCTTGACCTAATCCGAAAGCTCCGTTCCGCCATTGATTAAAGAAGGCTATCGTGACCTAATCCGAAAGCTCCGTTCCGCGTTCCGTAAGATTTTTGAGCATATTCAGCAGGATCGAGGTTTTCACTTGAGCAACGACTTAGCGCGTTTTCCTAGTTAATATTATTCATTACCTCTCCCAAGACCAAGAGGGGTTATTTATCTGCACCATGTTTTGAATCGAGTGAATAAATATGAAATAATTATGAATGAATGAATGAAATAGGGTACAATAAAGAACAGCAAAGCCCATAAAGTTTTTTGTTGTGTGTGTCGTGTGTGTTATGTATTTGTATTTGTAAAGTTATGAATTGGTTGTGAATGAATGATGAATGAATAATAATAATAATACTAATGCAAGGGAATACAAATACAAAGGGAATGTAACTTTATGATAAAATAAATAATTTATTTTATTATTTTTATTTAGTTTATTTCCAAGTTAGAAACGATGTTCAAAATGCTGCAGTGTAAAGATGGTACAAAACACATGGTAATAAGTGGTGATTTTAACGTGGACTTCTCTAAACCAAGTACCGAGAAGCAAGACATGGTAAATATTTTGGGCATTTATAATTTTACGGCTCTTATTACAACCCCAACAAGAATTACACTGAATAGTAGTTCTGTTATTGATAACGTATTTACAAACTTCTCGTCCACGATTGCTCCTAAAGTCATCGAGACAGGTTATTCTGATCACTGCTGTCAAATTATCAGTCTGCCGGTAGTGGGCCAAGCTAAACAGAATAAAAGGGGGGCCTATAGCTGGAGTAGGCAATTTAAGGAGGAGAGCATCATTAATTTCATAGAGCAATTAAGGGATACGGACTGGAGCGGGATAGATAGGATTCCGGATACTGATGGGAAATATAATGAATTTCTAAGAATATTTTATCACTTTTCAATACAGCTTTCCCGCTCAGACAATTTTCTAGTAAAATCTCGGCGGAGGGGGTGGCTAACGGATAAAATAAAAAGGGAAATGTCAAGTAAAGAGAGATCTGTTCCAAAAAAGTAAAGTAAACCAGTGCGCCCATTTTCTTGAGCGCTTCCAAGCTTTCAAAAAAGAGGTTAATAAGGACATCCGGATGGCCAAGAAGGCACATACCAGCAGGCAGTTGGGGAAGCTAAAAATAAAGTAAAGGCTACATGGGGGGTGGTAAAAGCACTTGCAGGTAAGGGAAGGGGAGAAGGAAACCGATCCCATTGTTCTGGAAATTGAAGGAAGGGAAATAGCAGATGCAAATAAGGTAGCAAATTTGTTCAATGATTATTTCACAGATATTGCTGATAATATAATTGATACCAAGGCGGATACTGTTGAGGCATGTTTGGCCAAGCTAAGTAAGGGAGGTGTCAGGCGCATTCATAAGATGTGTTTAAGGCCTGTTAGCATTAACGAAGTTCGCCAGGTAATAAAAGATTTAAAATCAAAGAGGTCAGCCGGGTGGGATGAGGTGCCCCAGTTTTCTTATTCGCCGATGTGGTGGGGTTTCATAGCTGAACCTCTAGCAGCTATCTGCAATTCCTCATTCATTTCGGGGACATTTCCGGAGAAGTTGAAATTTTCCACAGTGATACCACTTTTTAAGAAGGGCAAAGTGCAGGAGAGGGCCAGCTATAGACCCGTGTTGCTGATCCCAAACTTTTCCAAGTGTTAGAAAAATTTTTTTCTTAAACAACTCGATGCCTTCCTGAGAGATGAGAATATTCTGTCTGAATGCCAACACGGATTTAGAGCTGGATATTCCACCAAATCGGCAACCTTTCAACTTACACATGCAATCCAAGGGGCTCTTGAAGAGAAGGAAGTAAAGGGTCCATTATGTGTGATCTATCGAAGGCTTTCGATACAATCAACCACGAACTTCTACTTCGCAAATTAGATCATTTGGGGATTAGAGATGTCACACTGGCCTGGGTAACCTCGTACTTGTGTAATAGGAAACAGAGGGTGGCCTTGGCAAGGGGCAAACAATAACGCACTCTAAATGGAGACTTATTTAAAAATGGTGTTCCACAAGGGTCGGTGGTAGGGCCGGTGTTTTTTTATTCTTTACATCAATGACCTTCCTACCAACTTGCCTCTGGATTGCTTGGTGGTTCTATATGCAGATGATGCTAGTATTATTATTCGAGCTCTGTGTAACATGGGTCTCAAAGACAAATTTCTTATCATACTGAGAGAGTTAATAGAATGGTTTGAAGCCAACAAGCTTAAGTTAAATTGTGCTAAAACGCAGTTGATGAAATTCCAGGCAATTGGTGAGCCAGTACAGATGGTAATAGAACTTGGGAGGGAACTATTGGAAGTTGCAGATCATGCAATGGCCATGGCACATTGAGAACTTGTGTGGTAGACTAAGTTCAGCGTGTTTTTGTTTTTAGGAAAGTTGTAAAGCAGTGTAACCAGAGTACTGCAAAAATGGTGTATTTTTCATTCTTCCAATCTTTGATTCAATATTTGGAATCCTGTTCTGGGTAATGCCTCCTCGGCATTAGCTGTTTTTCGTTTGCAAAAACGGGCTATTAGAATTATGGCCAACTTACCCAATAGAGGATCATGCAGGCAGGCTTTTAGAACCCTAGGGGTACTCACCGTAACATCAATCTATATAATGGAAATGGCAGTTTTTGTAAATGATAACCCCATGTTGTTTACGAGAAACAGTGATGTACACCCCCATAACACGAGACAGAAGGACAACCTTCACCAGGAACAAAGTAGCTAAGGTTGTCTGATAATGATCCTACTCAGGCTGGGAGGAAAATAGTCAACCACCTCCCTGGCTACTTAAAGGAGAGCTTAGGAGACACAGATTTTAAATTTAAGATGAAATCCTGGCTGCTGGAAATGGAGTTTTTATTCGCTCTCAGAATATTTTAGTATAATTTTAGCACAACTAATGTAGGTAACTGATTTGGGCAGTTTGAGCTGCACCTGCATTCTGCAAATAAGAATTAGTGAGTTTATTCTGGTTTTATTGTGTGACGATATTCAGTGATTTATCCTGTGTTTATTTATATTTTAGACTCTGTGGAAAGGGTTATTTTAATGAGCTATAGAATGTCTCTAATACTTTAGTATACCTGTATAGGTAATTTTGTAAATACTTTGTAATGTATTGGATTTTACTTTATACCACATGGACAACATCAAATACTCGCCTACCTTGTAATTGTGTAAGCATATGAGTGCTAAATTGATGACTAATAAAATGAAATGAAATGAAATGAAATAAAACCGGTGGTTAGGGCATATTTATTTATAACTCCATGGTTAGGTTAGGGTAATCAATCATGGAAATGCTACGAGTTAGGTCCATTTAAAATTCCTGACGAAGGGCATGAGGCCATTCATTACGCTCTTGTATTCAAAACTGAGAATATTGTCAAAAAATACAAATAAAATAATTAAATAACATAAAAATAGTAACTGACAGATTTGTAATTTATGCCGTTTGGCGGGAAAATTACGTCCTTTGTGTTCACTCGTTGTCGTGACTGCGTCTGCTTGGCTTCGTTGGCAGCTTTGGTTGGCAATACTTTTGAAACAAAAGAGAGTCAATTAGAAGATGGCGCTCTAGTGTCTGTTATAAGTGACGTTTAGGTGTGAGTAAAAAGTTTACTTTAGTTCTTGTTTATTGTTATATAGGCCTAATATCCTTTTTCATGTGCTTAAGAGCACTTAATTAACGTTATTTCCTATTGCTTTGACCTAGTGCCTACTAGCTAGGCAGCAAACGCCCTAGGTGTAGGCCTAGGCCTAGGCCTACGTGGTCTCTAGCTCTAGCCTGCCTAGCCTTTTGGTGGGCCCTGACCTAGGGCCAGAGTGCCTTGGTTTCAGTGCTTGGTTCCTAAAATTATAGCCTATGCCTAGACTTAAGTTTGTATTTCTAAAAACGGTAACCTGTAGCAGAGCGGACGTGGGTATTATAGCGGCTAATAGGCCCCTACTCCACCTACAAAACCTTTAACGTTGCTGTTTTAAATCTAAAGTAGGGTACCTTCTAAACCTTTAACGTCGCTATTTTAAGCGAAAGTACTTTTCCGTTGAAAGTCCTTTATAATTAAAATAGCGACGTTAAAGGTTTTGTAGGTAGAGTATTAGCCATACCCACGTCCACGTCCGCTCTACTACAGTTAACCCTAAAAACTTTTAAGTTGGGCCTAGCCTAGTATCCTGCTAGGCCTACCTTCTATAGGACTCTCTTGGATAGGCCTAGGCCTAGATCTAGGGACCCTGGGCCCTATTTCCGCCCTCTAGAATGACCCTGGACTAGCCGGTACTTCTTCGGCTAGGGGGGTCCAACTTTTATATACACTGTAACGGAAAGGATTTCGGGTGCGCTCTTATCGATTATATCCTAGAACTAGCGCGGCGCACTGTAGCCAGCGGAAAATTCGGCTAACCTAACGAAAGTACACCTTTAACATAAGTAGTAACAAGGCAATATAGCAGTGTTAACAAGGTGTATAAAAGTTGGACCCCCCTAGCCGAAGAAGTGCCGACTAGGCCTAGCCTAGCTAGCTTGGCACTCTTGCCGCTAAGCGGGTCCAACTTGAATAGTTAATACTAACCTCGCCACAGCGCTTCGCGCCCTGCTAGGAAACCCTAGGTTAAGGGGGGGGGGGGGCGGCGAGGTTAGTACTAGAGTACACGAAAAATAACGTTTTTAAAAGGTGGACCCGCTTAGTGGCAAGAGTTCCGCTAGCTTAAGCATCATTCACAACTAGTTGTAAGGCGCAAGGTCTAGGGCGTAATACTTCCTATTGCCGAATATCCCTATGTGTTGCAATCAGAACGTTCACAACTCGTCCTAAGTTGCAAGGCGTAAGTCGTAAGTCATAACAAATTGCCCAAAATCCAATTCTTACGACTAGGCCTTACGACGAGCCAATCAGAACAGTGAGTTGTGTGTGTGCAAGTGAGAAAAGAGAGAGCTAAGCAAGGCAGTTGTGAACGACTCGCATTTTTTACGACTTACACCATGCGACTTAGACCTTACGCCTTAGAACTAGTTGTGAATGATGCTTTTGGTCTAGATTTTACCAAGATCTTGTATAATCTTGGCAAGATCTTGTAAAATCTTGACAAGATTGTGGTTGATCTATTTATGCAGTACTTGATGCAATTTCAATACACAGTATGCCACCTTATTAGATGCTTGTCCGTGGCTTGTTAATCTAGGCCCTGTGAACATGAAGCAAACTTAGGCTTGCCTGCAGGCTAGGGCAATCACTGGCCTAGCCCTATAGTGCCCACATTATTAGATGTTTATCTGTGGCTTGTTAAAGGAGGACCGGCATGGCTAAGCAAAGTTGATTAACGTCTGAAATAAGTACGATTACCGAAAAAAGCATTTATCTAAGTCAACTCGTTTTCGAGATATTTGGTCTCCCTTTTTCGTCTACTAGTGTGTGACGTCACACTGGCCTAGCCACTCAGCCCCGATAGAAGCGGCAGTGCAATATTGCAAACGTTCATTCTTACATCTGATAAGCAATAAACACCAGCATAATCAATTTTTGCATACATAGAGCAGAATATTCGCTTTAAAGTATGCCGCAAACAGAATTGAATTATGTTGTTTAGGAGCTTGCCAATATAATTTAATACAAACACATGTGTTTTAACTTTTGCCTCCCGCACGGACTGCCTTGCGCTCAACGTGTTTAGGGCGAGTCCAGCAGGCTTCTTCCTCGCTCGCCACCGGATGGTCCATAATTACTGGAGGGCTACCCTAAGGGGCTAGTAGTAAAACGTGAAAGCGCATAGCATTTTTATGAGAATCGAAACCAGCAAACCATGGCCCATGGTGCTATAATGATAATGCCAATACATGAAAAGGGCAATATTGAGTTTGATGACAATTTTGTGCATAACAGTTTGATTAAAATTGTGCAACAGAGGAACAGGGTAGTTTATTATGCAGTCGCTACTTGCTTGCGCCGTGAACCATTTCCGAAATAGCCGGTAGCGAGTGCCGAAGATTCCCGGTGAGGCCCGAACCATATTGCAGGGATGGCAGGTGGTAGCGAGGAGACAAAAGTTAAAATGCATGTTATTTTTCATTTTCATTAAATTATTGCCAAGCCTCTAAGAGACATAATTCTAATCTGTTTGCAGCATAATCGAGCACGAATATTCTACTGTACGTATACGCATTTTGGTTCTTCTGCCATTTATTGCGCGAAAGATATTATGAAGAACGTTTACTGCCGTGTGGTATTATATTGCCGCCTCGATCATCTTCATGTGGCTATAGGCCAGTATGTCGTCACACGCTAGTAGACGAAAAGGCGAGCGCACAAACGGCAGGTACCATGATAACTGACCGCTCTAATGCTGGCAGTGGCACATATTGTCGTTAAATAGTATCTAGAATACTACTATATTAAAATTTACCATCACCATGTCAGTCCTCCTTTAATCTAAGCCTTGTGAACATAAAGCAAGTAGGTTTGCCTGCAGGCTAGGGCAAACACAGGCCCAGCCTTATTGAGCAAGGCATAAGACTTAAAGTCAACTCAAACTGTAAAAGACATGGCAGCTCTCTGTAGCTTTTATGGAAATGTGGCCTTTGCCTACCATGTAGACCAGGCAGGGTTGTAGAGTTTTGACCATCCTCCGGTTTAAACCGTCCTGGTCAAAATACAATTTTGACCAGTGTTTTTTTTTAAGTGCATACTCAGATGAAAGGTCTTTTTTGCTTCAACTCAAATATAACTTCATAGTTGAATATTAAACAGAATTGAAATCACAAGTATGGTACGAGAGATTGTGCAGAAAACAATATATCTAGAGCACTGTAACACTAGTGTCTTATTCTATAAGAGTGGCAGAGAGTACCGGTACAACAACTTACCGTTAAATATAAGGAAACAGAAAATGGTAAAAGTTTTAAGAAAAAGTTTTTGTAGGTTGTTCATCAATTTTTTTCAATCAATTGCATTTCAATTAAAATATTTCTTGGCTAATAAAAACTAGAAAGCCCAAGCCAAGTTATTGTTGAAACTTTTGTACTGGTAGTTTCATTTAACAAAATGTAAAGACATGTAAAGTGCACTAGCAAAATAATAAACATATTGATTATTGAAGGTCTAGGTGGTTAGGTTGTATTGAAAATAGGAGTAGGAAAAAATGATGATGATTTTAAAATTTTTATTATATTATTTAATACATGGATGGATGGATACATACCTCATAACAGTTACTGTACTGAGTTACATACGGTACATCATTACAATTTATAAGGGTTTGATGATCATTTGACATAACTATCATAGTCAAACACAAATAGGCCTACTGTATTATAACTAGAAGACCAGATGCCAGATATTCAGGTCAATTCAACCATTGTTCAGATGTAATGGTAGTTTAAAATAGGAACCATATTAGGCCTATAATTTGGAATTCAATCACACTCACGTAAGAGGCTAGCTTAGACTTAGAGGCTAGGCTTAGGCATCTTAATATGCCAATTATAACTACCCCCGTCTGGGCCCGGGGTAGAATTGGCCCAGAGCATGGCTCTGCTAATCGTAAAAGGCGATTCAAGAGAAAAAGTCCACCTCGCAAACATCAGCTTGTAAGAAGGGTAGTATTTTACTCCCCGAAACTAGAGGCGAGCTCTGGCAATCGTCGTCGGGGACCTTGCCCCCTTCCCTTGACGACCCCCCGGCGACGATGACAATGACACAACGAACGATGACAAAGACGATGACGACCGCGACGTGAGAAACCCCCCTTCCTCCCCTTACCCGTGGCTGGTTCTGACCAGCACGCCCCCCCCCCCCCCCCCCCTTAGGCTAGGGTGGTGCATTATGACCTAACGGTTGACGCGTCCTTAATCCAAATTTAAAAAAAACAATTATAACTAGAAGACCAGATATTCAGGTCAATTCAACCATTGTTCAGATGTAATGGCAGTTTAAAATAGGAACCATATTAATAACCATATTTCTGTTGTGGAATATGTTGTTCTACCAACCTAACAACTATAGGCTCTAACAATGATACTATTTTTTGTCGTTTATGGCTACTTTTCGATGCAACCTTCGATTAATAATGCCTAATAAATGTAATGAAAGCAATATGAATGACCTGTATATATTTGCAGTCTTTTTTTTAGATATAAAACACTTATTCTTAATTTTAGCCACTTTTGACCGGTTTAAACCAATTTTGACCGGTTTAAACCACTTTTGACCGGTCAAAATAAAAAAGTGGCTTTTTTAACAACCCTGAGACCAGGTCTATATCAACAACTGTCTACCTGGTACTCTAGTTCTAAATAAACTAAAACAATGAGATAGCACAAATGTAGGCTTGCATAGCTTGTTTGATGTAGGCCTACCTAACTGTTAGTGATGAGGTTCAAGATGCCAACACCAGGTGGCAGATTTTGACAAGATCTTGTTTATATCTTGTTTCTAACCAAGTTCTTGACAAGAAACAAGTTCTTGGCAAGATCTTGCAAGTTCTTGACAAGATTTTTCAGCAGGGATTCTTGGCAAGATCTTCACAAGAAATAAACAAGATCTTGGCAATATCTTACTTAGCACAAGTTCTTGACAAGATCTTACTTTAACACAAGTTCTTGTCAAGTTCTTGCAAGATCTTGAATGGAATTTTCACCAGGGAAGTAACACTCTGTTAATCATCAAACTGAAAAGACGCAGGTTTTATTGAGGCTTCCCGCCTTCTTTGTTGAAACTAATGTAAAACACAACCACTTCTAGGCCTAAATCTTCATGTATGGGCAAATTAGTGGACACACAGTTACATAAAAAGGGATGTTCTCAAATACAGGCTGGTACCAGATTCCAAAGAGGTGTGGTTTGAAACTGTCAATACGGGTCAAGATGGACAGGCCATTACATTACATTTGTATTGTGCACAAAACCACTGGTTCCCTTTCACTTGGATGATTGACAAAGTGTTTCTAGGATAGACACAAGGTATAGGCTAGGCTAGCCTATAGCTACCTATTGGGCAGGTCTAGGAACCGGTAGGGCTACTCTTTCAGTTAGGGCCCATCAACTATTCAACACGTTTTTTTTCCGTGTACTAGTACTAACCTCGCCACGGCGTTTGGCCCCCCCCCACTAATCTAGGTTAGGGGGGTGGGGGGCGCGGAGTGCCGTGGCATGGTTAGTAAATGGTTAGTAGGCCTAAATACCTAGTTGATGGGGCCCCAACCGAAAGAGTAGCTAGAAGCCTACCTTGACCATGGCAATTGATATAGTTTGTGTTCTTCTCTCATTGCAGGATGATGGTGGGAGAATGTAGCTTTGTCAACCTGCTTTCAATAGACTTAGGATAAGCGCATTTAATAGTTTTACTAAGCAAATGCTCATACCTAGATCTTAGGCGTCGCCTTCGTCGTTGAGTAGTACAGAAGACTTGCCTACACAACAGATTAACATGAATGCTACAGAAGCGCAAGCTTATGAGCTAGTTCGTCAGCGAGAGTGGTACGGGGCAGCCGAATTATTTGATCAATTATTAGTACCAGCATTTTTGAAAGGGACTCCTAAAGAACGGGTTGTCAGTTACCTATTGGGACGCTCTGAATGTTTGTCGGAACTTGGACGTCATGAGGCAGTGGTGACCGATTGCCAGCGTGTTATAAAACTATTAGCGGATGCTAATGCAAGCAATGGCGAAACTAGAGTATGGAATCGTCTTGTTCATGCTCTTTTCTACCTTCAACGTTTTGCCGAAGCTGAAGCGGCTACACAGGAGTGGTTAGCTGTCGGTGGTGGTGCAGCCAACCAGCCTGATGCAGTCAAAATGTTAGAGCGGCTACGTATTGCATATCAAGCGTCAAATGGACAAAACAAACAACATATGAATCACTGTAATCCGGGGCTAGAAGATGATATTCTCGCTCTCGACACTCGACTTGAATCGTGGACAGGGATTAGTCCTCAAAGGCAAAGGAAACACCCAGTTGAGCTTTTGAGTGAAGCACCGGTCGAACCCGATGCTAAACAGGTTAATGCAAGAAGAAAACTCGTGATGGAACCAGTCAGTGCATCGCACAAGTTGTCTGAAGTGTTTCTAACCCAAAAAGATACACAAACTCCACTGGAGACCAATAATAGAGAGTTGGTTTGCACATACTGCTGCTTGAAATTCAACGACCGTTCTGACCTACGGTCTCACTGTCAATCGGAAGGTAAGTTTGTTAGACGTAGGTTCCTTTTATATTACCAACTAGGCCTAGTCATTCATTTTAATATTCCCTCATGTCATTTCCAAGCATATTAACAATTTAACATTCATCTTGGAAAGATCATTAGGTACTAGTTGTGGCAGACACTTGGGCCATTCTTGTTTTCTTAGTTAGGCCTACTGGGTAGACCTGGCACAACTTTTTCAGCCTCCTCATCATTTTATGTTTTTTTCAATCTAGCCTAGATTCTGTTGCTAGTTTCCCAAATTTACCTTATTCCAAGACAAGTCTCTCTTTTCTATGTAGGGGTAAACCTAGTCTACTTAATTAAATTTGTTCAATCCACCTATCTCTTGGTACTATTCCTACTGAAATTCTCTTATTCCCTGCTATCCTTCCAAACTATCTTCTCGTAGGTCTATTCTTTACGTTCCGTTCTTTTAGGCCTCATATGTAAAAAAATAATACACCTTGCATAGCATTGTCCCAATGGCAATTTTCCCATTTTAATTTAGGTTTCAAATCCAGAATTGGAGCTTAGGCTCTACCCACTTTATTTAATTTACCCCTTTAGGCCTAAGCCTTCTTTACAACCACTCTAGCAAAGGCCTACTTAGCTATTTAGGCCTTTAGCATAGTAAAGTGTGTGTAGCAAAGAATGCCAAAAAGCTGGCTCATGACAAAGATGTAAGAGATGGAGGTCTTAGTTTGTAGCCAGCCTGAAGCGGAGAAGGTAGGCGGCAATAGAGAAGCACAAAATACAAAAAACAAACACAAACTTCATTGCTTGACAACGTTTAAACATTGGTATGTCTACGTACGGCTTTGAGTACCCTGTCTTTTGAATCCCTCTCTATTAGTACCTAGGTAGGTAGGTCTACCCGGTATAATGAGTTTTTGTTCTTAATATGAATTTAGGCCTTGCCTACATTAACAAGGACCTAATGTTCATGGGGCCTCCGCCTACGTCATGGACTTTCGGTTTGCTTCTTGCTTTGCTGAGCAAGTAGTGTGCATATTTAGTACAGTCCATAGGCTAAGACAATAAAAAATATAGTGCCATAACAACGTCAGTGGGGTGATAAGTTAACGCTTGTGTGCGTGCGTGTATTGCAGGTCACCAGACGATGATAATGTCTGACGAGGGTCGCGACTGGCAGTGGCGACCGCCGCCCAGAGGTCTAAGGTCCGATGCGTATGTTCTGTGCGACGCGTGGAACGAGAACGGATCTTGTCGTTACGCCAACCAGTGCGTCGATGCACACGGAGCGCAAGAACTGGCAGAGTGGAGGGAACGCTTCGAATACCGGTGAGTGAACATTCAATATTGAGCATTGCCTTTATTTATTTCATATAGATTCTAGACCTAATAGAATAGCTCTATGGTTTTAATGAGTAGCATAGATCTAACTAGTCTACTAGGACATAGGTCTACTGTTTTAGCAGGATTAAATCTAGTCTATAAAAGTATTTTTTAAATATGATTAAGGTCTAGGTCTAATAAACAACACCCTGGTTGAATGCTTACTCACGTACTGTTGACTATCTTACAGGCGAATGAAACTCCAGCGCGCCTCGGAGAAGGAGCTGTACGGCAAGTCTTACACGGAGCAACTACTTGAACGCTGGGTAACCGCCGCGTCCCCAGAGAAAGTCCTACGGGAGAAGGTGGACGGTGTGGAAGACTCGTGCTCTGCGGAACTGGTCACCACGGTCGCCAACAAGAGAAGCACAAACGAGTGGACGTTCACCCTGCGTACGGACCGACCTCTAAAGACAGTGGCGCTACTGCAGGACGCGACACGCAACCATTTCTTCCTGAGGTTGGTGGTTTTATTGTTTTAGGCTCTTGTTTAGTGTAGAAAATGTGTTTACATTTTAGGGCTGACATGTTTTAAACATAAACTGTTAACACCAATCGAAGTTGAATGTCTAATAATTTGTGTCGAAAATTAGGCCTAATCAAACTGCAACAGCAATACTAGGCTATGGAGTGTTATTTGCCCCTAGTCTTGGTTACCATGTAGGCCTAGCCCCTATCTGACTATCCCAAAGCTGCTTCTGGGCTGACTAACCCCTAGTCTGCCAACTTGCACCTTCAGTACTGCCAGCTGTTATGTCACTTGCATTGTTATCATCATTGAATTAGGTCAACTTCAATAGACCCACTCCCATAGTATGTAGGCCTACAGCTAAAGGATGGTCTGGACTATGGAGTAATCTCTTGTGTTGCAGACATGTAACCAGCAAACACCTTGCGAGTGATGTCCTCTGCGAGTGGCAGCCAGACAATGACCAAGAGTGGAGTGTTCCTATGGTCTTACCCAATTACACTGCCATCGAACAAGGTGGCATGGAACACACTGTCAAGGTAGGCAGTTTAGCACACCAAGCAGTTGTCCAAGACGATTTCCTATAGGCCTCCGCCTACTACTTGTAGATGAGGTGGTGACAATATCAATAATTAATTAGGTATGAGTACCTAGGCTACCGGTATTGTTACAGCAACAGTGCTAAATTTCTTTTTCAATGATTTCACAAATGTAACTTTTGTGGTTGTTTGATGCACGCAATTTGGTAAGGTGGTAAGTGTTGTAAACAAGCAAGAGCTGGACACATGCAGTAGACAGTAGTATAACGTCACAGTTTGTGTCTCTGTTACTCGCACCTTCCAATGTCTACTTATTTGTATAAGCACCACCATTTATACGGAAACATTAACCCCTTGACCCGTGGCGTTGCAGTCATCTTGTCTAAACTGTGAATATTAAGTTAGCACAACAGTAGAATGAAGCATAGACGTGTGAAATCACCAGAACTAGTTTATACCACCTTGGTTACAGCTTGATCTTTGGTAGAATGACAATTAAAAAACTGCATGAAGTACAGATTTCTAGTCCCCTGTTATTTAAAATTTATTTACAATTCTAGAGTCAATGAAGTCCCTGCTGGGTGATGATGGGTGGGTAAAAGTAAGACATAGGCAATGCTAAATGTAGGTCTAGCTAATATAAATCAAACTATTCCAACAAGTTTTTATTATCCTGTGAATTTTAATTGAATGGGAATTAGCCTACTGTTTTGATGAATGAAAGTTATAAGCAGTGCTTAATTTGTGGTGCCTAGTATGCAAAATGCGTACCATTACCTTTTTGAGAGGTCATTTCTCATTACAGTTGACAGTAAATCATTATCTTTATCCCCGGTTGAATTTTTGATTAGGCCTATAACTATTATAGTTGCAATTGCTGTGCCGGACCCGCATTAGCTGCCCCCCCCCCATCCAGACCCCCCCGTTGTAACAGAAATTGAAACAAAGGCATGCACTTTACCCAGGAAATAACGTGTGTACCCATAATTATTTTGGATGACACTGACACCACTGATCTCATAACAGCTTACCACTACTTTTTTCAATACAAATTAAGCACTACTAGTTATGGGGAAGTTTAATTGAAAAGAAATAATATCTGTAGCTGAATTGTACCATTTTGAAAGATGGATTGAATGCTTAATTTAATTCAAATTTGATAGAAAAGTGGAAAGAAAGTACATCAGCTTTGTTGGTAAAGTAAGATTGAAATCTAGGGCTAAGCTATCATTATTTGTTGTCATGTCCAGCTCTGCTACCATAGAGGCATAGACTACTTGGGAGCAAATTCTGACTCAAGCTTATTTTTCGCTCCTCAGGTTTTCTTCACGACCGACATCTATGGCACGTTCCGCCAGTCGGTCGTGTTTGACTTTGGCTGCGACCCGATCCTCGTGAGACACTTGTGTGTCGACGTTGTCCCACTCGATCATGTGGACAAGATGAAGGACATTGTGAAGGAGCTCACCGTGAGCGCACTCGAGCGCTGGGATCATCGCAATGCGCAAATCACTAAATATGTGGCCCCGGTTAGTTTTGTTTATGATAAAATAATATTCTATTGTTCCCGCAGGGTAGGCCTTATACCATAAAAAAAAAATTGTACTACTGTATATTTTTATGTAGGCCTAAGCCTAGTTTTTAATAATAATAATAATAATAATCATCATAACTCAGTTCCAACTATGTCAGGTTGAGTGGTGGTTTTTCCACCATTATCAAGGGCATGAAACTGTAGATACTAAGCTTGCCAGACTCAGTGTTTCTTCCACATCATCCAACTCCTTCTTCTCCACCAATTTACTCCACTCTCTTCTGTCCTCCCACAGCTTTACTCTTGCCACATGCTCCCACACTTCATTCCGTTTTCCAACGTCTTCTTGAATTAATCTTTCCCATTTTTCTCTTGGCCTTCCTACTCTTCTTTTCCCCTCCTCTGCCGCTTCAAATTCTCGTCTTGGAATCCTCTCTCTGCCCATCCTTTTCATATGTCCAAACCATCTTGGACGTTCTCTTCCTAGCTTAAACTTCAATCTCTCCAATCCCAGTTCTTTCTTTATTTCATTACTTGTTATCTTGTCCATCTTTGTAACTCCCTTGATACTTCTTAAAAACTTCATTTCTGCTGCTTCCAGCTGACTCTCTTCTTTTGTTCCCACTGCCCATGTTTACTGCCCCATATGTTAATATAGGTACAAAATATGCCTAATATGATGTTTAATTATTAGACCTATTTAAATCAGATTTCTATTGATTGGAATAAACAATATTTTCTTGTAAGTCTAGACCTTTAAAAAATGATGTAGATAATCAACTAAAAAATTGCTATTCAGACCAGAATATTTTACTTGATTTTGAATACTTGTGCACTGAATATAGGCTATATAGATAGGCCTTGGCCTATAGCCAGTCAAAATTTATCAAAAGGAAAAATATTTGTAAAAAAAATGCCACTGTGGGCCTTGTCATAGAGCTCTCATTGAAGTTGTCATGAAATTTGACATTTAGTCGGATCGGAGTCTTCAACACGATTTTCATTTAAAAAATAATCATCATTACAGATTATCAATATTGACGTTTCCTGCTTCAGCAGGGTCAGATTGGGTTTAGCAACCAAATTTTTCCAGTTCTTTCTATCCTCCCACAATCTTTTCCACATCTTCCCAGCTCTCTCCTGCAACACCACCAAACATCATGATTCTCATTTTTTAAAATGAGACGGAAAAAATAAAACCAATTCGTTGTATCATTTTCTTTACTAATATGATTGTTGTCAGTTTATTCCGGGAGCCGTGCAGACTGCTGGGGTGGCGGCCGAAAGTGAGCGACACACCGGTCTGTTGAGCGCCTACCCTAGTCCACGAGCTCTAGACTTTGCCATCACGCAGTCCACCATACAGGAGAAAAAGTAAGGGTGGTGACCAGGCTTTCTACTAAATAATATTAATAAAATATGAAGTACAGTAAGAACTCTCTTATCCGAGTTGGATGAGACCGGGGGCACCTCGGATTTGTGAAAAGCTCGGATGGCGCGGTTCATTTGTTTATTTGCTCTCGTAGCATAGCCTGATGTGGTAAAATGATATCTTCTTTTCATATGCCAACAATTGACATTATTCATGTCATCATGTGTTTTCTAGTTAGCCAGTAGAGATAGGACTCCTGTTCGCTCCGATCCATGCCATTTGGCATTTTGTCGCGTTCAAGCTTTATATATGTACATTGAAAAAGATGTTTCCTGTCTTGTTCCCCAGCTCCACACATCCGACAGACACTAGATTCAAAAATTCCAAATCTATGGAGGTGCTTTCCGAGTAGGTCGTGTCCTGTTTGAAGCCGGAATTGAGCTGTCTCTATTTTTTCTACTGTAGCACTTACGTTTACCAGTCGGCCTCATTCTAGTGTAATCTTCCCACAGTTTATTCTGCCCCCTCTCTTGCCATTCCTTACGGACTGCTTTGTCTGTCGACGCATGCAGGTGAGATTTGAGAGATTTATGTGACAGTTTTTTACTTTCTTGTTGTTTTTTGCTACCTTGTTTGGCTAGGTAGTCGGCCTTCTCATTACCATATATGCCACAGTGGGCCGGTATCCATTGTAGCACAATTTTGTTCCCATCATTCATGAGTCGTAGAATCTGTAGTTTACATTGTCTAATTTCGGGTTCTGTTTCCTCCCTATTTGCAATGGCTGCAATGGCAGTCTTGGAGTCGGATGGATCACAATTTTGTAGTTTCAATATTGCTTCAACGATTGCTCGGATTTCTCCATCATAATGCTTCCATTAGCACCAGCTGGGTAGGAAGCCTCAAATTCTCGGCTGTATATCCCTGCGCCCGCATTTCCTTCCCCTGGGGATGCTGATCCATCTGTATACAGATGTAGCCATTCATTTTCTGGGTATTTCTGGCGAATGTATGCCAATGTCAATTTCTTTAGTTGAACCAATGAGTGGTTGTTTTTCTTACCGTCGATGTCAGGTATTGTCAATGCATGTGGGATTTCTAACAATGCAACATTTATGTTTGGTGGTAGGAGGTCTTGTTCTATTGTTAATTGCCTCATTCCCAATTAATGCTCATTTATTTGTCGTGCCTTCGTTATGAATGTTACATGGGTTTTATGTTTTTCACATGGTTCTTTATCCCAGTAGTTCTGATCCAGTCTTACCAGTTTTTCATATAGGATCCCTGCAGCTTCATTTTGTCTGGCCTCTAGGGGTGGAATATTGGCCTTTGCTTCCATAGCTACTATAGGTGTGGTTTTAACACCTCCAGTAACTATTCTGAGTGCAGAATTTTGGACCCTATTTAGAGATTGTAGTGCATTTTTAGGGGCTTTTGTTATGATTGCATTACCATATTCAAGCAGTGGTCTCACATAGGTTTTATATGTGGTAGATAATGTGTTCTCTGTTGCCCCCCAGGTAACACCTGCAACTCTTTTTAACAGGTTTAATCGCTTCCTTCCTGCTGCTTGCATTTTTTCAATATGCTTGGTCATTGTCATTTTTTGATCCATAGTTACACCTAGGTATACTGGGTTATCTTCTTTCTGTAACAGGTTTGTTCTACACCTAGGTATACTGGGTTATCTTTTTCTGTACTTGAGTAAAAATGTTGTACACTTCGTCCGTAGTGTGGTAGTCGTACACGGTCTTCTTTTCGTTCACTATCATTGCATTCTTTTCTGTCCATTCTTCCAGAGCTTTAAGGGCTTTATTCGTTTTCATTTCCATCTTATCTTTATCTCTACCACTGTACCACAGCACCACATCATCTGCAAACAGCTTTACTTTGACCTCACTTCTCTCTTCAATATAGTCAGCTAGGTCATTTATGAAGATCAAGAAAAGGGTAAGACTCATGACTGGGGAACTCCTGCCTTGGTTTTTCTGTATTTTGATCTTTTGTTTCCATATCTCACTCTCATATACCTCTGGCTCAGGAAATTTTTAGTCCATCTGTATATGTTGCTTGGGATGTTCATATCCGACATTTTTGTAAGTAAGATCTTTCTGTTCACAACATCAAATGCAGTTTGGAAATCAACATACACCACAAGTGTTGCTAGTTGTTTATTGAAGCCTTCCTTCACCTCCTGCTGTAGATATGCCACTTGGTCGAGAGTGCTTCTATCTTTCCTGAAGCCTGCCTGGTGTTCTGTTATGAGGTTTTTGTCTCCAGGTAGATTTTTAGTCTTTGGTTTACCATACGTTCCATGAGCTTTGACATCATACTTGTGAGAGATATAGGCCTATAGCTCTCTACTTTACTACTGTCTTTTCCTTTCTTCACTATGGGGATAACTTCTGCTTTTCGCCATATATCTGGTATGTTTCCCTCCCATATGGCATTGAAGTGTGTCAGTAATACCAGTTGCCCTTCCTTTCCTAGTTTTCAAGAATTCAGGGTAGATAAGGTCAACTCCTGGTGACTTCTTGTTTTTCAGTTTACTTAATGCTTGTCCCAATTCATGGATATTAAATGGTGCATTATAAGGGTCCTCGTTATCATGTATGTATTTTGGTTGCTCTACTTTTACATGTTTATTATTTATTGTGTCTTGTTTGTTGTGACATATACTGACAGAACGCCTCTGCTTTATCCTTATCTTCAGTGAGTTGGTCTTCTTTATATATATTGGCTCCTGTTGTTCTTCCCTCTTTTCTTGGTTACATAGACTGGAGAAGTATCTATGTGCTTTGACACCATCCTTTCTGTAATCTATTTGCTCCACATATTCTTGTAATGCTATTCTCTTGCTTTCCAAAATTTGTCTTTTTAACATGGCTTGTACTCTTCTGAGTTGAATCATGTCTTTCATGTCTTGAGTTTGTTCTGCAGTTTTCCTTGCTTGATCTCTTTGTTGTTTCAGAGTTTGTAGTTGTTCATTCAGAACGGTTTGTAATTGTTTTGTTTTCCTCTAGGTACAGTTTTTTCTGCAGCTGTTTGCATGATATCTATAATTTTCTGGTTGTCTAAATCAATGTTTTCCCTTGATTCAAATTCCAGGAATTTTTTTTCGGTAATTCTTCTGTACTCCTTCCAGTTACCCTTTTTAAAATTCCAAGTGCATTTGGTTTCTCTAGCTTCAGGTTTACATTTCTGTCTTGTTATAAGTAAAATTTTGTGTCCAGCACCGGAAGGAGACTCTAGGTTGTCCTGTTTCATGTGATTGAATAAGTTTGTGTGGCATAAGGCTAAATCTGGTCTGGAGAGGCCTCCTCTGTATGAGAGGAAGGTATATGGATCTGCTGCTTCCAGTTGCATCAGCGGGTTTGCTGTCTATGTATTCTTCAACTATGTGTCCAACTTTTGTTGTTGTATTGTAATGCCAGGCTTTATTGGGTGCATTAAAATCTCCTACAATTACTGACGTACTGTCAATAGTGACTAGATCTAAAAAATTTGTTTCGTTTGTTGGTGGGTTATAGAGAATGATGTATGTGGTCTTAGTGTGATTTTTCCACAGTTCTAGTTGTACCACCTCTATCTTGTCTTCTTCGTCCATTTTGTGTAAAATTTTAAATTTAGATGTCAGACCTACTTTCACACCAACTATGATGCCTGAAGAGATTTGTCTCTGTCTAGGGAGAGTATATATTTTGTAGCGTTAGTCATATGGCTTTGTCCAGTTTTTCGTTGTCTGAGATTGATCCTGCTTCCACCACTGTGAATGCGTCTACATTTTTGTCACTAATTATCTTCTTAAGTTCTAAATATTTATCTTCGGAGAGACCTCCTGCGTTCCAATATAACAAGGTGACGTTGCCCTGAGAAGGACACATTTTCTCCACTCTCCTATCTCTTCTGTTAACTTGCTTTGGCATCTTCGAGTCCGAACGTTTAGCGTGATCCAGGGGGCACGTGTAAGTTTTAATCTTACGGACGCGTTCGGAAAGTCACCCCCAAGTCATGATATATGACACATGTAATGGATGAAGGAACATAAAATACACACGATACACTTCATACAGGCAAAGATTAGTCATGTGGGGAAGATGGTTCATCGCCGTGTTAAAATTTCTGCGGAAAATAATCAGAAGTTGAAGTCAAGTACAACTTCTCAACGCAAGAATGCGCTAGTGCGAACCGCCAGTCACATCACTACCTAGCGGATATCCCGTGCACTACGCCATCCAGCTCCTTCCCCTACTTTGCTGCCTGCAACAGCCTGGGGCAGACCGTAGCCCATCTCACTCGCACTGGTGTCCCTCGCCGTAAGAACCTTTCTTTCTCTTTTATGGCCCGTCGGCAACCCACGGCAACACTGTGAACGGTTGTCTTGCTACCCGCCGATAGTTTTGAACAGACGACCAATACAAACCCATGTGCCTGTCCTGTTTGGCCAATAGCATCATTTGGAAATAGCTCCAAGTCGAGGTGTGATACGATATGAACTATGAAGTAGAGAACACATGTGTTCACTGGGTGTTTTTGATAGCCTTTGCGCCTGAGCGTTTATTGTAAATTATGTGCAGTGCCTACCCTCTGTCCTCTGCCATACAATCAAAGATTAGGTAATCATGTTGATACAATCTATGTAAAATCTGTAATACAGAGCAGGGTCATTTTTAACATTGTTGTGTTCATGTTAATACTATAATTAAAAAACGCAATAAAAAATATGATGTGCGAGTACAACACCGCCGATACCACACAACAATTCCCGAATATTTTAAATTCAGACATTAAAAATATAGCCCCGACTGTGAATCAAACCCAGTATACCCAGGTCTCCGCCGGACACAGCATCTAGAGTTTAAATTATCAGTCTGGGTGGTCTACTCTAGAGAGGTCAAGTCATGTAAGGTCAAGTGGCCGGAGACCTGAGTTCGATTCTAAAGATGTGTCACAACGTCAGATAGAGATGTCATTATTAAACAACAAACATAGAAAAGAACCAATTATTATTGATTGATCATTCAAATAACTGTAATAGGTAGGTACGTTTGCGGTAGTCGGCGCCCACTTTTTTTTTAAAAGTCGAGGGGTGTCCAAATAAGTTACCTGAAATATTAATCAAGTTGTTTGCATGACGTTTCCGCGCACTATTTAGGAGTAAAATACAATGCACGTTTGCTCTTGACAACTAGTCCGTACATTATATTAATATTCAAAAAATTCATTCACATTTTTGGGAAGATCTGTGCAATGTCGGTGCAAAAGATAACATATTACATTATTACTTCATCAGCTATTTCATACTACACACAAACAATACATTTATTTCATACATTATTATACATTATTACATTGATTTCTACTTATTATTTATAATGTTACGATTGCGATGGTAATCAAATATATATTTTATACACACGGATTTAAATTGATGTGTATAACATAGGGATGTCAATGTCAGAAAGCTTGTATTTTACACTAAACGTTTATACGGTCACAAAAACGTGTATGTCCTACACGTTTAAATGACTTATTGGCGATGTTACAACAAAAATGTTAAAACGGTTTTTCCGATCTCGATCTATTTCACGTTAGGCTACAGGCAAAGATTACTACCATCTTTGGCAAAGACAATACACACACGGCGTATTAATCCCCCCCCCCCCCCCCCCCCCACTGGCCGCGCGTGGCGGTCCTTGTGATTATAGTGGTCGCATAAACAATGCCTTGTGCTACTCTCTCGTCTTCAGGATTGTCTTTGGTTCATTCATTCATCATTCATTGTCGGGTTTACCGAGGGCTTTACACCTTCTTTCAAGTGTAGTGTCCGATATTTATTACAACCTACTGACATCAAAATGAGTGATATTCACCAGTGGCGTGCAGAGGTTTGATAGGGACCGGCGCGAGCGCGATCATACTGGTGGGTACACCCACCCCTGTGAATGTATTTCCGCTGGCCACACGGGGTCTGGGGCGAAGCCCCAGCCGCCGGATTTTTTGGGTCCTTTTTTTCCCTTAAGATAGCTTGTAGTGCGATCTGAGACACGGAGGGCACTAAATTACTAATTGCAAATTTGCAATATTTTATAGGAAACTTTCCAAGGATTTGCTATATATGCTATATTTTTTATTTATTTCAATTTTAATACGAAATTTACCAATTATCATTTTCAATTTGTGGATATGTTTAAAATATACTGAGAAAATCATTATGTGGATATACAATTTCGAAATATGGTCTGTTTGATCATAAGGTAATTAGAACACAGAATGTAATTGAACGCAATTCTTGGTCGCGTACACTTACGATCGGCCGAGCCTCTCCAAACGATAAGTGAGCGATATTTTATAAACATAACTACCAAGATATTGCTATACAACTATCAGAGTTGGGTAAGTTCCTTAAAAAATGGAACTAGTTACAGTTACAAGTTCCTCATAAGAAAAAGGAACTCTTTCCAGTTCCAAGTTCCTCTAAAATAAAAGGAACTAGGGCGTTCCTAAGTTCCTTTCCAAATGGAACTAAGTTCCTAAAAAGTTCCTTTTTTATAAATAACCATTTTTCTTTAGATCTTCTCGAGAGGGTCAATGTAGGTATCCAAATTTCTACTTAAAACCAAATATTTGCAAAGAATGCATAAACTCTGTTTGAAATTTGGAGGAATTAAATATATGGATGAGTATGTAGGCTTTCACGACTTGTGAATAAATTTTGAATGATCTTTGGGTTGATGATGCACTGCTCCACGTTTCGCAACCAACAAGGGTGGTGAACACGACACAACGCAACAACCCAAAAGATCATTCAAAACTCAAGGGTGAAATTTAGCTGGCAATGCGACTAATAATGGTGAGAAACCCATGGGGGATGGGGGTTGACCACTGAGTGTAGGAATAGGGATGGGGGTATGACAAGAATTTAGAACAATAGAGTCGAATTTTAGATTTCCTGGAAATGGAGTATTTTACAATCCCTTCATTTTGTAAGTAAACTATGATTTGACTCTTTCATTCCTTAAATTTGTACAGTCAAGTTATAAAAAAGGAACTTATGAAAAATAAGTTACGGTTCCTGGGAAAATTGGAACTAGTTCCTCCCTTAGTTCCTGTCTGGAAAAAGGAACTAGTTCCTCCCTTAGTTCCTTAAAAAGAAACTATTTCCTAGGAACTGGAACTGTTTAGTTCCGTTCCTACCCAACACTGACAACTATACACCATTACATCCAGCTTGCAAACCAAGTGAAGTTATAACAAATAACAATTTATTTTGTATTACCTGAACATGTTATATTTTTTAGAGGTGAGTGGGGGTGGGTCACCCAAAGCCAGGGGGTGGGTACACCCCTTGGCTTTGGCACCGGCGCGGCTCGCGCCGCGGAACCATAGTCTGCACGCCTCTGATATTCACAAGAAGGCTTTGCTAGGGTATAGACTCACGCGCACACACACAATCTCACATTGAGATTGTTGAACGTTCTGTTCAGCGCGGGTTGGAAGATAGATAGTGGCGAACATTGGCTTGACCTTCAGCGAACTATTTATGACTATCGGTTACATTCGAGACAAAACAGATGCGCCGAATTTCGTAATGGAGCGCAGAGACATGAAATAATGTGCTATACGAGTGGTCGTAATGACGTTTGACTGTAGGCCTACGAGTTTGCGATGACTCAATGCTGCCTGCCGTGGTGAAGAAGGGAGGGGTGTTGAAATTGGAGACTACTCGCGCGTAATTACTGGTTTATGAGAAAACAGTTCTGTTTGCCGCACACGCGATAAACATCGTTTACTGATTACGGAGAATAGGTAAACGTGCACACGTATCATCCCGAGTATAACATTGTTTATGACATCATGCTTACGTATTGATTGGGATAGGCTTGCACAAAAAGAAAATTAAATAATATATTCATAAAGAGTTATTTTTGTTATTTATTAATTTTACATCCTGATTCCTGACACCGAGATAGGAGTGAGAGTAGAGAGTAGACATGATAACCATTCGTTCCATAAAGTACAAATGCACGCAAATACATATGAATGCTAAAATATGATATTACCGGTACTGTTCTAAAACGAATAATAATTACATTTATTTGTGATTAGTCTTCTACGCGAGCGCAGAGTTTTTACAATGGTTGGGGGTGGGGGAGGGGGGCAACGTATTTGAGACTAGCATGGCTATAATTTACACCTAATATTTAAAATTTAAAAGTGAGATGATGAGAGAAAAAGGTAGGTAAAGGATTCGGGAAACTAAGTAGATATCTTTTTATTTCTCAATTTCATAAATCGGGAAACACTCACGTAGGTGTAATTGATTTACATAAACATAATATATATTTTTCTTTTTTAATTTCTTTTCTTTTTAATCAAATATTTTTAGTGAATTTTCATCGTATTTACAATAAATGAAACGTGTTTATAGTTACTTTGATAACATTAAAACAAAGGCGAGGCGTGGTTTAGTGATTCCCTTGAGAAGTTGCTCGTGTCGTACGGATTTGAACACAATTAGTTGTGGACGTGGAAGACGAGATAGTCGATTCTACGTTTTTTTTTTGTTTTATGTGCACTCGGACTCTGTAAACGATGTTTTATACATCAACTATCTGCGATCTAAAAACTCAAAAAATTAACGGAAGTGGCCTATTTTAATAAATTACATCATTTTTTATGTAATGACGAAGCATACAGGCAAACATATTTTTGTTTTTCCCTCTTCATAAAAAAAAAAATACTAACTGAAGGCTGTTTAGTACTGTACGTTTCATATTTAAAATTCCGATATCAATTTAATCTTTAACAGTAACACTATTAAACACGAAACACTACAAACACACACTTACACTTTACTTTACTTTACACTTCACACTACACTACTTACACTCTAAGAGGAATAATCTTCCCACTTGCCACTTTGCAATAATCAAAGCCCACTACGCACCCCAAAGATGACAGAACGCATAACGATGCGATACAAGCGAACCAAATCCCAACTTGCATCTGCCAATAACTCTAGCAAATCATTCAAAGGGATGTTTGGATTAGACGTGAGTCTGAGTCACGTGTCCACTGAGTGAGTGACCGGCATACGGGTGTCTATATTATAGTCGGATAGATAGACGGTTCAGGCACGGGATACGTCAGCCAACGTAACATTCCTGCTATTGGGTTGTTTCTTCCTTGAAATGAATTGTTGTCAGGATCATCCGACGTTGCTTTCCCAAAAAATAGAGTAGAAATCTTGATTTTTCAACTCTAAAATCTGCCCCATCCCATGGCATGAAATTTAGAGGGGCAATGCCCCCCTTGCGCCCCCCCCCCCTATTCCGACGCCACTGGCTCGTGTCGTACGGACTAAAAATACTCCTCTAAAAACACTAGGCTTAACCCCCCCCCCCCTGCGCACGCCTATGGACCGTCACTTTTCTGTCTGTCCCAAACAGATTGACAGAAGAATAAGGAGAGATAAATAAATAATCTAGTCGCATTTAGCGTAGCATTGAATCAGTATTATCAGCTTATTCACTGATAGCAAAGAAAGGATTTCCTTCACACTGCCGACTCTGGTAGGCTCTGAAACGGAACGTCCGATACCGGTACGTAGATTGTGTGAGTGGGATCGCTTCAGGTATCCAGTAAGAAGATAACAATACATTCTCTGTGCAGCAGGAAAATAATCAGTCTCATATCTCCTCAAAGTAATTATTTATTGAAGTGGGTTGAACAGCTAGAACTCTAAAAAATATGTTACTAGGCCCTATCTATATTGCCAATATAATTAGTAATTACGATACGTGTTTATTATAGGGACCCCCGCGAAAAGGAAAGTAGGTTAGTGGGTTGGGGGGGGGGGGGGGGGGGGAGCATGAAGTGCGTTGCCGTGGTCAGCTAACCCCCTCCCCCCGCGGCGCTTCGCCATTCATACTGAAAATTATAAATTTTATAAATCATAAGTACGGAATTTGTGTGGAAATCGTTTGAATTCATACCGTACTGAAAATTATGAATTATAAGTAGCCCACGTTTTTCTCTGGCACTTGCAAAAAATACCCTTATTACTAATAATTTTCAATATGAATTCAAACGATTTTCACACCAATTCCGAGGGTTGCTTTTGCTCCTCCAGGCCACTCACAAAGTTGGCGCCAACGTCTCCCATTTGTTTGTAGTGACTTGAAAGGGTTGTTGTACCGGTTGTACGTGTACAGCCCGGTAGAATAAGCGAGTACAACTTCCATAATATACAACAAGAACGCCACAAACAATAATCATTAAACTTATCGATATAAATTAGCTCGACAAACAAGTGCTATTGATACATACAACCAATACAACTTACAGTTACTTTTGTTTAATGCGATCAAAAACATGAGATGCTAATTAGCTACTTTACATATTATTATAGCCGTACGGTCGTACGCATCCTATACTCTGAATTAGTTCTATAACCCCTTGTGCAATGACCAGTTTTGCACATAACATGTCTCGTCGTTCGAGTGGACTAAATTAAGAATGACGAATTATTTCTTAAATTGTTTATTTATTTGTTATTGAAATTAACGCTGTCTGTTATTTTTTGCGTGTAGGTCTATATTATGTTATTGTATATTCCGTTCCGACTTCCGAGCAGTGGCGGATATGGCCGGTTGGAGGTGGAGCGCTCCCCCCCCCCCCCCCCCCGAATAAGATTCTGACTCTAGCACCTTTTATGCTTTTTTAATAATATAGTATTAGGCCTATTTTTGAAAGTTTCAAATCCACAACTTTTGCTCTTTCGGCGACAATTAGCGCTAAGGTTGAAAATTTCAAACAGACCCTGTACTGGTTTTGCAAAACCGCCCCAGATAGATCCGCGAAGAGCAAGCAAATCTCTGAACCAAGCATATTCGTAGGGAGAAAAATAAGCCTGCCTGCCAACCCTAAGTGTGGTGGTCGGTCACGATCGGCCTTCTAAGGAAGTTGCAGCTGACTTGGCAACAACGCTCTACCCCTCGACGCACTAGCTCATCTGAGAGTGGTGGGGGTGCCCAACACTTCGTGCAGACTCGGCAACGGTACCGAGGTTGTCCGAACTCATTTCAGAAGTTTGAGAAGAGAGCGCTCTCGCGCTGAGACGTTGTACTAGTGTTCGGACTTAGAAAAAAACTCTCAAAACGCGCAGACGAATTCCCATAAGGATGAACCATCTTCCCCACATGACTAATCTTTGATACAGGGTATACTAAATGATTTAATAGTTTGTAAATCAAGCTCACAAACACACGTTACACAATTAGGCCTACATGTCGTAAAAAAAACGTATGTCTAGGCCTAAACTCGACGCAGTAGGCCCAAGGCCTACAATGCAAACATAGGCCTGGGCCTAGCTCTCTTTCTCATGTGGGAAAACCTCCCCATTCTATGCCCGCGCTGAGCTCTCGACGCAAGATAAGTCTGGGAAAGAAAAAAGAAAAGCCCAGGAATAACAATTCAATGCGTCGTGATTACGAATTTCGTGAATGGGTTGAAACATGATTGCATCTAGTTCCACAACGACCATCTTTGAACAGCTGTGTGTGAGATGGTTGGATCGTATGCGCACGCGCAGGCGCGCAACGCACACTGACCTCTATATGCTCAGTGACACTGACGCTTACCGGCGATGCGCCCGACGCACACTGACCATGACTCTATATGCTCAGTAAACACTGATGCACACTGCTCGAAAGTCGCCGATCTATCTTCTTTGCACTCACTCGTAAGGCATGCCTACAAATGTATGCGAGTACGTACATTTAAAAAAGTGCGGCGCGACGCCTGTAATTATTTTTATGTTTTATTTACGTATATAAAACTTTTTTTTTAATTTTTTTTTTTTTGGGGGGGGGGGGGCGGCTTGGTTAACACGGTACATCGGATAAGAGAGTTCTTACTGTAGTATATATTGATAAGGAATGATAGACCCTACACTGTATTTCAATATAATTTAGATGGGTAAAAACGACAAAGTAAACCTGTCAATGTTAATCTTGGGCATCATAGAATCAGTACTAGATTGCCAAGCTCAACAACTCATCTAAATCATTCTCTTATCTCAATGCTAGTTCCCTCAATAATCTTCTTCACCTCCCAATCTCTTTCTTTCTTTTCAACCACTGCCTACTGCTGGTTGCCACTTTTGCACTTGGTCTTGCAACCGGTTTTGAGGTCTTCCTCTACCTAATCACCTGCTCTCATTATTCAATTGAAATTCCTGGGATTGTGTCAACCATTCTTCTCATGTGTTCATTTATACGGTAATATCACAGTCAAATGAAATAACAAATAATCACCTGGCCTTCGAGTCTAGAATACTGAATACTACTCACTTCAAATTAGGTCTACATGCTAATTCAGAGTTCAATCTCCATAAAATCATTTATCAAAATGTTTATTTAAATAAAGTGTAGGCCCTATTAATATTTAACCGAACCCGATGTTCATTATGTTACAGGCTTACGAGGAACAACTATCGAGCACGAATGCATGAACTACTTGCAGTGGAAGAGATGGCTAGATACGAGCAGGTATACAAACTGCATCATTAATTATTTGCCCCTTTTTTATTTATGTGTCAATCAATCAATTTTGTAGTTAAAATCTAATTTGGCATCATAAAAAATGTAACAATTTAAATTTTCTAGGGCAATTTTAGGTCAGCTACATACTGGTAGATTTAGGCCTCAAAGTGAGCCTCACATAATCTTTGCTAGTAGATGAGAAGCCCTTGTTTTCTTGTAAAGGTGATGGTTGTGTGTGCAGGTTGCTCGCTACAACATGACGTCCAACATACGCCTGGCCACCTGTTACCTCCTCGCCCCGAATGGCATGGCAACCAGCACCGCCAAGTACGCACAGAACGGAGAACTCTTTGCTCTGATGACCCTCAGCAAGGACGTATCGGAAGACACGTGCGAGGGCAGACTCATCCTCAACAACTGCACCACGGTTCTCCTGGCGTCGGCAAAGACAAATAAATCGTCCAATTCGAAGAAGACGCCCAACAAGAAGAACAGTCACCACCAATCGGAAGCGGCGGTGGATGTGGACGCGGAGACCGGGAGACGTATTGTTCACGAGGCGCTGATAGAAGACAAGGGAAAGAATATGATCTATCTCAGGTAACTAGATTGCGACTAATCTTATTGTAAAGAAGAAACTGGTTTGATGAATCATCAGTCAGGTGTGAATGATGTGTGGTAGAAATGCCAAAATTAATGAACTTATTTTGTTGATGGCAAAATGTATTGTCTGCTGTGTTAGTTTACAGACAGATTTAAGCAGATGATTCACTTGACAAAACTAGGTTTTACCTCCTTTAGCCATGTCTGGCCCTGGATTTAAATAAAGGTGCTAGTCAATAAAGTTACTGGTATGTTAAATTTTGTATCGTGCACCATTTCATTTCAATTTACAGTAAACCCTCATAATTCACATTTCTGTTCAGCTTGAGCTAGGTTTCAATCTCACGTTGAAGTCCTCTTAGAAACTTTGGGTACAATACTCTGTATTAAATTCCTTTCAATTACATTTTTGGAATTCAAACATGAATTTTTAGCACTACATTGTAGGCCCTACCTAAATAAGTGCATAAAACTTAAAAGACAATTTCCTAGTGTGTGTAAATGATCCCAATCGTTCCAGGTTGTCGGCCCCAACTGTGAAGCTGTTCAAAATGAAAACTGACACAGATTTCTCGGCCGAAATCCAGTTCCAACTGAATCGCATCCCGTACTGTGAGTGGCACTACGCCATCGACAAGATCGCCGACTTTCGAGTCATCTTCCCAGACACCTACCTGGAACCCAGTATTCCGTGGACACCAAAGCGGTGAGTTCAGCCAGGACTAGATTATTCCCAAGGCAACTAACATCGCAGGCACGGGCAACCGATATTAGTTTTTAGTTGCCCATCTTCTTAAATATTCCAGAAAATTATTCATATCATAATATTAATATCCCATGTAATCCACTGGACAATCAATGACTAATAAAACAATACAATCCCAGCTTTTGAAATGAATGACATATTCTAGAGTGTGTTGATTGATTCTCTGAATGTTTGCGTAGACAATGGAATGAAACGCTAGACTCGCGACTGAATCTCAAGCAGAAGGAGGCTGTTGTTGCCATAACAACGCCAATGGGAATCCCTCTACCACCCATACTTATCATAGGTAAGAGACGCATGCACACCAGTGACTATTTAGTAAGCTATGGTGGTACAATAGTTTCAGAGATGGGGATGAAGGTTTGTTTGAGGTATCCTTTCCAATGTCATACTCATCTCATCTAGGTGCAAAATACAAACTGCATGCCCAAACACAACTCGTCGGGTGTCCGTGTGGATTTTACAACAGTTGTAACATTTGTAGGGATGGGAAAAAGCGTTCAATTTCGTAAACGTTTAACCCCTTTAGGCCCTAACTAATCGCGTAAAAACGTTTAAACGTTCTAACCCCTATTTTCTAAAAAAAAAAAAATTTTTTTTTTTTAAATTTAGGTTTGCAAAGTTCTAGGAACAAAAATCGTAATTTTGTACTTATGACCGGCCGACGAATAATTAACAACTGTTTTATTCTCACTCTTGCATTAAATGACCCGGCAAATTCCACCATGTGTAACACACAAGATGTCTTAATACAGCCTGGGACCCGGCACCTCCACCAAAATTGAGCATTTTTAGAAAATTATCGGCCTTATCTGTTAGCTCGTGTTTGTGTAGGCTCCAAAAGTGATAACAAAATAACATTTCATTAAAAAAAAAAAAAAATTTTTTTTTTTTTTTTTATTAAACGTTTTGCGAATTTAAAAACCTCTAACCGTCCACTAAACGTTTAAACGTCCCTTCCCTTAACATTTGCCGACTGTTTTTGGTTAAATATTTCTGCCCACTATCCTTTGACATTTTCCTCTTCACATTACCCCACTGGGCCATGTTTACCTTGCGTTTGTAGGATGTATAACAAAATAACTTTAAAAAAATTAAAAATTTGTATCTTCGTAACACACGGGCAAGTAGTGTTGTGTTGCCTGCCTCGATAAGAGTATTGAGTTGTGGATGTAATAAGTGGTTGCCCATTGCTTGAACAAGTGCATTCCAGAAATCTGTACTTGTAGGACTATAATAATAAATAAATAATCATCTGTTGCCACGTTCAACTCGGCCTTGGGTCGGGAGAAATAGGTTAAAGACAAATAATAATGTATTAATTTGCTTGTCTCTATAGGTCCATTCGGCACCGGGAAAACGTACACTTTAGCGCAGGCCATCAAACAACTGTTGCTTCAATCCGACACCAAGGTGCTTGTGTGTACTCACTCAAACAGGTAAAGAACATTCCTTTCTTACAAGTGCAACTCAGTTCATTGATGAACTTGTTCGACTTGTTTTAACACCTTGATAAAATGTCTTAATCAATTTTTTAAAACTAGGGTTGCAGTTTCAGAATTGGCTTGTTCACTGCGACTTTTACTCCACCACGCTGCGCTATTGTACTAACCCCCCACCGCCGTCTGAATGCCTGTAAAGGCGGATGTAGAGTGTAGACGGCGGTGATAGCCCAACTTGCGGGTGTCATGGCTGCTCATAGCTGTCAGCAGCCTACTGTTTTTACTGTCAGTTTGCATAGTTTTATGTTGAAAGCAAAATGCCCAATTGCTGTGTGTATTCGTGTAAGGAGAGAGGAGGGCATACTGTCGTGTTTATTACTACAAATAAATACAATCGCACATAATATACTGACAATGTGTCTTTATTTGGCCTCCTGCCTACGTAACCTCTCTCATGTCAACAAATCAACATTGGCTAGGACTAAGCCCTAGGCTTTGCTGAGGCGTATGCAAGTAGGGCCTAGGCCTATACTTGCTAATTTATGATACCGATATTGATATGCCTAGGTCTACATCTAATGCTGAAGAAAAGCCTAGGCCCTAGTCCTTATAGTAGCCTTATTCCAAGTAGGCCTAGGTCTAATCTCAATAACAGTGCTAGGCCCCAGGTTTAGACTTCAAGGGCGCCATCCATGTGCTTTCAGCTCTTATTAATTTTCCTATCGTTCACGTTTTCATTGTTTAAAAGTTTAAACAACCAAAATATGCTATTGAATAAAATTACTTGAAATAGGCCGTACGACTACTTACGTAAAACCATTGATTTAAGAAAGAAGGAATGGTAAAACAATACGTAAACAAACAACCTAGGAAGCATACAGATTTGACAATGCAGAGCCTGCTATACACAGTTTATTTCAAACACCGCCACGGTCTTTGGGCAGGGTCCACTAGATACCTAACAAGCAGCTCGGAATAAGTATCTAGTGGACTCTGGTTTTGGGGTTAGTGCAGTGGCGCGATCTGCGCGGAGCTTTGCGTGAACAAGCCAATTAGAATATAACAATAATTTGTGGGTTCAAGTTTCAATGTTGGGTTTCATTTCTATATAAATGACTAAATTAAGAATATTTTTCAAATAGTAGCCAGTAATTGACTAATTTTCTATTCATAGTAGGCCTAGAATAAAAACTACTTTGCAATTGGCATACACAAAATGTTACTACCTACACGTACCCCATACTCAGTCCAAAAGTGATCCACTTACATTTCATCATAATTGACGTATTAAATAAATGCATCACTGTTGAAACCTTGCTCTTACCTTACCCACTTGCACTTACCGTAGCGGCATAGAGTATTAAGTCCATAGTTTATTTATTTATTAGTCAACATCATAATGTGCACTCTATGTACTAAGTTCCACGTCACCTCTTGAAGCTAGCGTCTGATATTCCAGTGCCGCCGACCTGTACATCAAGGACTACCTCCACCCGTACGTAGAGAGTGGCCACGAAGAGGCGCGCCCGCTGCGTATCTACTACCACAAGCGCTGGGTGGCGACCGTCAACCAAACAGTGCAGAAGTATTGCCTGATCGAGATGGCGGGCGGAGCTCGGACGTTCCGCATCCCCACGTTGGAGGACATCCGGAAACATCGTATCGTCGTCGTCACGCTCAGCATATCAATGTACCTGGCCACTCTAGGACTAAACAAGGGTACGTACGCAGAGTTTCTTTGCTTGCGAATTTGAAGAGAAACTGAATAATATTTGACACTAAATTTTTAATTACCTTTGCCTGGGGTAGGGCTGTATCTACTGTGAAATCACGCAGATTAATTTGAGGGTGTCTTGATAAATTAACCAACTAGTACCAATGTTCAGCCATTCTTCCTAGTTCCCTTGCTTTTTTAGGTTCGTTATATAATTCCACTGTCTTGTTGGTTTATTGGAGAAGAGTCCTTCAGGCTGGGCTTTATATTCTCTATGCTTTCCCAACCTGTCAACCCTTCTCGAATCTAAACTTAACTAGCCAGTTGGCCATTTCCAAACTTTTGTAACCACTTTCTTGTTGATGTGACATTACAATATATATTAAATTAACAATTACAATATATTCAATAGGCCTACATATTATAATGGTGGCAACTTTCCCCTGTTGCAGGTCACTTCTCTCACATCCTCCTGGACGAGGCGGCCCAGGCGATGGAGTGTGAGGCCATCATGCCCCTGGCGCTGGCCACAGAAGACACGCGCATCGTCTTGGCCGGGGACCACATGCAGCTCAGTCCCGAGCTGTTCTCGCAGTTTGCCAAGGAGCGAAACCTCCACGTGTCCCTCCTGGAGCGACTCTACGACCACTACCCGCAGACATTCCCCTGCAAGGTGCTGCTGTGCGAGAACTACAGGGCGCACGAAGCAATCATTCAGGTGGTCTTTTCACTCATCATGTTAGTCACTCATATCAGACATCTGTTTACCACATTGAATCATAATAATTATTCACAACATTTTTGTGGTAACCTTTTATATCCATAAACATTTTTTAATATTATTCTAGGCCAATTACAATTTTTCACAGAACATTTTTTAAAATTTCCAGATAATTTTCGAATGTGATATCAACGTTTTTGGTTTGACATCAATTACGAATCCCAGCTGTACTAATAAATACTCTTGTTCTGGTTCTAGTTCACCTCCGAGCTCTTCTACGATCAGAAGTTGATCTCGAGCGGTAAACAACCGCGTCACGATAAGTTCTACCCCCTGACCTTCTTCACAACCCGAGGGGAGGACGTCCAGGATATCAACTCCACAGCCTTCTACAACAACTCTGAGGTAAATAAAATAAATACATTTGTATTTAAATTTTATGTCTACCCACTCACATAACTGATTTTCAGTGGGAGACATTTCATTTAAAGCAGGCAATCAAACCAAACCCTGTAGGCGCTGACACCATCGACAAACAAACAATGACCAACTACAGACCGGTATTTAAAAAAAGGAAGGGGCAAATGAGCTGCACATGATTCCACCCGCGAGCACCTCCAGAATCTACAAGGCTAATTTGGAACAACCTTAGAATTTATTATGTGCCTTGTTGCTAGGATGACTCCAAAGTCAACGTTTGCACATACCTAAGCCAAGAAATGATGGACTACAGTGCACATCAATGGTAAAAACCTCTGTCTATAGCAGGATTTGAAGTTTGAACCTCTGGACCTTTGGACAATTGGTAGCAGAGTCTATCTACAAGGGGAGTTGATTTGTCCAGCATGGATTTGATTTGATGGTTTGATTTTAATAATTCCTGATAGTGATGTGTTTCTTGAAAGCGTTATATACATACATAGGCCTACACCACTCATGCACCTGGGCTTGGGATCAGTGGCGGAACTTCGTTTTATGGGGGCCCCCCTAACAGATACACACATATATACTCAGTGTTGAATTCAGGCTTTTCATCCCGAGGGGCTATATAATATCCCGGGGGTATTATATAGGGACCAAGTACGGAGGTTTGGGGGGGCGAGACCCACCAACAACAGTGTCGCAAGCGAAAATTTTGAATATCAGGTTTTTAGAGTGCGTTTGATGCGTTTTAGAAAAAAGTTGTGGGCTCAATGCAATACCAAAATAATGTAGTTTTTGTGTGTTGTGTTGTAGACGCTAAAAGTTCCTAAATATCCGCAGGATTTCACCTTCAAACCGCTAGTCACAAAACAAAAACAAATACAATATTTTCCATTAACTTACTCTTTTTTAGCGGGCCCCCTAAAGGCCTGGGCCCTGCGGGCGCCTAGTTACGCCACTGCTTGGGATAGAATTTAGCCCAGAGCATCTTGCAAATATCAAGAGTATTTAACCCCAAAACTAGAGGCAAGCTCGGGCATTCATTGTCATAAGACTTTCACCCTTCCTCTCATCAACTCTCCCCAACAACAATGACTACATGAACAATGGCAGACGACTTAAGAAACCTCTCTCCAGCATGGATATATCCTCCCCATATCCCCTAGGCCAGGGTTGCTGTTTTTACGGAATTTATCCGTTTTAACGGATTTTGAGGGTGCAAAACAGATCGCCGGATTTTTATTCCAATTTTTCGGATTTAAAAAAAGGTTTTATGCTGTTTCAAACTAGGGCTGGGCAAAAAAATCAATATTTCAATGTGATATCAATAAGTGGGAATATTTTTGATATCAAAATATCAAAATTTACACAAAAAACGTTAAATTTCGTAATTTTGGTGGAGGTGCCGGGTAGGTTGTCAAAATTTAATTAATCCTGGCTGGTACATGATGGAGGTGCCGGGTCATAAATCGTGATTGTGAGATCGTAAAAATTGTAAGTAATGCATGGTGATACCTTATCAACCCTATTTGGCCTCAAATCGTTAAAAATAGGCCTACTCTTTTTTCTTAAAAAAAAAAAATTTGTTTCCCAAAATTGGTACATTTAGGCATTAAAAGGATTTTCAAGGAATTGAGTGTTTCATTTAAGGATTTTTAAGGATTTTTGATGTGCTCAAACAGGATTTTTAATTTTTTTGGCTGCAACCCTGCCCTAGGCTACAGTGGTACATTATGATCTATTGGTAGCCACGCCCTTAATCAAAAGAAAGTATTTACAAATAACTTGTCGATATACTTCACCATTCTTCTCTTGTTCAGTGAACAATGCCCTTCTGGCTTCAACCGGGCCGAAATTCAAACCGAACCTTAAACCGGTTCGGTTTGATTTGAAAAGTTTATTTCTCAAGTTGAACCTCAAACCGAACCTTTGAAATTGCTTCTTACTAGAAGCCACGCCTTCCGGAGCCGCGCCTACTGCCTACAGCATCGACCGATTGATACAAGTCTTCCGCGGCTACCGTTCGATTATCAATAGTCTGCAAGGAGTAGTAGATAACGACCCAGTTAACATTGGTGTGAATTTTTTACTGATCTACCCGATGCCTTGAGGGCTATTGACTCGAGAGCTGTTTTTAAAATGCATTTAATGCAATATTTATTGGAAATTTGGTTTTACTCTGCAGGTTGTTTTGTTAGAAATGGTGGGTTAATAATTAATAGTGTTTTATTACGCTGCTGGTTTTAAACTTGAAGTAAAGTTGGTTTGTAAACTGTATTTATACTAAATGGTACATTGTTTCTTTATGTAAGGCCTATTTTGTATATTTCTTAAACCAATTGACAACTTCTAATATTCACATGTTTATGACATGTACATTAGTTATTTGTGGGAAGGCTTGTAGATAAATAAATAAGTCTACCCACTCAGTCACATAATTGATTTTCAGTGGGGCTTATCCTACCTTAGTATCATGACTTCCAAAATAAATGTCAATTACTACTACTGTATTGTCCCGAATATAGGCCGACCCCCTAACTTTGCTCATCGAAATAAAAAAAGGAACATTTAGGAAAATGAAAAAAATCAAACAATTTACAATCAACAATTTATTTTATGAAATTGAATGGAGAAATATAATTGTTTATTTTTTATTTTACGTGTCCTCAGGGCTCGAACTTGACAGCAGCCCGAGCCTGCTCGAAACACTGTCGGGCTGCCTGTTCTGTATTCCAGGCAGCCCAACGACAAAAAACAATAAAAGATTGATTTTCCTAAAATCGGAAATTACGTAAATAGGCATTAATCTCACAACTGTTGTCACAATGTCAATATATATTTACAAATTAACAAATATAAGTTATCTCATGTCATGAGAGTGATGAGACTAGCATGTGAGGCATTTGATGACGAATTTTTCGAGCGGCCAGTAGCCTAGGCTCGGTCGCGCGGGGATGTCCTAGGCCAAGGTCAGATGCATTCGCTGCCATGCTCGAGTCATTAGCAGGCGCTGCAGTGGCTACAATAGGGGTGCGTGGTTTATTGACATGTCTAGGAGCTGTCAGTACTTGGCAGCTTGTTGTCGGCGGTTGCCTTAGTAAGATTTACGTGTGATCCGTAAAGTGCGTGTTGTTTGTGCAATGTTGTGTTATATAGCGGGTAAACGGCGGGTAAACGTAAATAATAATATAAAAAATTGGGCTACTCAATTCTTAACAGGGCTGCCAAAAACTTAAAAGACAGCAGCCCTGCTGCTGTCTTAAATTCCTTCTTTCGAGCACTACGTGTCGTTATTCCTAAAGTCTTTTTCCGCGGAACTTGAGCCGACGTCATTTTCCCCGCGGCCTATTTCTGCGTAGCCCGTGATGACGTATCAATATCTCTATGCAGACCGGTTGTTATCTCCCAGTCATCTGTTCTGCATCACACTTCACTCGTTCAACTACTATGGAGATAGCGTCGCGTCCACCGGGCCTGCCGTATTGTTGGCCAGCGCCAGACAGAAGCGGCGCTGTAACTTGGTGTTTGAAATTGGCGCGTAAAAAGCCGATGCTCGCATATAAGCTGAGAAGGGATTTTGAGACTTGAAATAATGAAAAAAAGGTTGATTCGGTACTATAGGGTATTAAGCGGTTTCATATCAATATTTTGTTGACATCTTTATTACAATAATTACGTAATGCTTTTTATTTATAAAGCATCTACTAGGCCTACATATTACATTTAAAAGTAGCCTATATCCTATCCTATTTGTTGTCTAAAGACTAAAACCTAGTCAAAATGTAGGTCACATGACCTGACATTGAGTGTACGTGGGTGGGCGAAGCCACTCATTGCTGGTTGTTGTTCACTCATTTGATCCAAGAGGATTAGGAGTCTCGCAAGGACTATCCGTATAAATGTCGGTTTCTTCATAGTCTGCGTAAGATTCTTGCCTGTTACTGCGAGCTCGTGGACCAGTAAGTTCCTCCTCTATCCTACTGTACGTGCCTTCCCTCGGTACAATATGCATCAACCATTGGGATCTCGCTGCTTCTTCATCACTTGACAATGTGGTTATCTTGCGTTTTATTTTCGGTATTTTATATATTTTGGATGTGAGATAGTTGATAATTTCCTCGTTCTTGTAAAGTTCGTAGTTGTACTGATTCATTTGGTTGTTGGCGTGACTCAGACGAGGTTTCCAGTGGTGGTATTGTTCGTTCACGCCCCGCCCTTTAACATCTGCTTCCGACATCAAATAGGATACCTGGGAAGGTCGTCTGTCGTCAAGCAACATGGGCTCTTCGTCCGGGTCCTCCTCATCTGCTACCTTCTCTTCTTCGTCTGACTTGGAACTCGCGGTTGAATCATCAGTGGCAAAGTTCGATAGACGTCTTTCACTTCCGTCACTAGGATGGTCACTGAATCCGTTCTCTATGCTGTGTGGATCGTCTGATTTCGTCATCGAGTCCAAATCGCGACCGTCGTTTGACCCATGTTCATTTCGACACTTTTCTTCTCTTGTCTTGATTCTTCTACCATTCCTTGAACTCTCCCTCTTGTGTGTTTGTTCGCTTCCACTATTGCCAGTCTCCTTCAGGAAGCTTCTTTTGTTTTGTGTTTTCTTGGGCATCCACTCGTCCGTTAAGACCCCAGAATGGGTCTCACTTCTTGCGTCTACATTCCTTTTATTCATCCTCACTTGTTCATCTGGAAAGGCTGGGGAATCTCCAAAGGGACCAACCAAACACATTTTCTTGAACATCACTTCAACTGAAGTTAGGTTTTTGTCATGAAACTCTTCTTCTTCTTCTTCTTCTTCTTCTTCTTCTTCGACGACGACGGATTGCTCAGGAGATACGGGTATAATACCGTTACCGTAAAACCACTTGTTGATCCGCTCAATCTGCAGAGATGTATCTTCATTATCACTTGCGTCCTCACAGGAAATGTTGTCACCATTGCTATTGCCTACAAAGTCTTCGCAAATTTGTCGTGAATAGAAATTGATAGGTTGTGGAACTAAAGACACCTCGTCTGCTTTCCATATCTTGGACATGTCTATCATCGGCCAGGGAGTTTCAGGCTCGTCCTCATTCACCACGTTTGCTCTGCTTTTATTCCCCGTAAAGCGAGAGAAATAAGTCCCCAACGTATCATATAACACTTGACATATATCGTTGGGAGATAGGCTCTTTGACGCGTAGCTCTCTACGTTGTGTAAGAAATCACGGTTATAAACCCTTCGTCCACAGCAGGCAAAGCTTCCGAGCGGATTTTTAGCGCCAATCTCTTGTACGCTGGTCATCTGTTGTGCGGCGACGTAGATCTGACAACTCGGGCAGAGGAAGAAGTGGACTTGGCCCCACACCTGAAAGTAGAGATGGGCATGCAAATATTAATTCATAAGGGGGAAATAAAAATTGAGATTTTAATATTGCTACCGGGTAATGATGTAAAATTTGAACTTTGGGAATTGAAAAGATTTAGAAATTTGGTTATTAATTTTTATTTAGTTGTATCCTATTAGAAATGCTCAGCCAAAAGGTGGGTCATGTGGCCAAAAATCCATAACAATGTTAGTAGTTCTTGTACTGTACTTGCGTTTAAAGTTTCATTCAATTAATAACGACTTCCAAAAATAAAAAAAATAGTTGATAGTTTTACCTTTAATTCCCAACAAAAATTAGGTTAAATATCGTCAAAAATTCAAATTAGGGCCTAGGCCTAGATTACATTTTTTGTTTTCACATTTTAAACAATTTAAATGGGAATAGTGTAGGGAAGAAAGGAAAAAAGAACAAGAACTATTGTAAAAACCTGAGGAAGAAGAAAGTGAAGATGTGAAGCGTCGGGCATGGCTAACTGACCGTAGACCTTGGAGCCCAAGAGTTTGGTGGGATCCTACCACCTCCTACGCGACTTTATTGTTGGAAATACGGTTGGATATTATTATGTATTATTAAATACATATCAAAATTGTTCCCACATATGGGTAGGATAGTATTAAAATATTGATGTTTATCTTCCTACCCCTACCTGCCAATACACCTTCTGCCATGCCTTGGTCTCCTTGTGCAGACCCTCTATGTATTCCTGGACGTTCCATGCCGTGTGTTCCTCGTGCACACACCCAGGCGTACCGGGCTTGTCTCTGTGCACTAGCTCCAGGCACTTGGCACAGCGATACAGCCGAGCCAGGTCGCAGAAGTTGCCTCGCAGCGGTTCCCTCCCATTGGTCCACGCCTCGAGTAGATTGTAGAAGAGGCGGCCCATCGCCTTGCGACCGTTGAGACCCTCCAGCCTTTCTATGTGCGAGGCCCCCACGTGTGGTGCAAGCCGAGTTAGCTCACTGTCTGACAGACTGGACATGTCCACCTAGGGAAACAACAGTATAGATAGCTGGAGTAGAGTGTAGAAGAGACGGCCCATCGCCTTGCGACCGTTGAGACTCTATGTGCGACTAATACACAAATTACATCTCCATTGGTATTATGTATAAAAATTATTGTTTACAATAATATTGTATGGACATTCATGTGATTACATTATTAAAATATAATCTAACATAAGCATCAAGAATGCCAAGAACTTGTGAGTATAAAAAGATTATAATATTAATATAACAGTAAATAGAAAATAAATCAAACCTCACAATTTCCTGCCATTCTGATAGCTGAATCATCTGAAAGAAAAGTAAAATTAGTTACTAGCGTTATAACATGAACTAAACTAATAAATAATCAAAATTACAAATTTTGATCAATACATTGATCTTCAAAACCCAAAAAGATAAAACCCCAAAAATAATACACATTAAGGTTGAGAATTAAACATAATTATTTTTGCGATTTATCCTCATGCACAGAACAATAGATATAAAACATATGGAATGCTATTTGTATTAAATGTTTGAAAACTTATAAAAAACAAAATGTATATAAATGTATGTATGAAATTTACTTTTTAATGTCTATTTGAATGTATATAAAATTGTAAATCCTGGAAGAAGCACGCGCAAAAAAGTTAAAAACACAAAAAAAATCAACCGAACACTTGTTGAAGTTACCTTTTTACTTCGTTTTGTGGAAAACACAATTGGCAAGTGCAGTTTAGGTTGTATGGGGGTTCAGGGATGTAGGTCGTAGCGAATTCCGCGCGTAGTTGTCTTTGCACCTCAACGGCTGCCACTGCGGAGAGACCTCCATTGAACAGTAAGTCTGGCGATGATGATAGCATTTCTGGTTCGGGCATGGTTATTAGGCTCAACAGGAAGGGCATTAGGTCCACGTTATCGAGAGGAGGTGACTGGTCCAACCTCAGGAAGGGGATGGTCTCTGCTTTGGAGTTGGATTCCGAGGGGATCCTCTCCCTCTTTTCTCCCACCGAACCTGTGGACTGTAGCTGTGGCGGCGGCGTCTGGGGTTGTGGCGTGGGCACCTGAGGAGGTGGCCTGGGCACCACCCGGGGGTCACCGGGTGCACCCTGGGATGGTCCGGGCTGGGGACTTACTGAGGTGAGGCGCTGGGGTGGCCTCCACTCATCGGGATCCACCATGCTCCGGACTTGCGGTGGCAGTTGGCGGATTCTAGGGTCCCTCGGGGATGTTCGGGGGAATGTTGAAGTGATAAGGGTTGGTCGTGGATTGGTCGGGGCGGTTATGGTTTGTCTCGGGGAGTTTAGGATTGTTGGGTTGCAATTCCCTCGATACATGTGGGGGTCTCTTATCCAATAGGGATTGATGGAGGGTGGTGGTGATATAGACGCCGAAAGGGGGGTTCTGTATGGAATGTATCTTGGTTGGATGACAGGAAAGGCAGACATGCTTTGTCCACCTGGTGGGAACCCCTGATCCCCTGCCATTGTGCCGACAGCTGGGCTTAGCGGGTGTTGCCATCGGGGAGGGTCCGGCAGGAAGGCGTGTTGGTCTCGTACTGCCGTATACTGAATCGATCAACTTCAGGTGGAGCTGGCGAGTGGCGCGATCGTCAATTTTTGACCCCGTCGTGCTAACTCAATGACGTCCCTCGCGTCGGCTGTGCGTCGACGCCAACGTGATGACGTCTCTCGCTCTCGCTCTTTGTTACCCGGCACCTCCACCATGTGTAACGAACGGCCGTCACTGAGGGTGAAACAGTCTTCATTAGGATTCAAATAACTAAGTACTTACGTCTTTTTGCCTCCACAAGCACTAGGGTTTTAGATGGGGTAGTTCAGCACATGTAGATCGCTTTAGCTTTGCATTGAGAGGTTTGGTTACAATTTAGAGGTCCTAACCTCACTTGATTTATAAGAGATGACTCACAAAGGATTCAAGCAATGCGAACACATATTCAAATAAAACTGATGCTTAGATTTATTATTTTATAATTTATAAAACACATGATTTTGAGATTTATGATTTCACAATTACTTAAAAAGAATTAAACAACACATGATTCTGGTTCGGCACTTGTATGGTCACTATTCGTTCTGATTCACAGATTATAAAACGGCATTATCATTTATGAACAATTCCTCAATCAACTTTAAAATATATAATTCTTTACGGAACATGTCGGCAAGTAAAGTCACTACGGTATATTTATACGGAGACATGATTGTTACATTATTAACACTGGTAAAAACTCCTCCAAAATACTAACACTTTATACATTACAAAAATAACATGGTTAGTTCCACTTACCAGAATTTCCTTAGGGATTACTATTCGTTCTGATTCACAGATTATAAAACGGCATTATCATTTATGAACAATTCCTCAATAAACTTTAGAGTATATAATTCTTTACGAAACATGTCGGCAAGTAAAGTCACTACGGTATATTTATACGGAGACAATTGATTGTTACATTATTAACACTGGTAATAACTACTCCAAAATACTAACACTTTAAGTGCGGCGCACAATTGGCATAGCATAAGCGTAGCACAACGCAAGCGCAACATAAGCGCAACACAAGGAATGTAGGCGTGCACAATTGTCATAACGGAAGAGTGGCGTAAAGAAACTACATGGCTGTGCAAAGTTTTAGAAGGCTCGTGATCAGATGACTGCATGTCAACTTTGCGTTTGACATTTCGTCTTTGAAACCATTTGCAGTAGCCTATTATTGTCATAGAGATAAGGATATTGCCTAAAATACGTAATTAGCAGCTCGTCGCTAGACGTCGACTCAACTTCATACTCGATAATGACGTCGTCTTCTGTGAGTTCGTCCATGATTAATAATTTGACACTGACACTAACAACAATAGTTGTGAATTTGATTTAACTGAAAATGGGCGTTTGTGTTGAGTCGTGTTGTTTCTGGATTCCTATTGGTCAAACACAAGGGCAAGCATAAGAAATATAAAATATAACCATCTCTTGCGCTGTGCTTCCGCGCCTATGCTATGCATACGTGAATTGGGTGTTCAAGCAGCCTGGTGCACTTGTTTATATTCTTGCGTTGTGCTTGCGTTGCGCTACGCTTATGCTATGCCAATTGTGCGCAGCACTTTATACATTACAAAAATAACATGGTTAGTTCCACTTACCAGAATTTCCTTAGGGATTATGAAAAACACTTTACACACACTGAATTTAAGCTTCTGCTTGACTTGTTCACTTCTTCACACTGTATCCTCCTCTTAACTCTCTTGATTATCCTCTCTCTTACTCTTAACTCTTGACTTCTACATTCTCTGGTGACTGAAGGTCCTACAGGCCTAGTTATACCCAGCCATTTTGAGTGTGGTCTCAAAACTCTTGTTTTGATTGGTTTTGCTAATTGCATCAACTTGGCGCCTCCCAAAATGTGAATTAACCTATTAAATATTTTAGACTACTTGGCTTAACCAGAAGAGGGGTTGTGCTATGGCACCTTACTCCTCCTTGGGTACCACGATAGGATCATCTTACTGTGCCTATTGGTTGTTTGTTTCCCCGCCTATATTTTAAAAGAGTAGGTCACATGTGAACAATGACATCATGTGTGGTTTCCTAGAATCTGAAATGTGTCCGGTCTAGTGAGGCTAGGAATCCGCACATTCATCCGGCAGCTGAATCCTGAGGTGATAAGGTCACATCAAAGATGGCTTTGGCCATTAATTATTTCAAAGAAACAATAACAACTAAATCTGACTGGCCACCCATGGGGATAATTTTGAACATAAATTTGATATCAAGCCCGCTGCTCATGTGGAAGGAAGTGTTAATGATGCATGATTAATCGTGACCTCTTGGTTGACCCTAAGATTACTAATACAAAGATAGCTACATAGCTTATTGACGTCCAAGTTATTACAATTTTGTGCTTCAAGGAAGTGTTATTGAGGCCTGACTAATTTAATCTTGACCTCTTGGCTGACCCTAAGATAACTAATTTAATGGAAGCTCGCTAGATTCTTGGCGGAAACATTATTATTAATGTGTTTGAACTTTGGTCCTTGGAAATGACATTAAGACAATCTTGTTTCACAGGAAGCTGTGTGCGATAGACAAATAATAATGCTAGCTAGCTGCACTGGCTTCTATTGGAATACTGAACTGAAAATAAAATAAAATGTGTGTGTATGTAAGGGGTATGTAAGGGGTGTGAATTGTTACCAAAGTAACTTGTTTGTTACAATATGTCGTAGCGGGCCTGAACATAAGGCTACACAAACCAAAAAGTATGTAAAGGCTGATTTATGATAGAAGGAACGTCGTGAAAACAGGACACAAAATGTTACTACGACCATTTTGAAACATTTGCATTCCACCTTATACAAGCTCTCCCAACATTCCTGTCAATAGTGTAGGCCTATCACACTTAGATGAGGAACTAAAGTAGGTGCCAGACCTAAATCCATTCAATGACCTTTTTCTCGTGTTTTATTGTTAAGCCTATACAATAAATAATATTCTAAAGCCATTAAAATTTTGCCATATAACTATGGTAGACCGAAATAGCCTTGTGCTATAAAAGTAGAGACCCTTTAAACTGGTTTCATTATTTAATGAATTTAGTTTTTCAAATGGTAGGCCTACATATATTATGTATTTTTGCTCCGCTTATGTAAAAATTATTGGGCTTACGTCTTACCTTCTCTTCAATGCAGAAGTCTAAGCATCTACGGACTAACAGTCCATTATGTAGAAAAGAAGCCAACAGCAGAATGCGGAGAACATTGGTCGTGGCAAAGGTTGGTTCTTCTCCGTTGGCCCAGCGTATTAGCCAATCAAATAAGCACAAGTCACAGTTCTCGATGGTCAGTCTGTCGTGCGTAATCTGGTCGGCAAAGTGGCCCACTCGAGAAGTCAGTATCTCCTTGGAGCACTCGAACGTGTGGTCTAGTTTGGCTATCGGGTCGTAGACGTGAATGCTGATCAGATCTTCTCCAGCGGAGTTAGCGGATGTCATTGACATCATGTCGCAGGCCCTGATGAAGACGTTGCCCCTTTTTATTTTATTCTTTGGTCACACAGAACAGGACACGTCTTACTGGTTCAATACCATAATAGTATGCATTAACACTAGCAATATTGAACGTATAAATACAAAATAATTAGGCCTACATATTTAAGGAGGACTAGGCCTTTGCATAATATGAATGTGTCTATTTGAGTGAGTGAGTGAAGTGTGTAGGCCCTATTTTTAATCATCTTTTGTTGGATGAGCGTAGCGAGCGTAGCGAGCGAAGCGAAGATTCCATTTCACTACACTGGAGAAAAAAATCCGGAATGTTTTTTTTCTTTTTTCTTTTTTTTTGTATTTTTGTGTGTTTGTTAACATGATTCCGGCTAAACCGATACTCCGATTGCGATGAAATTTTATGGAGGCCTTCGAAATCTCTGAACTTAGAACTGCCACGTTTTTGAGCGCAATCGGGAAATTTTTCTCATAAAAAACGCAATTTTACGATTTTTTCGATTTTTTTAAAATTTCTTCGACTTATAACACCTACATGCTTGATCCGATTGTAATGATTTTTACACAGAACCTTAATTTTATGAATTAAGATATTCTTGTGAAATTTGAGCGTAATCGAAAAATTATTTCTCATGAAAATCGTAATTTTACGGTTTTTTTCTTTTTTACACAATTCTTTGACTTATAACACCTACATGCTTTATCCGATTGTAATGATTTTTTTACAGAACCTTAATTTTATGAACTAATATATTCGTGTAAAATTTGAGCGCAATCGAATAATTATTTCTTATGAAAATTGCAATTTTACGATTTTTTCCTTTTTAAAAATTACGATTTATAAAAAAATTAAGTTAATTTTTTATTTAATTTAATTTAATTAAAAAAATTAAGTAAATTTTTTGAAAAATTTAATTTAATTTTAATAAATCTTCAACTAAGTAATGTTTTATTCACAGAACAACAGAAAATCCGCGTAACACAATCATGGCAGCTCAATGCACCATATACGCTCATCCAACAACGCGGCGGGACTTAAGCGTTTTCCTAGTATTACTCTTCATTGGATGAGCGTAACGAGCGAAGCGAAGATTCCATTTCACTACACTGGAGAAAAAAATCCGGAATGTTTTTTTTTCTTTCTTTTTTCTTTTTTTTTGTATTTTTGTGTGTTTGTTAACACGATTCCGGCTAAACCGATACTCCGATTGCAATGAAATTTTATGGAGGCCTTCGAAATCTTTGAACTTAGAACTGCCACGTTTTTGAGCGCAATCGGGAAATTATTTCTTATGAAAATCGCAATTTTACGATTTTTTCCGATTTTAAAAAAAATTTCTTCGACCTATAACACCTACATGTTTTATCCGATTGTAATGATTTTTTCACAGAACCTTAATTTTATGAATTTAGATATTCGTGTGAAATTTGAGCGTCATCGAAAAATTATTTCTCATGAAAATCGAAATTTTACGTTTTTTCTTCTTTTTTAAAACAATTCTTTGACTTACAACACCTACATGCTTTATGCTATTGTAATGATTTTTTCACAGAACCCTAATTTTATGAATTAATATATTCGCTTTAAATTTGAGCGCAATCGAATAATCATTTCTTATGAAAATTGCAATTTTAAATTTTTTTCTTTTTTAAAAATTACGATTAATTAAAAAATTAAGTTAATTTTTAATTTAATTTAATTTAATTTTAAAAAAAATCTTCTACTAAGTAATGATTTTTTCACAGAACAACAGAAACACATGGCATGCAATGCAATGCACCAATTACGCTCATCCAACATCGCGGCGGGACTTAAGCGTTTTCCTAGTATTAATAACAATACAATTGATGCCTTACACCAAATACTGTAAAAGGAAAATCTACGGATCTACTCCCCATATTTAACATAGGCGGCGGTGACAACAAAAACCCTTTGGTATTGGTCTTGAACTATTGCAATCACATTGTTGCCATTAGATCAAGAAGTTGAACTTCTTTGTCGATTAGAAGTAAGTTGTTAGTAGCACCAGTGCCCGCGGCGGTGACTCGGTTTGGAACTTCATCGAATTCTTCATAATTTGTTTGTTGACAATATTTCTCTTCAGTAGATATTGTATTAATTGCGTAGCTATTCCTATGACAGTATTTGCCAACACTACTTAAAATAAAATTACTACTTACTTCTGTTACTTTGGTCGAGTTACTGAGCTGAAATCAAAATGTCACCGAGATAAGCATTGATTATGGCTACAAATTAATGTTACTCTGTTTTGTTTCCAACAACTTTGTGAAATGTTTGTGAATAACCCAATCAAAACAATATAACAACAATGCAGCTACTGCAAAGTTCTGTTGTTTTGCCTGCAATGACAGAGATGTCACAGTCCTCTTAATTAATCAATTATTAACTAAATAAAATAAATAAAATAAATTTTATTTAGAGTCTGCCCACTCAGTTATATAAATGATTTTCAGTGGGGACTTTAATCAAAGCGACCAAGCCAACCCTGCAGGCCCCGACGCAATCGACGAGTGAGCGATAACCAACCAAAGATCGATATTTTTAATAGGAAATATAGCAATCAGTGGTATGGACAGTGCGAACACCCGCAAATCAACGCCAGAATCAACAAGGCCGATTCAGAACAACTCTGAAATTTATTATGTGCTTCGTTGCTAGGACGGCTCCAAAGTCACCGTTTACAAACTCCTAAGACACGAACTGATGGACTGAAGTCCAAATCAGAAGTTAAAAAACTTCTGACTTTAACGGGAATCGAACCCTGGACCTTCTGCATTGGAAGCAGATACGCTAACAACAAGACCAACGAGCCACACAACTAGTATCATTGGTTGTGTGGAAACCTCAATTCAATAGACCTAATAGACGATTACGTAAAGTCTCTGCGCATGCCCGAACTCTGCAAGGAATTCTGGGTAGTGTGTTGCAAGCACAGCCAACTAAATCTTAAATTTTCAACAAAAGCCATCAATCATTGTTTACATTGAAGAAAACACAGCCTTCTGTTCAGAGGTTTTTATAAAGTTCTGAGCAACATGATTCCCAGCATGCAATGCGCGACACAGAGTGCGCTGATGGTTTACGAAATCGTCTATTGTCCATTGTAGCAGTTTGTTAGTAGTCATATTATAAGACGGAATTAGCTGTATGATTTTCAAGCTGACTAGCATCCACCATCTTTATTAAATTTGAAAGAGGGAAATGTATTTTGTAGGGTTAACCCACTATTATTACTTTGAACTCAAACTGTCATAGTTTTGAAAATCGAGCTTCACAAAAATTTCAAACCGAATAGAACTTAACCCGAGAGTAGTCGCGCCCCTGTTTGTAACGTTAGTAGTCGCGCCCGGTCCTTTAGACCGCATTATTTATTATGGGCTAATAACGTTAGGATGACGTTTTGATTACCAATATAAGATAATTTATCATATATGTGACAGCATACATGGTTAAATTAATCAATTATCAATCAATAATCAATAAATAATCAATCAATAATCAATCAAACACAGAATGGTGCAAACCAACAAAAAGGTATAAAAATATGTTTTGAAACACCCTGTAGTTCGAATTATTAGTAAACCAAGACAGAAATATTATGCCAACACTATGTTGAAGAATAATCAACCTACAATAACAAAATAAATGTCTCATAATAGTGATGAGTATGCATATTTTTGCCTCCCTCAGTAGTCGCGCAGTGGTCGAAAAGACCAAGCAACCGAACAGGACCTCTTATCTTAGATGAAGTTCTGCAGAACACTTAATCGCGTATTGCACACTGGCTTCGCAAATCTATTTTGGGAAGGTAGGCGGAACTAGACATGGCACGCATGCGCGCTGTACAAACACCAACTGTTGAAAAAAAAAGTCGGTCTAAAAGACTACACGCGACTACTCTCGGGTTAAGGGATATCAAACAGTTACAATAGGTAAAATAGTGATGTCTGGACCGGCACCTCCACCAAGAAAGTAGGCTTATGTAACTTCTGGCCCCTACACCATCCAATTTTTTTGTTTTAAAATTTGTGTCTGTAAATAAGAACCATTTTTTGTCACGTCAAATAAAGGTGCCCGCACACTTTTTTGCGTTCGAGTTCGGATTTCTAACGTTCACACATCCCTAGTACGGTATTTTGATTAACAAGCATAATTTTAAGAACAATAATTACTTTATAAGTATTTTATTGGAATGTGCAGAAAAGAAGTATGGTTTAATATTCTCCAAACTACATAAATTGATGTTTTTATTTTAACACACTGTTAGTTAAACATGTTTATTTTTCTGAATTTCAAAATACTACTCTAGTCCAAATATTGATATTTTTGTCTGCGCCTACTTTTGAATTTGATATTGTATCTGAATCTACTCGTTTGTGTCTGTCAGGTCTACGAGGTGGTGGAACGAGTTAGCGAGCTACGCAAGCGGTGGCCGGCCGCGTGGGGCAAGATGGACGACCAGTCTATCGGGATCATGACTCCGTACGCCGACCAAGTGTTCCGGATACGCTCTGAGCTGAGGAAGAGGAGGATGGGCGGGATATCAGTGGAGAGGGTGCTCAATGTGCAGGGTGAGTGGGATCCTTCTAACAAGCAAGTTTAGCAAAGAAATGTAAAAGTGGCAGAAAGTGGGATCGTGATGTGATATAAAAAGGTGGGAAACTCTCAGCTTACCTAAGTGGATTAAGTGAGTAAGGCGTTCGCGCGCCACAATATAAAACGCTCATGAATGAGGCCAGTACAAGACAACAAAACTACCTACTGCACTTCAGGAAAGCTGTTTGTCATCTAATCTCTCTCTTTATCTCTCTCTCCTTAACAAATAAAACATACATCTGAACTAGGTTCAATAATTGAAAATTTATTTATTAGGTAGGGCCTAGGTTTTAAAACAGTTTTGATGGTTGCTTATGGTTACTGATCGTAAAAGGTGAGATAGAATAGGCTGGAAAAAATAATCGTTTTCCTGGTTCTTCATTAAAAAAATCTTAGTTGAAAAATGCATAAATGGTATAGAAACATATTTTGTTGGTAGATGGGGCAAATGTAAAAAAAAAAAAAATTGTATTGTTGAAGTTCCGTTCCGTCTGATGGATAATTGCGACTTGTGTATTCCAGGCAAACAGTTTCGTGCAATCTTCCTCAGTACGGTGCGCACACGCCGTACTTGCAACAACACCGCGTCGGGCCCTGGCGAGATGGATTACGGTTTCCTCTCCAACTCGAAGCTCCTCAACACGGCGATCACTCGGGCTCAGAGTCTCGTTGCTGTGGTGGGTGACCCAGTAGCACTCTGTTCCATCGGGCGATGCAGGTGGGTACTTTGCTCAACTACAATGTGTACTCTCATGTTTACTACATGATGTATACTTGTTTGGTAGGCTGAAGTCTTGACTCATTGTAAATCAAGACCATGGAAGCTTGAAGGAACACCAAAAGTGTATTCTTGACTGTTGGATATGTGTTCACAATCAATAAAATCTCTTTTAAGTTGAAATAATTAAACTGCAGAAGGTATGCATTCAGTGCCCTTTTTCGTTGTCCGCTGTCATCGCTCTCTTCGGTTCATGGTTGTTGAGTCTTCTTCCTTGTTAGCCTATGTATTTTTTACTGTCAAAACTCAAAACCATTTTCTTCAGATTCTTGGATCAGAGATAGTTAAATTTTAATTTGTAGTGAATTATGACAAGTCAAAAATGTTATGCTGATGAAGTTATGTTATTAAATGAAATATGTTTTTATGGTTAATTATTCATTTAGACATTGTGTAGGCCGCACGGTACACAAAATAGACCTCACTTAATTTCCCGGTATGTTGTTTGTGTAGGAAAGTGTGGGAGCGCTTTATCGAGATCTGCAACACGAACAAGAGCCTGTTCGGAATCACCTGGTCGTCCCTCCGCTCTCAGCTCGACGTTGTGGAACTTAAGAAAACGTACACCCTCAACCCCCTCGCCCCCGAGTTCGTCCCTCGTGCCGCCTACCAGGAACCCTACATCCGTCTCCCCTCCATCCTGGGCCCCGTCCCCCCGCAGATGCCCCCCTTCAACCCTCAGATACCCCCCTACATGTACCGCTACCCCCTCTACTACTACCCCCCGCAGTATCCCCTGCGGCCGCCCATCTTCCCTGCCACTCCGCCCCCGCCACTGAACCCGTGGGGGGTGAACTACCCCATGGCCTCGCCCCCGGGCGTGGTACCACCGAGGGGTAGTGCCTTCAAGAAGAAGGGGGATGCCGGGCGGCGGCCGGACAACCCCATGGATCTGGGGATGTGGGGCCCAGGGCCGGTGCAGAGCCCCTTGACCTTGCCGGTGAGTGCTCACACGCCCTTTAAATATTGCATTCAATAAGTCTGACACAATCATAAAAGTATAATACTGGCTTTAAATTAGGGTACATTTGATTTTACAACTTTTATACTAGACCTAATATTAATCATTCATAACCATAATGTTGTTATCGTACTAATTTCACCCTTAATCCCCAATCTAACCCAGTTCTTATTAGTTTTCTTAAACTTGTTTGGAAACTTCTAGCTCTATATTTTCATTATTTTTCTAAAACTGTTCAGTCATGAAAAATTCATGTTTGTATTTAGGGCCCACAGGAAATTATGAATTGAAGAATTGTTATCAGTTTTAAAGCTTAGATATTTATTACAAAATGAGGTAGGCCTAATACAGTACTTAAAAGTTAAATGCATAACACTTGCGGAGCTCAGCAATACAAACTTATGGTTTTTCAAATGTTAATTGTCCATTTGCTGCATTGGCAACCAATTTGTCACATTTAAACAAAATTTGACATCTGTATTATTTCTTATGTTATTTTGTCAACTTTGTCTCATGCAGCTTCTACCACATTTGAAAACACTATTTCTTTCTCCCGACTATAGCAGGACGAAGACAGCTACGTTCCTGGTGGAGTGTTCAACCCAGCCAACGCGTGCCGTGGTCCGGGCTTCATCGGTCCGCTAGTCCGAGAGCAGAACGACCGAGAGCAGATACAGTTCCTACACAACGTACACTTCCCGGAGGGCCGGCCGGACATTCCGGACTTCGGACTCGGATCGTTGATGCCTGCGCTAAGGCCCGACCTGCAAGGTGTGTACATTTTATCAGAATCTAGGAACTTATGACTGTTTGCCGAGCTCGGATAAACCAGGTTCCTATGCAGAACGCAGGGGTTTAATCTGGACCACTTTGAAGCTCAACCGATTGTGGTTGTCCTATATGGGGTTGTGGTTCTCATAATATGTCAATTAAGAAGGTGTATTTGTTTAAATCAGAGCACGTTTTCTTGGCTTAGTTATTTTAGTAACTGTAACTAAGCATAAATGGGCCACCACAGATTTATTTTTTAAATACATGTCTCTTATTGTGTTAGTGGGCCTAATATAAAGTTGAGAATTATAATCTGGTTGACTAGATCTGCCATAATAAGCCAAATGTGGGCATGTGACAAGATGTACTCGACTACTAGTATAAAAATTATGTCTTACAGGTGCTAACACTATTGCAAAATATGACACCCAATGTAATTCTTGATAATATCATTAAATCCTATTTTATTTGGTAGGTACATATTTAAACCTATACGTGTTATTTTTTAATTTTACCAGATTTGCCAATTTTTTCTTTTACTTTATAAATTCATATCTAGTTGGCCTAAATGTTTTTGTTTTTTAGTTTAGTGGGTGAATACCTCTTTAAGCATGTCCATTGAATGATTATTGATTGCTCATCTTCCCTACAGATATGAATCGTATGCGAATGGATATGACGGCGATACGACCCGGCCTGCCAAGGTTCCGAAACGAGATGCCGGTACTGAGGCCGGAAGCTCCCACGCTCCGACCAGACTCCTCTGGTCTTCTCCCTAGCAACATGGGACTCCAGGAGATGATTGACTCGCCGCCCAAACAGCTGGAGTGGTATACGCAACTGCTGGAGACGCGGGGACCCATGGTGGCTAACAAGTAGGTGGCATCCGACAGATGACCAGCAGACAGTGTATTAGAGATGTTACTTAGTTGTTCTATTTTCATATGTCTACTTATAAAAATAAATGTAATTCTGTTTTTCTTTTTTTATTGATGTGTATGTGTTATTCTTACTTTGATCTAAACTAGGTGATGGTGTTTTCGTATTAATGTGTACTGTGAATAACATAAAATAAAATCTTTTTGTCTAACTTGTTTGTTTAAATTATAAAAAGGAAATGCATTAGTTGCTGCCAATAAAGATTGATTTTACTACTCCTGCTACTCGTTCCAGGTTCATGGAGCTGTTGATGCTGGGGTCGCGCAAGGGACCATCCCCTGAACTACCCCACCCCGACATACGTGTCAACAAGGATGTCTTCGCCGACAAGAACTCTCTGCTCCAACCTCTTCTCATGCAGACACAGGTAACTGGCTGTCTGTCTGTCGTACAGCCAAATCAAGATTAGTGCTTACCTGACAACCTTTCTGATTGTATTGGAGAATGTCGGATATTATACTCAGATTCCCGATTAGTTGCACAATTTTTGTGAATTTTGAGGCAAATCTTTACCATTTACGATTTGTAACAAAATTTTGCACCTAAGTTTTTTTGTATTGCAAATGACAAATCGAGCTGGCAGTGCATCAGGCACTGCCCACTCACTTCACTTCTGGCAAAACTTATTTTCTTGCATGTGCGTCTATTTGAATTTCACTCCCAATTTGACACTTCATGGATGAAAAAATGGCTGCTATGTAATAGAAAGGCAACTGCTGTTTTATGGCAATAGTCAACTAGCATTTTTGATGACGTCACGTTCATATAAAGAAGAAAAATATCTTGGCAGTAATATGAATGTGTGCATGTCCTTTATATGTAGTCCTACTCTGCTGCTTGTGATAGGCTGGGCATAATAAACTGAAAATATCATTAGAATGCATCAATATGCTTGCAGTTATACTTGCTCCAATGAAAGAATGCAGATGCTTGGTAGTGGTGGGGGTAGAATGAATGCGTGGTAAAAGGAATGTCGCCTTTGTGTATGAAAGAGAAATATCTTTTACCAACGCAAGCAAAAATTATTTGTGCTAGATCACAGAGTTTCTCCGTGTGCAAGATCCACGCTGAGCTAGCGTGAAAAGAATTGACAAAGTTGTTTTGTTGGGAAAACAATTTCGAGCCACCTGCGTTCTTTCGTTGGGAAACACTATACTAACGCCCTATCATTCCGTTGACTCAGATGAATCTTGGCGATATGTGCGGAGACTTGTTGGGTTCTAAAACGTTCCACCTCTGCGATATCGAGGCCACCCTGATCCAAGCGCAACTCGTTCCCGACAGTATGTCGCCGGCCAAACAACAGCAGCTGCAGCAGGAGAGCATGCAGGCTTCTCACTTCAGCAGACCTCAGAACATGATGCCGCAGCAGATGAACATGGGCGACGGACCTCACGTGCAATTAGGTGAGGCTACCAACACGACTACACTTCAAAGCCGGATAATTGTTACTTTTCTGTTATATTTGTGGAAATTTACTCAATGTAGGCCTACTTAAAATATAAATGGTAACAATGTGTTCAAACATGTTTCTGACGAAGAGCTGTTTTTATTTCTTACTCTGTGTTCTAAGGTAGTTTTGTCCTGTATTTTCACCCCGAGAGTGCAACTTATAGGCATTTACATTGTATAATACTTTCATGTTAGACCAGATGTACTTTTAATCACGGGTCGACTTGCAATCAAGTAAATATGGCAGTCTACATGTTTTGCAAGGCCTAGTAATAATAAGAATTGGGTTGTGCGAGCAGGGATTTTTTTAGTCGAGCGAGTATTTGGTCTTTAACTTGATTTTCAAGCAAGATTCGAGCGCGCAGGCAAAATTTAAGTATTAATTTACTATTTTTGCTGTCACAAACGTTGGTATAAGTTTTGGTCACAATGTTATTGACAAAAAAAAATCAATATGTTATTACGGTGTTGGGCCTGTAATTTGTTGATAAACATGAAACTAAAATTATTGTTTATCATAGGCCTACTGTTTAGGCTAAGCTAGGTCTATTTCTAAATTGCCTACACTATTACAATCGTGTTCTTTCTAATTGAAGTGAGATGCAGACATGAATCGATTTTGCCATGTCATCCCTAGTTCCAATTACTATGTTTGGTTGAGTGGTGGTTTTCCAACATTATCTAGGGCATAAAACTGTCGATACTATGCGTGCCAGACTCAGTGTTTCTTCATCATCTTCATCCTTCCTCTCCACCAATTTACACCACACTCTTCTGTCCTCCCACAGCTTTACTCTTACCACATACTATGTCTTGCCTACTAATATTAAATAAACATTAAATTAAAAGTCTTTAGATAAATGAAAGTAGTAGAACAGATATTTCTTTAAATAAGTTTAGTGTTTATTGGACATAACACTGCTCTTATCAATTTTGTTGGTGATATTTCAACTTTTGTTCATTAGTCTTTTTCAAACTGAAGGTTGCACTTATTTTAAGTAGGTCTTGCTACATTATGAATTATGATATGCACTTTAAAAAAAATGTTAATGGGAAAAAGTCAAAACATGAAAATGATCTGACCTCTAATAATTTGTTTCTTGTAGGTGGTATGAACATGTTGCAAGGGAGGTGGATGGGCCAAGAGGAGGCGCCGATGAGCAGCCAAGGCCAAGAGAAGCCGTGGGATCACATCCAGCGGGAGACGTGGCCCCCACCACAACAACAACAACAACAAAAAAGCCAACGTGCCGCTCTATCGCCGTCAGGCGGCCGACGTCAAGGCTTCGTCGGGAAACAGCGGGGCCTTTGCAGGCTACGCGCGGGCTGCCGTGTCCAACGGTCTGCCCAACGTAGACAACAACAAGCACAACAACCAGCCAGAGGGACCATATTTCAACCAGATGAACCTGCTGCAAGTTAGCAATAACAAGGTGGATCCCATTCATCGCTCACTTAACTTCCCATGAAACTAGCAATCATTTTTCAGTTATGTATCCTATTAATTTTTCCTAAATTATATAATTAGCATTAATTCATTGGGCCTATATTACTTAAGAAGAGTCTTTAGTTGACTAATTATTAGGGCTGTGCGAGTACTCGAATATTCGAGTACGAGTCGAGTTCACGGCGAGTTCGAACAAATTCGAGTTTCATTTATTTTGAACTCGAACATTTGAGCGTCGGTAAAAACAGCATTTTCATTAGTGACCCGTCAAAAGTTACGTGTTTTTTTCGTCCGTTAGATAGCAGCATACGCGGCAAAGATCGTGATACACGATAGTCGAACTCCTTCTGAGGTGAAGCTCGTTATGATTGGCCGGCTGAACTTTGCGAGATCCAATTGGAGCTGGTCATACGTCACATGCGAGCGTTGATTGGCTGTCAGTTTTGAAATCATTCACGTCTACCGTGTATCACCACTTTTGTGTCCGAGATGTATGTTGTTGACAACAAAAATGGCCACGATTCACGAGGAGAGAGCAGAGCAGACAGATGATTCGTAAAAATATGCGGCGGACTAGGCTAGGCTTAGGCGTAATTTCTTCTCTAAAGCATAGGCCTAGCATAAAATACAATTTTGAAATATTCATGAGATGGAACACTTGTCACAATGCAGGTAAACATTCAAACAACACACGGCGTGACAGTACCAGTGACAACAGGTAGGCTAGGCCTAGTAGCCTGGCCAGGATTTCTTCTGGCTAAGATTAGGCCTAGGCCTAGTATATTTTACCGATCTTAGGCCCCAGCTAGGCTTACAAACTCAGATCGCCATACCAAAATGCACCCAGCACTAGACCTAGCCTACGGCACCCTTCAAAACCAAGGTTAGTTGTAGGCCTAGCTAGGCCCTAGGTCTCCATAACCAAAAATATTTAACCCAGAAGATAGGCCTAGGCTTTAAAACTGAAGAATTTGTTTGATACCTAGGCCTAGTAGAAAGTCTGAAATGGAGAACACATTTTCTCAATTTGGAAATAAACTCGATTTAAAAAAATATTTAAAAAAAAAAAAAAAAAAATTAGGCCCTAACATCATTATAAATTAATTTTTAAATGAACTCGAATTGAACTCGAATTGAACTCGAAAACCGAACATTTGACTGAACTCGAACTCGTACTCGACTCGAATTGAAATCTCCCGTTCGCACAGCCCTACTACTTATAAATAATTTATCAATTTTAATTTATAATTCTACTACCGGTACGAGATAAATATTTTTATATTTTTGTCTTCCACTATTAACACAGATTGGATAGACACAAGACTAAAATCCATTTTTATTTATATAGGCCTAATGCATTTACTAACGTTTACTTTAAAGGTCCAAGCACAATTATCACACAATCTCAGTACATTGTAAAAAATACCACTTGCACAGTTTAAGGCGCACTGTACACTATCAAAACACTATCGGGATCGTAGGAAAGCTACTACCATTGGCTGCTGCAAGTACGATAGCAATCCCAATCCTGACCATTGTGATTGGGGCTTTACTGTAGAAGGATGGATCGAGCTGTGGCTTTTGAAATAGCTATTAACGTCCCTCTTGTTGTAAATGTTTCATTATTAGTTCTGTATTTACTTTATTTACTGCATTTTATTATTATCTTTTACCCATATTTACTCGATTATAGGCCGCCCTCAAGTAATGGCCGTAACCCTATTTTGACCACTTAAATTTTCAACAGTAGGGTATAATTACTAGTAATAATTCTATAAAAAGAGCTTATTGGCCCGGAACAATTTAAAACATACATTAAAAACTTACTAGGAAAACGCTAAAGTCCCGTCGCGTTGTTGAGCGAGCACCGGTACGTGCAACAACGACCCAAGTACGACATTCCCATAAAGTTACATACCAATAAGTCTTTAAGGTCTTGACCGATTTACTAAAATTGTCAAATAGGAGAGAATGTTGACTTATTTGAACTTGCAAAATTTCATAACGATCGGAACATTTTTATTTTTTTTTTTATTTTTTTTTTTTTATAACCAACGATCGAATTTTGTTCAAAAACTAACAGCAACTCCGCCTAGGTGGTATTACATGTGTGAAAAACTTCAGGTCGATCAGAAACGGTGCAACCTGTATCAAGCAGTAACTAAAAAAAAAAAAAAAAAACTAACTAACAAACAAACAAACAAACAAAAAAACATTCGAGCCATAAGGTCAAGTGAGACGTAAACCAGCCTCGATCATAAGTTTTAATTTCGTTTAATAGTAAAAATGCTCTGATAATGGCCTCACCCCAACCTTATATTTTGGATTATCTCGATGGTTTCAATCCTAATCTATAACTACAATAACAAATAAAACGCTTGTTCTTTGTGTGCCAGCCCCGAATCAGACGTCGAGGCCGAGAAACAACATTTTTGACACTCAACAGCAATACCTGCACCGAACAGCACCTGATGCCAGACATTGTGGAACAAGAATGAAAAAAACTTTCGACGGACGGCCAACACGTAGGAGCGTTCGGTGCGCAGTCGCGCCAGTCCAACTTCCGAAACGGAAAAGAGTTTTTTTTTTTTTATCCGTTGTACACGCTGCGCAAAAGTTGCGAATTGGATAGACGAAAAGGAACAACAACAACCAACGGTTGTATCAATACTTCTTCAGGGCGTCCGCTATCTGAAACGTTTCAAGCATGGTTGATAACCCCGTATTCACCATTGGTTTAAGATTTTTAAATGCTTGTTCACTTGATGTTAGCTGCGAAATTCTCACATTTAAATTCTCATATGTTAAAATATAAAATTCTAACATGCTGATTGAAATGTGGAATGTGAAAATTTGCTATCTGCAAAAATCTTGGAAAATTGAAACGATTTTTTTTACAGTTTTTTAACGTATATTAGCCATCCAATTTTCCTTATTAATGCACACGAAATAGTAGAAATCAAATTATAATTTCTTTGAATTCTTTAAAAGCTGGCGGAATTGATCTGAACCAATGATTTAGTTTTTGAATAATTGATGTTGCCTCCCTAATCTATAGACTAACTTACAGTAACCTATTAAACCTGGTTATATAAAAAAAATGTGTTGTTTACACTGTGTACTGTGTCGACGTGTACATTCAATGCCACGAGCACGACCTTATTTTGTGTGGAGGCCCACATTACGCAGTTCACTGTGTGGCTTCCCAGATGACGATATTGGGGTAAGCACCAGGTCCTTGCTATGTTGGGTTATCGATATTGTGTCTAGGCACACATCTCAATGTGTTTGATGTTGTGCATCGATGTGTGTACACATCACCCCACCCCATCATTAGAATACTCTTTATGGTGTTATTCTGTTCGTGGCTACATGTGCAAGGCAATAACCTCCGGTAAGTTTCCAGTCTTCTACTACCGTCAGTTAATCGGGCAATCTCCACCTCGGTAGTATGCATTTTGATAAATCGTTTTAGTGTGGTTGTCCAAAGTGCTGCTTAAAATGTGTTTTGAGCTTGAAAGTCGGCAAAGTCGGGAGCTTGCCTTGTTTCGACTAGAAACAAAAGAGTGAGGTGAAAGTTTTGCAGAAAACTAAAAAGTAGCCGTAGTCTTTTAGGTATTTATCTAAATGGTTCTCAAGTTGTTTATGTTGTAAAGTAAATGTTAGCGGTCAACATGTACAGTGAACTCGTACTTTACGTAGCACCTGGCTAAGTCCCCGTTCCGACGGGGGCATCTACCATGCTATCAAATCTGTCTTTAGGAACAACACATGTAGAGGTATGTACCTAGCGTGAGACGCGCTACGCGATCATCTATGGATATATTGCTTTAAAAATTAAAATCAAAAACCTAGGACCAAGTGAGGTAACTAGTTAGGATTCTGGCATCCTTAGATGTAGATAATCAATTAGACACTTTGTTTTCAAACTAGGTACTACCTATTAAATTGTAATTTAATATTTATCGTTTCTTTGTCTTCTTGCCTTCCAATAGCCTATGAATTAAGGTAGTCTTGGCAGTCAAAAAGGCAACAATTAATTATGCTCCAATGATCAATGAAGAATTGAACATTTATTTCCTCTTCGTGTGTTTTTAGACGTGGCTGTTGCTGCTCTTCCCTGAGCTTGTTCTTTAACCAGCTCCTAAAAGATGAGGGGTGCTGAGCAGTTAGGTTTTACTGCTATCTTATGTGATGCACACTCGCTCCTTACGTGATGCACACTCGCTCCTCACGTTTGTAGTTTACGTGTGTTGTCTATTTAGCTGTTTCCTACGTAGGAAAGTGAACAGGTCACTTACGATCTCTCCCAAAACTAATGCATTTATTTTGTCCTCTAAGGAAGAAAGTTGTTTACTGTACATGTTACGGGTAGTATGATCTGTTCTTCACATTCCACTTTACAGTATGAACCTTGTGTTGTGTAGTCGTCTTACCTCGATAGAATAATAACTGTGCCACGACTCGCACACTTCAGTGTGTCTCGTTCTCAGTCTTGGGGAGGAGCATCACGCTCCCGGGAACGAGTTCCTTTCCAGGGAACTTTTGTGGGAACTCGTTCCTTTTCCGACATCAGGAGCTTGTACTAAAACGTAGGGATGTGCGAACGTTCAAAATTCGAACTCGAACTTTTTTTAAGTTTGAGTTTGGTTCGAGTTCGAAAAAAAGTTCAAAGTTCGATTTTTTCTTCTTTTTTACTAATTTGTTGTGGTGTGCGGTCACATATTATTTGACATGTCAAAAAATGATTCTCAGTTTACAGGTACAAATTTAAAACCAAAAAAATGGATGGTGGAGGTGCCGGTCCAGACTTATCACTATTTTACCTATTATGACGGTTTGATATACCTTTAAGTTGGGTTCGAGTTCGATACAGTTCGAAATTTTTGTAAAGTTCGAAGTTCGTTTGTTTTAACTGGGAAAGTTTGGGTTAAGTTTGAAAGTTAAAAAAGTGGGTTTGCACATCCCTACTAAAAAGTTACTATTTTATGGAAACTTGGAACTAATTTAACATTCTCTGCAAAGTTCCTAACGCTGTCATAATCCCATCGAATTCCGGAGTAAAGATTAAAATTACAAACTGAATTGCATTCTCTACTTCATCACTTAACTTTCAGAAACACAATTTTGATATTAGCTATGTGTTTGAGGCTACCTATTCAACTGGGAATGAACAGAAACCCAGTAAAAGATGATATGCCTACTTTAAGTCATTTCGTAAGGATTTTTGTAGTTGGATTTTCACAGTTTTCAAAGAACTTGCAAAATCCTATTTTTATTTTTTAAGAGGAACGAGAACGTGACTTAGTTCCTTTTTTTTAAAAGTAACTTAACTTCTTGAAGTTCTTCATTTTGGAGAGCTTGCCCAAGACTGCTGTTTGTCTGCAATCCCTATCTGTTCAGCACACGGAGACATTGGCCAGTCTAATTGCCAATTATTATCAATGTGTGTTGTACCGTTATCCATGATCATTTCACTTTATTAAATGTTGTGGAAAGAAAAGTAACCCACGTAGCCTAGGCCTATATATGTTGTTCAAGATATTAAATTGATGTTTAATTGAAATATTACAGTACGTAGTAGTAGAGGCCTAACTGAAATCTTTATGCGTTCTATTTAAAAGGGTTGGGCATGAATTGTGTTGAGCGCCATCCCATTCCCTTTGTTTGCCCAAGGTGCCGACGCACGCACCTTTTGTCCCCGGAAAGTCTTGCGGTATGATGCTACCGTCCCCGACACAAAAATCTGGATCGGTTGCTGTGAACGAATTTCCCAAAAATGTATTTGAGTTCTGAAAAGCACTGCCAATGTAAACTCGTGATGATTTTGTCTCTCGTTAGCTATTTGTCGGTCACTTGTTTACCAGCTACTACAGAAAGAAATTAAATTTGAACCAATTTAATGTCAAACTTTGTTATTAACTTTTATCTAAAGCGAGCAGGGAAACATTTTATACATCTAGATGATTTGACCATATTAAGAATAAAAATAAAATACTAACAAGGTTCAACCAATAATAATTTTTCTTGTGTATAACTAAAACCCAGATGGGGATCTTTTGCACACAGCGTTTCAGCTGCCTGTCAAACCATAAAAATTCCAAGTTAATCTAATCATGTTCTACAAACATAGGTACTACAACCTTTTTGATTTAATTCATTGGGAAACACTCTTGTAAATGTTATGGATGATATGGAAATCAGTTCAGACATTTTAAAAATGCGTCTCGCCTGGGTTCAATACCTGGCTAAGATAGACTTTTTAAATTTTGGATTCCCTGGGTTTGATACCCGGCTGAGATGGATTTTGTGATTTCTGGATTGATTTCCTTGTAGGTACGTACCTGAACTGTAGAACCACAGTTATAGTTGGTCCACATCTACTGCAAGAAGGTTAACCATTTACGTAGGCCTACATGGGTTGTAGCTTAATTGTCATGTAAATAACTAATATATTAAAGTTAATCTAGTAAAGTACTTGACTACACACAAATACAATATACCTGTCTGGCTTTTTCTTAATTACGACTAAAATGTAATGAACACGATGTTGCTTACAGTTTAGTGTCCAGAGTGCTTGCATAAAATATAGGAAACGTACGGACCACACAGTTATTCCGTCCTACTCCTATGACTATGACATTATCTAAAAGTAACAAAATAACTTAAGGCTGTTCACCCTGATTTTTCATTCATCTAAAATATGCAACTATGTAAAAATAATTTCAAGTAATTGAAATTGAAACCTGCTGTGCTATTAAGAACATCAAAATCAATTTTTTTTCAAAATTTTTTTAGATCGGGTACCCGGCATAATTGCATCTTCAAAAGTATCAATTGCAATTGTATCTAGCACATGTTCAACGTAATTTTTGTGTTTCTGTGACATTTAATTGACGTTTTTCTACGCTAATAAACCAAATGAGAAACATGGATTTTTACAGGAAACCGTGTCTATTGGAAATTTTTCGTTTTCGATTGGTACAAATTTACAAAATACTGGTTATCTAAAAAATTCGTGGAAACATACAAATTGTAAAATCCCAAGGTTTTCTCGTTTTTAAAGACGTAGAAAAACGTCAAATTTAATGTCACAGAAACACAGCTAATTAACGATTAACGATGTGCTAAGATACAATTGTCATGTGATACTATTATTGTAGATGCTAATATATGCGGGTGCCCAGATCAGAAAAATTTGAAAAATAATTGTTTGTGATGTTCTAATAGTGCCAGTTTAATTTCCCACTACATTTTACATAGTTGCAATATTTAGAAAATGGAAAAACAGGATGAACAGCTTAAATAGGCCTAATGAGTCAATGACAATTAATTAATTATAGGGTTGGGATTCGATTATAAATTCGTAAATCGATGTCAAACAAATAATTTCGACATCACATTGAAAAAAAATCGACTTCGAAATAATTTTCGACATTTAAAAAAAATAAAAAATTCCCCCTTTTTTAATGTAAAAATATGTAAATGTTATTAGACCAGGAAAACGCTTAAGTCCCGCCGCGTTGTTGGATGAGCGTAATTGGTGCATTGAGCTGCCATGTGTTATGCGGATTTTCTGTTGTTCTGTGAAAAAATCATTACTAAAATGAAGATTTTTTAAAATGAAATTAAATAAAATAAAAAATTTACTTAAATTTGTAATTTTTTTAATTAATCGTAATTTTAAAAAAGGAAAAAATCGTAATATTGAAATTTTCATAAGAAATAATTATTCGATTGCGCACAAATTTTACACAAATATATTAATTCATAAAGTAAAGGTTCTGTGAAAAAATCATTACAATAGGATACAGCATGTAGGTGTTATAAGTCAAAGAATTGTTTTAAAAAAGAAAAAAAAAACGTAAAATTTTGATTTTCATGAGAAATAGTTTTTCGATTGCGCTCAAATTTCACACGAATACCTAAATTCATAAAATTAAAGTTCTGTGAAAAAATCATTAAAATCGGATAAAGCATGTAGGTGTTATAAGCTGAAGAAATTTTTAAAAAATCGAAAAAAATCGTAAAATTGTGATTTGATTGAGAAATAATTTTTCGATTGCGCTCAAAAACGTGGCAGTTCTAAGTTCAGAGATTATGTAGGTGTCCATAAAATTTCATCGTAATTGGAGTATCGGTTTAGCCAGAATCGTGTTAACAAACACACAATAATACAAACAGAAAAAAAGAAAAAAAAAAACATTCCGGATTTTTTTCTCCAGTGTAGTGGAATGGAATCTTCGCTATGCTCATCCAACAAGTAAGCGCAGCGAACAAAGTCTCAATGCAAGTCGAACGGGCCTTGGTCGTGATTATTTAGTCTGTTTGTTTGTCCGGTCTCATACGGCCGAACGGCCAAATAGATTGAGCTGAAATTTTAAACAGATATCCATGACCAGGTAACTGAGAACTGCTAACAAGATGAGCTCAATCCGTTGCGATTTAATCCTATAAGACATTGAACAATAGCCGTGAAATGTGTAGGTTTCAATTTAACAACAATGCTTTTGTACTTGAAGAAGTCATTTTTATCGAGTACTGTATTTATGCGAGTATAGGCCTCGGGTATATTTGAAATCGTCAAGTTCAAAAAGTGGGGTGCGGCCATTATGTGAAGCCATTTATCAATAGTATTTATATCCAAATCTTTAAAATCTGAGTGGTCAAAATAAGGGTGCGGCCTTTACTCAAGGGCGGCCTATAAGCGAGTAAATACGGTATTTTTGTCAGGCTGTGATAACATGCATAGCAGTAACCAAGGTTTATTGAATCTTGCACGACCAAGGTTACGCTAAATTCCGCTGGGACATTTAGTAAACCTTGCAATCTTTACTCGTATTTCGTACTGGTTATGTTTTCCATAGTATTGTATGCATTTCAAAACATGTTTTATAAATTTTAAAATACAATCCAGAAATTAAAAAATCTTTTCCAACCGGGGGTTTGAACCTAGGATTTCCAGATTTCTGGTATAAGGGCGCCTTACTAGATTAACCATCTAGACTAGAGAAACGCCAAAGTCATTGTTAGACGAGTGAGCGAGCCATGTGTTGAGTACCCGGGAACATTTTCATTTAAGTTTGATGATTCAGATTCAGATTCAGATGTGCTTTTATTCTCAAATACATGTTACATATTATTTATAATAGGCATTTATTACATATAACTTTGAGAAGCCCACAAAGTCTAATATTATTATATAATAATAATAATAATAATAATAATAATAATAATAATAATAATAATAATAATAATAATAATTAAGCGAGCGTTTCCATTTGACTCTGCCGGAAAAATTAGTCAGTTTTTTTTTTTTTTTTTTTTTTTTTTTTATGTCTCGCCATAACGTTCGAACGGAGGCTCGGATCGAGTTGAAATTTTGACCATCCGCAAGCTTCGTTCTCGATGAGCCATTAGTTGTGCAAAACGTTCAAAAAGTAAAAGTTACATTAAAGTTAACCGAAAGTTTTTTTTTCAAACTAAACGGCGACAAAATCTGAGATAGCCAAATCATTTAGAATGTCCGTCCGGTCACGAATATGATAATTTTATTTTGATCCGATAAGTAGTGTAGATGGAAATTACATTATAACAAAAGGAACGTTGCCATGGCAACGAAAATACGTGCGAAGTTTCTAATGCACTGCCACCTAGAAGTAATCAAAATACTTTCGAGGAAGCAGTCTCTATTATTTGTCAACAAAGAGTTTAAATAGTTTTCCCAAGGAGTCAAGGTCCTCTAGATGGCGGTGGATTTTATCTACAAAGTAAAGGTTTACACACGGGTCTACCCAAATACGTACCTTGGCAATAATAAATAATATTGGAAACATGGCCCTGTGGAGAGCGAACGTCGCAAATTTGAAAATTAAAAAAAAATGTGCAATGTGGGTCTAGCTATAGCACGTGCTCGCTTATCAACGCGTCCAACTGAGCGTTTCCTAGTAATAATAATAATAATAATAATAATTGGATGAGCAAAGCGGACTTCAATTTCACTGATCCCTAAAAAAAATTAGCTCGGATGTTTTTTTTTTGTCTTTTCGCTCTCTACCGGGCAAACGGCATATGCGATCTTGATGAAAATTGGACGGGACCTTCAAAATCTCTGAACTTAAACCTGCCAAGTTTTTGGGTACAGTTGAATTTTTTCCGATTTTTAGTGCAATATTTTTGTGACATTTGGGCCAATTCTGACCAAACGGGTGGGGCTACAACGTTCCTATTTTACATGGACATTAAGATTATGGTGATGTAGTACCTTTTGAAAGAAAAAGTTGGAAAAGTTAGTAAGTTTTTTTAGGTATATAATAACAATTAACAAGTAACAATAGAAACTTGACAACAATCACCTACAATGCGCTCAAAAAGCACTTGCAAAAGTAAAGAGATACCACGCAAACTAAAAACTTAGTAAAAAGCTCATCCATCAACGCGACTAAAAAAATCATTCGGAATGGCCTTTGTATATTATGGAAGAAAGTCTAATAATTAAGGTTATTAATAGGTTGAGTAATAGGCATATGGCACTCGAGCTGTGAAGTAGAGGCCTTAGTAGGGGATCAAGGGAATTTACGGTACTTACAATGGGCATCTCATCTAACGACTTTGGCGTTTCCCTGGTAAGTAGCAATGCAAAAATTATAATATATGGTTTTTACATAGTTCCAAAATCAATTTTCATAAAAAAAATTAAAAAAAATTAAGATGCCATACCAATGCTGAATCGAAAGCCAATTTTGCTTTGACATTGATGTTGATTCGAATAATCGATGTCCCAACCCTAATTATTAATTATGTAATAGTTCAGTATAAACACTATTGATTTTTAGGTTACGGTAAATAAGGAATTTTATAAATCATGGAAATATAAGAAAGTTTGACTGTAAATTGGAAAAATTTAAGTACACTGTAGGTCTACACTAATTATGTGTACGGAAACTATGACGGATACAATAAATATTGTTGCGCTAGAGGTATCGCAACTGAACGAAGCCATATACTAACTGGGCTTGGATACTTGGGGAGATTAAGTTGTTTGAACGCGCTACGTACGCATTATGGCAAAAGTGGAGTTACTGATATTTGTGAGATTGTACTCACACATGCAGATGTATGTATGTATGTATGACATAAGGTAACCTTATTGACATTGTATACATGCTGTAACATTCTTATGAAACTTAGATTTTCTGCGGAGGAATATGTCACGTTTCCAGTGCCTTTAATGTTACAGTGTTGGCAACATGTGATTTAGCTAGCTGGCGCTAGAGGCATGGTACAAGTAGTACATAATATAATATGTATTGTATAGTGAGTGGCTTTCCAGTTTTGTAAAGTAATTGCGATAAAAAATATATGCATTAGTTAGGGATGACATCAACTTGTGTATTTAGGATTTTCAATGGCATTGTTTTAGTATGTTTTTAATTACAATATTCCATTTTACTGTCAAAGCACAAAGTAACATGTTAGGTTAGATGAAATATAAATACATTATAAAGTTGAGAGTAATAGACATAAGAAACCATGCGTCAACAACTTTTTTGTTAGTAATAATGAAACGAAGGTAGTAATACTAGTAATAGCATTTAATTAAAAATGTGTCTTTAAAGTTTTAAAATTTAAAACCATTATTCATCAATTGTTGAAACATTGATCAATACATAGTCTTTCACTTAAATAATCTTTTTGTGCATCAATATTAGAAGGAATATTAAATGTTAGATCGTTTATTTGTACATAAGTCAATTAAATGAGTTCTAAACTCGTTCGCTACGCTCCCTCGTCTCGTAATGCATGAAATAGGCTTGATGTCATCCCTCAGCTGGTAATATAACTATAGTACGCACGTGAATGAAGGCCCATCTCAACAGCATGTTGTGGAAAATGTGATATACCCAATGGTGGCAAGTGTGAATACCTATGAGACGCACATAACATAAATCATTTTTCACAGTGTCTGTATCGTATATTTCACCCTTGTCAATTGTGGTTAGTCGTGTCCATTCCAGTCATGGTCCCCACCCAAACCCCTACCGGTACCATTGTTACATAGCGATCACCTAATCGGCTAGTAACTAAACTATGTATGTAAAAGTTTATGTTAACAATTAATTCATACTCTTAGCTCTTCTTAAACAAGAATAGAAAACATTATGGGATTGCATGTGACGGCGCTTAATTAAGTCTTTCTCAGAAGAAAAGGAAGTATGATATTGTAAGAGCTAGACTTGTAGGCCTATTATAGTCGTACAATTTCTATTTTTCTACTATCTCTTATCCTCACAGACTTAAAAATTTATTTGCTTTATTCAAATTTGATTTTAATTTTTCCATGCATAGCATTTTGTGGGATTTTTTTGTATTAATTACCATTTAAAATTATCATTTTAACCATTTTGAATAAATATTATAGAAGTGCTGAGGGCTACATTGGCCAAAGGCCCCCAATTATTATATTTTGCTTTAATAATGGCATTGGTACGTTTTAAAGTACAAGAAAATTGATATTCAATTCAAAACCAATAGCAAATTTTCAAATTCTTTCCAAAGACCTTTCATAAATTACAAATAGTACCGCTACGTAATGGGTTAAAATACATAAGTGCATGTCATAAGTAACTCATTGTACTGTATATGTTAGACTCAACATTCTTTGTTCATTGTCTCCTGTAATTTTTGTTCTAATGGTTTTGGCTGATTTAATAACTATAGTCTGTTCGAGTTCTATTCCAATAACTGCGTTGACATCATTGTTAATCAATCATTAAGGTGTGTTGTAGTAATTACATAAAAGTAGAATAAAAATAGAGCTACACCACCAAACAATTCACGGATTAAACAACAACGCACTCGCTCACTGCCAAGTATTGTTCGGAGTAGTAACTTTTTTTTTAGCTCCAGTTAATAAGTCCTGCAAGGCGAGTCTCCAAGATCTGCGTGAAATTTAAATTTGCCGCCGCTGTATGCAACACAGTGGCGTTAATAATCACATATAACTAGGACCTTACAGAAACGCCTTGGTTTTCATCAACATGAAAGTACAAATTTCTTGTAAAGTGAACCTCGGCATAAATGCAATCTCATAGTGTAGCAACTTGCTATTGGAGAGTTAGTAACTTGAACCTTGTTAACATATTATGGTATAAGCCCCCTACGTGATGCTTGATCTTGAATGCAAGCTAAGTGAGAAGTGCTTCCAAGGGTGTTATAGATGTAAACAGTGATCGCGTTCCAACTTGACTCGCCGGACATTATAGTCGAGAATTATTTAAGAACGGTTGATCTCTGAAGCCTGTTGGATGGTTTGACAAAGACTTTCTTGCCCCGAGCTCTTTGTAACGGAATGGCTTCTCTTCCAAGTAAGTGTTTTGATGCGGTGTCTTTATTTGTGTTTTGGTGTGTTCTGTTTCATGTACGTAACTAACATGCATGGTTGACTCTCATCGTCGTAGTCGTTACACTGGTTGAATGAGTGTTGAATTTTACAGTTTCCTGACGCATCCAATGGGTAATCAGGTAAAAATATGTTATGGAAGAGACAGGGAACTGAATGTTTAAAATGATAAATAATAGTGTGCCGCTGCTCTCATTTACAACTTTTTTGCTATTATTTTTGTTATTCTCATATCTGTAACTTCAATAGGATTGTATTCATGTACTATTGGATTTTTTAAATGGGTGTGCAGCAAATTGCATGAGTTTATTTGATTGGAAATAGGAATTTATCAATAAATCAATAGGGAACTGGCCTTGGTTTCAAATATATCTTACACGTATTTAGTAATTTGTAACATTCAATTTAATAAACATCGCAATTAAAATAAACTATAAAAAATAAAATCTGTAGATTCTATGCATGTTCAAAGTTCCTGGGTTTTGACTTCCCGCGCAAAGACTTAAGTCCGCGCTCTTTTGGTTGTGACGTTATCGTGAGGTGAGGAGGGGAAGCTGATTGGCAGAACTGTCAGCTCGCCGCCTCGGCGAACCTCACGATCACGTCACACCCACCTGCAATGGCGCATGGCCGTTTTCCGGCGCGAAGCCCGGTTCAAATTTTTCCTCGCTCACAGTTAGCGCTAATAAAAGTCGGAAGCATAAAAAACTTTACTGGTCGGTATTTGAGGTTATTAGTAGGGACATATTCAAATTTGGTAATGAAGGACAGTTCCAATTGTCAACCAAATGCACTAAATTTTTCAGCAATTGCAATTATTTTTGTTTTTAAAATGGATAGGCCTAGTGCAGTACTATACCATAGATTGTTTTTTTTTTAATCACTATAGTTTACACAGAGGAGTTCACGTCTGTTTCAGGGCTTAGTTTGCCAAAACATAATCTTGATGATTGACAAAATATAGTCTTGAATGATAATAATAACTTCATAGATTCTATTAAGGAGATTGTTAATGCACGTACAGTTATCTTGATATGAACTACAATGCCCAACTGTTAAATATTAAGAGTGTGGGAAACTTTATTAATTTGAAACTGTTGGGAATATGTACCCAAAGCAAGTTAAAAATTTGAAAAAAATAAAATACAAAACAGGATAAGGCATTCAGTGTCTGTAAGAAAAGAACACAACAGATTTTGTGTCTGGTAACAAAATAAAAAATGTAGCATAGATTAATTTTCCTTCTTGTGCGCATCAAAGAAATGTAGTTATGAAAAGTAAGAAAAAAAATACAAATAATATGAAAAGAGAAAAAAAAAGTAAAATTACTTGGTAAAAATAAGAAAGAGTAATGTTTTGAGTACCTACTAGTTGGGTATGTAAGATTATGGCGATCAGAATGCATTTTGATGGCCAGCTGCACCACCAAATATCAAACCGGAGTAGGTGTACGTTATGAGCATGTATAGAACATGCAGATGATTCCACCGTTGTGCAGTTACTGCCACGTATGCCTGATTGTTGTACACAAATATCTGTCTTACGAAAACTGCTTTTGCATTGTTCTCCATCGCCAGTGCATATATATATATTTGTCAATGTTTATACTGTACATCTAGTTTCTACCAAGGCTAACCAATTTTAATATAAGTGAAAGTGGGTTAATGTTATAATTGCTGTTGCATATCTTTGAGATATACCAAGTACTTAAAGCCATTAATGTCAAAACGTTTTCTTTCCAAACGGTTACTTTATATCAAATTCTTATTAAAAAACTGAAAATAAAGTAGCAAGCTGTTTTAAAATCCCTGCTACTACGTATTTGAGCAGGTGCTTTTTACTTCTTTGCAGATAAATTGTAGGCTCCCTTGAATTGTTTTGGTCTAATATTAAAATTGATGCTAAATCAACATCCAACCAAATATTTTAGGTGAAAGTTGGTACCTGTATGCATATAATGTGTTCAAACAGTTTAAATGCAAAAATGTGTTGACAATATATTGTTTAGTGCTTGGTATACGTAGTGAATATTGTGAATAATAATTTAAGTCTTTTGACTATCATGCAGCTGAAGTAATTTCAATATGTCTACTACTAATTTTATGCAGAGGTCATCTTCTTTTTAATTTTTAACTATCATACATCTTGGCTGTCTTAAATTTATTCACAATGTTCTAGTCCACTTATTTTTATTATGAATCCTATGTTTTATTATTTGAATTTTGTGACAAAAAACTTTTTGACTGGTCTTCAATATATTTGTGATCTTTCTATCATTGTGGTACATGTGCATTGTGCATTACTATTTCGATGTTGACTGTTATATGTAGTAGCAGTAGCTGGTTGGTCTTGAATATATTTGGAATGTTTGTATCATCAAACTTGTGGCTTGTGCATGATTCATATATTGCTCATTCACCAGTTTTGAAGGAGCCTTACTCTGTAAATATTCTTACAATGTTTACCACCGATATCGTTCAGTGCTACTCCAGTTTTCTGACTGTCACTGTCTAGTCTGAATATAGGCATACATAATTAAACCTCTTTAATATGTTTTTCAGGGGGGGTGAGTGGAAAAAAGACGCTAAAGTACGTCGAGTGGTATAGGGTAGGGACTGCTACGCTGTTATGCTCAGTTTACAAACATTTTTAAGTTTTTTATAAAACTTAAGGTTTCATTTAAAAGTTTTAACTACTATGGTCCATATAAGTGTCACTCATAACTTATGACTCGTAAGAAAATTGATGCTTAGTGGCTGGTTGACCTTATGTGGCCTACGACGTTTTAGAATGCCATTATTATTTCTCGATTTGGTTAATCGGGAAACACTCCCGTAGGTGTAAAAAAAAAAAGGTGGAATGTCTGGTTTTAAGGAAGGTTTCTAATCTCAATTATGAGAACAGCTTAACTTCCGCAATAGTCTAGGACACGAAGCTTCCGTATTTACGGAAATATAGACTACAGGCAGATATATTATTAAATGTCAATTTAGATCGTTGTGTACGGTCATTATTCGAAGTCATTGCCAAAAACATTTATGACTTAAAATTTGATTGTCAAAGTGGAGGCCCCCCCCCCCCCCTCCACTTTAATCAACTAAATACGGTAATCCTGGAAACTATTACATTTCTATGATAGATCTTATGTCTTATAAAACAGGTTTGTAAACTGACTAGGCCTATAAAGAATAATCATACTAAAGAGATTTGATTAGTTTTGCAACTTTAAACCATCAATATTGTGTCACTACTCTAATGACTGTCCTGTCATGATTGACTTAATGACTTGTCTAAAATAATATACTGTATGTGTAATATTTCTTCACCAAGATTGTACATTTGATTTCATGTGATGACTTGTCAGAAGCTGATGACATGTCTTGGAATATGGATGTACTAATATTTATATTGTCTTGTGCATTTATATTGTTATCTTGCAAATTGATGTTTAGCTAATTGGTTAGCCTTGTATGTAGTTGTAATAATGCTTCTGTCAGTAGATGTAATGAAGCGTGTGGGATGGAAGTAGATTTTGCAAATCAGACACAGCACATGAATTTTATGAGGGGTTTTTCGTCCCGAAGAAGGTTTCCCCCTCAAAGATACACACAATGCTGTTGTATTTGAATGTAAGTGTGTAGCGTAGAAATATAGTTGTACAATGTTTGCTGTGATATGGGGCAAATAAATAAAAAAAAATGGAAACTTAGATTATTCCATTTAATACAAATCTGCCTTTTTATTTTATCATTGTTATTCAACGTTCCTAGTGTTTTACAGATCAATCAATTTGTTTCCAGATTCATAGGAACTGGAGTAGTGATAACATCATGATTCTGCATACTTGATTCCTAGTAGTAGGCTACTCCTTTTGTAGTAGAGCTCTTCAAAAGAGGGGCTGATGCGGTTGGACATTAAGTCACAGCTGATGGTGGTGTTGGTTCTCTTTATATCACTCATCATCAATATCACTATCACGTTCTTGTTTGCAAATCACAAGTAGCAGAAATATGGTCTACTTCTGGAAAATCACTGTAAAATTTTTTAAAAAATATCCAAGGTGTGAGATGCTACAGTATGTCGGTAACAAATGATTCTTATTAAAAAATCAAATCGATTTGTACTAATATCCAGGTGTTCGCACTGTCCTACCACTGATTGCTATAATTTCTTTAAAAGATCGATCTGATTGGTTATCGCTCACTTGTCGATTGCCTCGGGGCCTTCAGGGTTGGCTTGGTCACTTTGGTTTTCTGTCCCCCACTGAAAATCAATTATATGACTGAGTGGGTAGACTAAAATACGAATTTATTTAATTTGTTTGTATTGCTTGTCTTGTATTTATCCACTTGCTCTAACCGCGACGATGGGCTAGAGGGGTTCTATGTGAATGATGTTTGTATGTTGATAACCCACTCTGTTACAAGAACTGAAGTCTTAAATCAAAGCTGTCAAAACCAATGCCATTGGCAAGTGAATAATGACCAACCAACAATTTGAAGAATGCTGGCAGTTATGGGAAGTTTTTTAAAGTTTTTGTTTATTAACAAATGATGCAAGAAATTTGTCGTAGAATTAAAATATAATGATTACTACCTGAATTGTATATGGACAAATTGTAATTTTATTTATTGGTGACAGCAAGTTGATGCTTTGCATTTGAAAAGAAAATGAGGAAAGAAGATAATTACCATAGTTTAAAAATCAGTTATTTTATTGAAGGTTATACTGTGTGTGTGTGTGTAAGGGGGGAAGTGTCATATCTTACGACCTCGATTTTGAATCAAATCCTGGTTCTTCATTATTCGCTCGTCGATGGCTTGTGCGTGAACAGGACTGGTTAGGAACCATTCATTCAAGTCCCCCACTAATTAGTTAGCTCGGGTGTTTTTTTTTTTTTTTGTTTGTTCTTTTGTCTGTTTGTTAACTCTCTACCACGCAAACGGCATATCCGATCTTGATGAAAATTGTAGGGGACCTTCAAAATCTCTGAACTTAGAGGTGTATTGTTTTTGGGTACAATCGAAGAAATATTTCTCATGAATATCGTACTTTTACGATTTTTCATATTTGTGCAATTTTTCCCGGGGAAGGCTCACGGCAAATTTCCCATATGAGAACGTTTGAAATCATTAAAATTAAATATGTTATGATTTTAGAGACATTTGAAGAAATATTTCTCATAGAAATCGTACTTTTACGATTTTATTTTTTATTTTTTTTCCGATTTTTTCGTGATGTTTGGGCCAATTATGACCAAACGGGTGGGGCTACAACGTTCATATTTTATATGGACATTACGGTTTTGGTGATGTAGTACCTTTTGAAAGAAAAAGTTGAAAAAAGTAAACCAGAATCCATAGAAATTAAAGTTTTAATATAAGTTTTTGAGGTAAATAATAATAATTAACAAGTAACTATAGAAACATGACAACAATCACCTACAATGCATACAAAAAGCAAGTCTTTGGGCCTCCAGATATTTGACATTCTAATTACCATAGCATTTAGTACTACTTTAAATGATTTTGCAATGGAACTTAAAAATAAAGAGCTCTCACTCATACTAAAAACTTAAAAAGCTCATCCATCAACGCGACTAAAAAAAGCGTTTGCGAATCTGCCTAGTTTAGGTCCTTAACATTCAGCTTCTCATCGCAAATTTGTTGTAAGCATGTGATAAGATGATCGGCAATTAATTTGCCCAACCAAAATAATTTGATTTGATTTTGTTGATTTTTGTTTTAGAGTGCGTCTGTAATCGACTTTTTGAGCGAGTCTGCTTGGCTAAGTCGACTCGTTAGCCGGAAATCACGTGATGAAGTTGGCGTCGAAATGTCACAAGTAGGCATCGGTCGTTCTGCTTGGTTAGCACCCGAGCGTAGTCGCCGAAAGTGTATGCTTGTGAGCCTACTTCGCCTACTTCAAGATGGCCGAATGCGAAGAAGTGAAATGCAAGCAGGATTGTAATTAATTAATTTAAATTGTTCCTAGGATCTTATATTTAATGAATTATTTTCTTACCACGTAGAAAATTAGCAGTGTCAGGAATTAAAACAACTAAATGCATGTGTTAGGCCGAGGCCCTAGGGCATAGCTAGGTAAAGGTGGGGCCTAGGCCTAGCGTAGGGTAGCCTAGACCTAGGCCTAGCCAGCCAAAATGTAGCATTTTGAATGTTTCGTGATATAGTTTGATGTTTTTAAATTTATTTTTAACTTCTTGACCTTGACCAACGAGGTTATGCTAGGTCTAGACCCTATGACAAGCCATAAACGAGAGATACAACGCACATGGACTAACAAACACAAGAAAGTTTGTTTGTTTACAAATTTATAAAAAAGACTCAAGCTACCGCCTTCTCGTGGGTGGGTTTTGAGAGCGACTTAAAAACGTATGTCCGTTAAGTAGGCAGTGGGAAGCCATGATAAGCAGGCCAAGCAGGCTTCGAGTAGTTGTTGACAAAATCGCTGAGTAGGTGAGGTGTAAGCAGGCTAGCACAGAGCAGGCAAGTTTTTAGCAGGGTAGCAGTCGAAAAACGATTACAGACGTACCCTTAGTATTGCTATTCGAGACGATGAGTGGTGATAGATGACGAAGGACGAACCCACATCCTCGTAGAGCCATACTTTTCAGACCTGCGCTCTATTGTAAGTAAAAATCAATAAATGCTGGAGGCATGTACTAAAGTGATTATGGTGATCAATAATCACATGCTACTTAGAATTGAGACCTGATTGGAAGTTGATAACTTTGATTGCTGAGAAGTCGACTGTCGACATTGTTGAACATATTTTCGATTTTGCCCAACGTAACAAGTCCTTACCAAATATTGGGCAGCCGACAATATGCATGTTTACAAATGCACTATCTCTTTATCAACTATATTATCACCCGCTTTACTAATATTTTCTGTTTTATCACTAGTGTACTCTTGCCTGGGCGCGGGGTAGAATGAGCCCAGAGCATGACTGCTAATCATAAAAGGCAAGGAAAGAGATTAAGTCCATCTTGTGTACATTAGCTAATATGTAGGGGAATATACTGCCCTAAGGTAGAGGTGGTCTCTTGCGGTTTTGTCGGGGACCTCCCTCCCCTTAACTTGATGACCTCCCGAACACGTTGACCACGAAAACAACCAATGACAAAGACTACCACAAAGTGAAAAAACACGTTCCTCCCTCTACTCGTGGTTAGTTCTGACCATCATTAGACTTTCCTCACATATTCCCGAGGCTTGAGTGGCGAATTAAGACCTAACGGTTGACGTGCCTTTAATCAAAATAAAATATAAACTAAAAAAACACTAGTGTTCTCGCGCAACGGTACTTGTGATTTCATAATCCCGCGCTTTAATCACAGCCTTGGTAGAATGGACTTTGTAAGTGAGTGGGCAGTATAAAGATGGCTGTGAGATCGCTCTCGACCGAGATGGCTGTTGAACTGCGCGGAACTGCTGTTGTTGTTTCCTTTCGTTTTGGTGCAAGTTTTTGTGTGTGTACATCGCACGTGCGCTTGTCTTGTCGACAAGTTGTTTTTATGGTGAGCATAATGTATTTATGTGTATGAGGCATAGCATAATTAGTTTAAGACTCTAAATGAATGATGTATTTTGCATCTGTCATACTTTATAATTACTTAACGCTAGCAATAGCATGGCCATCCTAAAGAGTAGGCCTAGGCCTAGGCCCTAGCCTACCCCAATCTTAGCCCGAAGTGTGAGCCAGAGTGCGCGGAGGGCCTATAACAACAATGTCTTTCAATGGGCCCATCCACAAAGTGGCAACCATAGATGGTGGCAACCCTCAGTCCGGGTCCCTCAAACGTAATAACCGCCCTTCCCGAAAAGCGACGGAAATTCCTCTAAATTCGCTCCAACATCCCGTGACAAGTCATGCCACTTCCTAATTCGGTCCTAACCGGTATCAAAGATTAGTCCCGGTAGGGCTAGCCTACCAAAGTCTGTTGTAAAATATGACAATCGAGGAAAAATCCATCTCACAAACACCAGCTGGTAGGCCCTAGGCCTAGGCCTATTATAGGGAAGTAGGACTATGTTATTACCCGAAACGGCGAAACTAGAGGTGAACTCTGGCGGTTGTCGTCGGCAACCCCTAGCTCTCCCTATGATCCCTATGATGTACTTCCTGTCGACGACGACAATGACGACATGAAAGATAACAAAGGCGGTGACGACCATAACGTGAGAATTCCACCCCTTTCCTCCCCACATGGGGGGAAAAAATGGCAGATGAAATCTTAAAAAAGAAACAACCTTATTCTGAAACTACACCTTCTTTAGAACACGAACCATATAACACAGAAAAATCTATTTTCCTCTATCCAGTTACTGAAACAGAAATCTCATTGTACATAACCGAACTAAAAGAAAATACAGCACCAGGAATCGATAACATCCAATCAAAAACACTAAAAGCTCTGAAACCACTAATATTAAAGCCAATAGTTCACATCATAAATCCAAGTTTTTCAACAGGTTCCCTAGTGAATACAAACATGCAATAATCACACCTATTCACAAAAAGGAGATAAAACGCAAAACATCTAACTACAGACCCATATCCCTACTAACAAACCTTTTTAAAATACACGAAAAAAAGCATTAAAAAAAGAGTTTGCGAGTACCTAGAAAGTAACATGATATTCTCTCCAAACCAAAACGGTTTTCGCAAGGGGAAGAGCACAGAAATGCAATCTATAAATTAGCGCAGGCGATACACTTGGCAATCAACCTAAATAAAAAAACCTCTAGTAATTTTTCTTGACCTAGCAAAAGCTTTTGACACGGTGTCTCACAAAATACTTATTAAAAAACTTGAAAAATATGGAATCAGGGGTATTGCACTAGAATTAATCAAAGATTATCTGAAAGAAAGACAGCAGTACGTTAAGATTAACAATTCCCTAAGTTCACCACGAGAAATTAAATACGGTGTGCCTCAAGGCACTGTGCTTGGACCACTTCTGTTCACAATTTACATTAACGACCTATGTAATGCTAAAGGAGCTCGCATTTTAAGTTTTGCAGATGACACTGTCTTAATCGTATCTGGAAATACATGGAATGAAACATATCAACAGGCCGAGGCACTAATGAATAAAGTGGTTAAATGGTTAAATGAAAACCTTCTAACGCTAAATGAAGACAAAACTGTGTATATAACATTTTCTCCTAAATCAAATGGGCAACCTGCAAACCCCAACCTTAAACTGCAAATACACTCTAATCTATGTACTGGGGACACTATAAACTGCACATGTAGTGCAATAAACAAAGTAGACAACACCAGGTACCTTGGACTCATAATGGATCAACATCTTCGATGGAATGATCACATTTCATTTATTACAAAAAAACTCAGAAACACTATTTACAAATTCTACAATCTTAGGAACATTCTTTCTTTTCCTACGCTAAGAATTGTATACCATGCATTGTTTCAGTCAGTAGCACAATATGGTATCTTAGGGTGGGGTGGAACGTATATGGCACATATTGAACAATTAATTATAATGCAAAAGCTGGTTCTAAAAGTAATGCTAAAGAAACCACGCCAATATCCATCTTCGCTTGTTTACGTAGAAAGCCAAACACTTGATATTAGAAAGCTATATGTCAAGGCGTTAACCAACTATGTGCACCTAAACAAAAATACTGGAATAATAAAAACAGTATCACATGGCATAAATACACGAGAAAACAATAGCCAAAATCTTATTATACACAGAACATCTAAAGACATCATACAAAGGCATGCTCTCTACCTAGGTCCTCGAATATACAACAAAATTACAAAGTCAATCAAAAAGCATGAATCTAAATCTACATTTAAACAAGCTCTAAAGCAATGGCTAACTTCAACACCCTCAGAAACAATTGAAAATCTCGTAAATCTGAAAGAATAAGAATAATCAAAATGATGCTATGCTAAATTTTCTTTATGGATATCAATGCAAATAGATCAAACCAATCGTGCAAAAATTCTACTAGTTATTACATAAAATGAAATATTTATACTTATATTCAGTTATATTATCAATTAGTTTTTTAGCATCTTAATTTCATAGTATTAATAATAGATATAGCATTGTACATAGTCCTAGACATAGACATAAGATCAAAAACATATGTCTCACAAACCTAAACCATGCTAAAATATTAATTTCCTACTTGTAAACTAAATAGGTATAGACACATGTTTTGTTGCCGATCGCTCAAGCTTCTGCTTATGACAGCAACAAAACAAGTTTACACTGTACGTATTTTGCATAACCTATTTTAATTTTACTTAAACGTACATGTTATTATACCATATAATATAATAATTTAACTAATATACTCTTTATACTGCAATGTAAACTTAAGAATGCAATAAAGTAGGTACTAAGTAATCCCAAAATCATAGACAAGCCTACTTTATTCGAACCTATGCTAGAAATTCTAGATAGGCCTAGGTGTACGCTTTCGTAGGACATTTGGCCAAGAGCATGGCTCGCCTAAATGTAAAAGGTGAGGAAAGAGACTTACTCAACTCGCAAACATCAGCTAGTAAGTAGAGGAATATAATACTCCTCGAAACTAGAGGCGAGCTCTGGTAGTCGTCGTCAGGGACCTCTCCTCCTTTCCTGACAACCTCCCCGAGGACGACGACCATAACAACACGAACGATGACAAAGACGATGACGACCACGACGTTAGAATCCCCCTTTTCCTTTCACTCACTCGTCTAATAATACAAGAACAGCAGCCACTAAATTTGTTGAAACACACACTTAATAAACTAGACAATAATCCACTTCACATGGGAGTTAGGCCTACAAACTGCCCTCTACGTGAAATCACTAGGGCCTATATTATTTAAGGTGCCTAATTCTGAGTTGTAGGCGGTAGGCCCTAAGTCACAAGTGTATTTCAGTGGGGAAAAGGTTCATATTTGAACACTTTCTAGTAGGTAGGCCTACCAATTGATTTTCAATCGACGCACTGTCGAAGTGTCAGTGTTCTCCCCAGAAAAAAATGTTCACTGGGTATTTCATAAACATTGCCGGGTACTCGCGGGTAGGGCCAAAAATAGTGGGGGTCCGGGGGCTTGCCCCCGGAAAAAATTTGAGATCCTAGATTCGATTTGGTGAGTTTTAGAGGTTTCGAAGCCCTTTAAAGTAGCTTACTTTTGTTGGTTTAGTGGTATGAAGTAGGCCTATAAACATTTCAAATTTGATTGAAATCATAGTCTTAAGTCTATTTTCTCCTTTGTAATGTAGGCTTGTGAATTACTGTAGTCCTATTGCTACAATGAGTACAATAGGCCCGTATAAAGGTGATGATATTATTCTTTTAGTGGTTATTATCTAAGATTTGTAGGTTTACAATTACTACAACTTGAAACATTTTTATTACTTTAAAATTCGTCCTAGCAATCAATGAACTTGGAAAATTGCTAAAATTGTTCACTTGTATGTGCTCCTTGTGTGCAGTTAATGTTCACGATCATAGCGATGATTGCCATTTTGCCAACTTATGTGTTTCGTTCATATGCATTCCTTGTCGGGTTCTATAGTGATCAGCGAGATTATGTTGTTTACAATCTGTGCTGCAGTTTAGGGATGGGACGTTTAAACGTTTAGTGGACGGTTTATTTATTAAATTCGCAAATCGTTTAGTAGAAAATAAAATTTAAAAAAAAAAAAAAAAAAATTATTTTTTTTTTTTTTTTTCAAAATTTTTATTGCCGGGCGGCAGGGAATTATCGCCGGGCGGCCCGCCCGGCGGTCCGGGCCTGGGGAGAACACTGAGTGTATATATATATATATATATATATATATGGATTGTTGTAGGTTTTTGCGGCCTGTCATAGGATAAAAACAAGGATCTTGGGTAAAACCCAAGATCCTTGTTTTTATCATATGTAGGCCTATATATTTGTATATGTATATCGTTATTCCATTTTGTTTTTGTTTTATAACCTTGATAAAGCTAGGTGAAACCCTAGTGAAACATCGGTAATAAAATATTATTTTATTATAAATCATCACACGCAGTTTTACCTCAAAACATATATTTTCATGTATATATATATATGTATATATATTGTATATATGTTTAAACTTGGCTTTATAGTAGGCGACTATGACACTGTTATGTTACTTTAGACAGAAATTAAAATATATATTCATCCTATATATATGTTCAGGCCGTCTTTAGGTAGTGAGCCGCCCCTAGGCAATAAAATTTTGCCCCCCCCCCCCCCCCCCAACTCACAACTTAACAATAAAGTAAAGGTAATGGTTTTCATTTTAATTTTCCTTAGAGATCTATCTGGACAAGTAGCACCTTCTCTGCAACAAAGTTGTCTGTCTCAGGAGCTGCAGCAGCTAGCACCACAGTAAAACACACAAAATTCTTACTTTTCGAACCCATAGTAAACCTAGTACGGGATCGGGATATAGATTAATGTTATAGCTGTGCGAAGGACTGATATCGCCGAAGGCAAAATTTTTGCAAATTTTCAACTTTTAAAAGCTCCAAAACACGTTTTAAAATTTAAAAATTACATAATGAGATATAATAAAAATAAATAATAAAATAAATGTAACAAATATTGTTGAATTTGTTTCGTTCTAGTGCCGCCCCCCAAGAGCTGCCGCCTCTAGGCCCGTGCCTAGTGGGCCTAGTGGGAAAGATGCCCCTGTATATGTTTTGTCTTAAGCTTTCGTGATCCATGGTTAATGTTTTAAGTGTCTTTACAGGAAATATCACGCACAGTATTATAGAAAATAACTTAATCCCGACGTTTCAGAAAACTTCAATTTTTCAAATTTTTGGATGAGCGTAGCGAAGATTCCATTTCACTACACTGGAGAAAAAAATCCGGAATGTTTTTTTTTTTTTTTTTTCTTTTTTTTTCTGTATTATTGTGTGTTTGTCAGCACGATTCCGGCTAAACCGATACTCCAATTGCAATTAAATTTTCTGGAGACCTTCGAAATCTCTGAACTTAGAACTGCCGCGTTTTTGAGCGCAATTGATAAATTATTTCTCATTAAAATCGCAATTTTACGATTTTTTTCGATTTTTTAAAAATTTCTTCGACATATAACACCTACATGCTTTATCAGATTTTAATGAGTTTTTCACAGAACCATAATTTTATGAATTAAGATATTCGTGTGAAATTTGAGCGCAATCGAAAAATTATTTCTCATGAAAATCAAAATTTTACGGGTTTTTTCTTTTTTTAAACAATTCTTTGACTTATAACACCTACATGCTTTAACCGATTGTAATAATTTTTTCACAGAACCTTAATTTTATGAATTAATATATTCGTGTGAAATTTGAGCGCAATCAAATAATTATTTCTTATGAAAATCGCAATTTTACGATTTTTTACTTTTTTAAAATTACGATTAATTAAAAAAAATTAAAAATTAAAGTTTATTTTTTATTTAATTTAAATTAATTTTAAAAAAATCTTCAATTTAGTAACGATTTTTTCACAGAACAACAGAAAATCCGCATAACACATGGCAGCTCAATGCACCAATTACGCTCATCCAACAACGCGGCGGGACTTAAGCGTTTTCCTAGTACTCAAATTTTATAAACTTTTTTGCAAATGTTTACCCAATATTTCCCGTTTCTTGTCTGCTTTTCTGTACCGGTACGTTGGTACAAAACTTTTAGTTAAAATATTCATTTTCTGATACAAAAAAAAAAACGAGCGTCGACATTTGCGTCACATCCAGAGTTGCCGCAACTTTACCGACGCATCTGGCGACTTGTGGACGAAAGTCTGCTAACGTAACTATCCTTATGCATAGGCCTACGGTTTTTATAGCCCTATGATTTAACTTATGGATTTGCCCAAGTCCGCCATTTTCAACGATACGCAACTTTGCACCGGTAGGCCTAAATCTTTGTGCACGAGGGGGCAAATCTATACCAAAGCAATGACACCGCCATTTGAATTACTTAATCTCAATCGCCCCTTTTTTCCAGTTAATTTCTGTGCATTTCACAGTTATCGCTCGCAAGTCTCACCCATAAATGCATGTCAGGATTTCGAAAACTGTTGAGGTAGTCCTACTTATATGCGCTGCTAAGCTGATAGTGGCCACCCGTATCTTGTTGCTGGTTATACCAAAGGAATATTTAACGTCCGTGTAGCCTATAGGTAGGCATAATTCACCTATGGATAGCGGTAGGATACTAAGCCAAAGTCTACCATCAAGGCATGCTATTAGTAATTACAAATCCATGATCAAGGGCTTCCTACTATGGGAGAAAATCAATCGGTTCTGTTGTGTCTATCCTGGGCCTAGACTATTTTATTAGAGCATTTTAGTGCAGTGAGATCTTGCTTTCATAGGCCTTGTCAATCTGAGTCCCATAGCAAAATATATACTATATAGGGCCTAGGCCTACAAGTTTTACTGAATTGCAAATTAGGCCTGTGTTGTTTTTTCCAGAAACTTTGTTCTCATAAAAATGCCTAGGCCTAATCATGGTCAAGGTGCAGGGGATGGAATTCCAAGTACATTTAAGCGAGCGACTACCGATGAGCAGCGCGTAGAAATTGTTTATAAACACTTGGGCTTGGATGTAAACCAGACATTAGACAATCTGGGTAATGATAAGTGCGCAGATCAGTCCACTACCTTGCGACTCGAGGGGAATGCGTATTTCGCCAAGAAGACACCTTTAAGTCTTCACATTGCAACTATGCTCTATTCCAAGAGCATTGCTTTCGCACCATACCCGAAATCTCCCAAAGATAAGTCACAAGTGCTAGCCTTTGGCTTTGCCAACCGATCTGCCGCTTTATTTACCCTGGGCTACTACGAGGAATGTCTATTGGACATAGATCGTGCTCTTGGATTCAAGTATCCCGACATCCTTAAGTACAAGTTACTAGAGAGAAAGGTGCGCTGCGAATCTTTCTTGGGTATATCGAGTGATATAAATAAGTCCATAGAGGTGAGTTTATTGTGGTTAATATTTAATATTTATATGCATAAATTACTATCTACTTTGTCTCCTTGCTCCCGTGAGTCTGGGAGAATGCTTACCTTAGGTCCAATCCACTATAGGCCTACATATTGTGCCTCGGGTATTTGGAGGGTTCTTTCTTCTAAGAAGGTAAATGTCACCTGCTCGATTGATAACTCTTCCGACACGTCAGAACTTGGGCAAGTTAAGTGGATCCAATGTTGCATTGAATGAGATTGAAAGACCTTGAGTGGTTCTTTTGCTGTGAAATTTAATCATGATATATTTCTATAATAAAAAATTAAAGTATAATGGGTATTATAATACAAATCATTGCAACATTGAGCATAGGCCTACCATTGCTGCCTGCTGGAGTAAAGCTAGGCTCAACGTTGCCTTGAATGAAACTTTTTGTCAAATTTAATTAAGATATATTTTTATAATAAAAAGTTAAAAGTATATAAGGGGTATTATCGTTAAAAATACGAACCATTTGGACTATTTACTGTTAACAAATATTTTTACTTTAAGCCACCATTGTGGCTTATAGTAAAAATGATGATGCCTGATGGTGATGGTACACCATTCTTTAAAGCAAGCATGTGTACAGACTTTGTTGATATTTGCACACCAATTCAAATATCTTTTCTAAACAAAGCTTAAACAAAAAATGTTTGTACATATTTAAGAAAATGTTTCTTATTGTAATAGGGGTATCTGTAGTCTTGTATTTTAACAAACTGTGATTCTGACCGTCTGTCTAGGAAGCTCTAGGTGCATTGTCCTTGGCAGAGCTTTCCAATGAACGTATAGAGTCCTTGAAGGCCAGCATTTCTAACCCTAAGGACACAAATACCAAATGCTGTTTCTCAAAACCGTTTTTAAGTAAACCTCCTCCAAAGTCGTATGGAGAGAACGAGAAGATGCCGGCTGCTTCAGACTGTCTTGAATTGACTTACAGCACGGAAATGGGCCGTGGGTTGACTGCAACTCGAGACATTGACCCAGGTGATTGCTGATTGGTAGTTCTGGTAGTTTATGTGCATCTGGGTAAAGCTCTAGGTGTACATAATTTTCAACATTCGACATCTGCCTATACTTCTGTTCGATAATAATAATAATAATCTTAACTCAGTTCCAACTATGTCGGGTCGAGTGGTGGTTTTCCACCATGTTCTAGGGCATGAAACTGTAGATACTAAGCTTGTCAGACTCATCAGTGTTTCTTCATCATCATCTAACTCCTTCCTCTCCACCAATTTACTCTAGTCTCTTCTGTCCTCTGACTCTGACAGCTTTACCTTGATACCTAATTAATAATATTCCAATATAGACATATCAAGTATTGACCTAGATTGACAATAAATAATTCTTGTTTCAGGTGATATTGTGATAGTGGAGAAACCGTTCGCTGCTGCTTTCATTGTGAACTCAAAAGAACCAGGATGTGAACCTGCTTTCTACACTCACTGCTACAACTGCATGGAAAGAGTGCAAGGACTAGTTCCCTGCAAGTATTGTCCCATGGTAGGCCTAGGCATATTATATAACTTACGAGTACATAGGGCCACCCAACAGGTAAGCTGCGATAGATAACATAAATGGAGGAGTGGGTACCGGGTGATTGTACCTAGTGACGATTCATCATCATTATCATCATCATAATCCATTGCAATTGAATTGGGTGATAAGACCAGCTTGGATTCTCCAACCTAATAATTAAGGAATTCAAGGGCACGAAAAAGTGACTATTTCCGGTGCAAACTGTCAAAATAGTAGTACACTATCTAGGAAAATGATCAAACTAATCCCCCACCAGAGTGCAGAACGATCAGCGTTGATCACCGTCCTGTGTAAGTTCCACTGGAGCCACAATGTAAAGAGTCCTGTGACCACACCCCGATCATGCAATCCTGGATTAGAATCCGGGCAAACCAGCTTGGCAACGACGCTGTGAGCGGTGCAGTTTTGTCTGCCCCTTCATTCATGCATGAAATTATTTTGTTGTGCAAATAAATAAGGCTGTGAGACGGCTAAATGTGTGTAGCGTGCACTGGACTGCCTACTGTCACCAAGCATTCTTTTATTTTTAGCAAACTTTGCTGATTGTTTAAATTATATCACACAAGACTGATATATCTGTTATTTTAATATAAAACATGTATTAAATAACAGTTCTAGGTACTGTAACAATATTGAATTGGGATGAAAACAATGACACACAGGACACAAGCGTGGTTGTTCTTAGTAAATGTGTGGTAAGTGAACGTGATCACTCGCAGCGCTCTCTTTCTATCAAACGGTCTCCCATTGCTGATGGTACACCAAAGTATTGTAGTAAAACATTTTATAAAGGCTGTCTGTGGATAAAGCTAGCCATATCTTGTTTGTTGTGACTAAAAAAGAGCACATCTTATGTAGGGATCACCATTAATTACAGAATAAACATTCTAGGATTTTCAGTTGACGTTTGCTGGGATCGTAATGAGTTCTGATTGTTATAGGCAATGTATTGTACGGAGACCTGCCGCGAGACATCTTGGGACGTATACCACCGTTACGAATGCTCTATGATGGTCATGCTACAAACTTTGCCTTTCGAGGGGAACATTTTCCTACTTCTACGTATCTTGTTGATCTCCACGCACAAGTGTGGAGGATTGGAGGGGCTGTACAAAGCCGTCAAGGAAATTGAAAATGATAAGAATCAAATCAAGGGTTTGAACCATGAGGGAAAGTATGACTCTTCTGATTATGCCACGGTGCACAATCTACTCACTCACTCACAGAGCCGTTCCAATACAAACCTGTACCTGTTCGCCCTCTATGCAGCGACCTTGACTCGAACGCTGTACTCCCTCACGGACTTCTTTGACCAGGTGAAGAGGTGTCCGCCCCCTAAAGGGGGTGCACGGGACTGGAAGATGTTTGTCGGCGGCCTGCTACTGCGCTACATGCAGGTGATGGTAACCAACTCTTGTGGTATCGCGGATTTCGTGGAAGGTCCAGAGGACAAAAAAATGATGAAGATCAAGTACGCTCACGGTCTCTATCCCACTAGTAGCATGACAAACCATTCATGCAACCCCAACATTCTGAGCCACCTTCGTGAGGGTAACGTACGCGCTGTTATGGCTGTCCGGTCCATCAAGAAAGGAGAGCAGGTAAGCAACCCTAAACATTTGACAAAATTATAAATTAGGAAGGAGAAGAAAAGAAATATTTTAATTATTATTGGGATTGTCTTGTTCGAGGTTTACACTTGAAATTGCACCAGTATGTTTGCATTCAAAATGGATAATAGTGTAGTAAACAAGTGACACCAGTTCCTACAAATAATATTAAAATTCACAGTGTTAACTTCCATTCCAAGACATCTCTCCATAATATGTTTTTTGTTGCAGCTTTTCAATGCCGCCAACTGCACTTACATTGGTATGGAGCGCTCCAAGCGCCGTGACCTCATCCGTGAGCAATTGTACTTCATGTGTGAGTGCGAAGCATGCACCAAAGGCTGGGCCACCCCGTCGGTGATGGATAAAGTCGTATCGTTGATCGCGCCTGACGCTACTTGGCGTTGCTCAGAGTGCGGCATGGAGCTGCCCGCCGTACCTCGATCCTGGAGGCGACCGCCCGAGATGTTTGTGCACGTATGCAAGCGCTGCAAGTCATCCTACAACAACGCAGACCTCAAGAGGAAACTTCAGAACATTGCCGTCAACGCAAACATCGTCTTCATGATGATCCGTGACAGTAAGGACATTCCCCAGGACTTGCGCGGAGCGCTTGCCGAACAGCTGATAAAGTTGGAGAAATTGGTCATTCCACCGCATCCATTGGCCATCAGCATTCAGGAAAACCTGCTGCAGAACTTTTTGCTTCTTGGAAACTATTACCGGTTTTGAAATGTGAGATATTGCGTACGCGCGTACCTATGAGTTGAGTAGTGTATTTAACGCTACCTTGACATGTGTTTTCACTTAACTTTTTCTGTTTAATTGTTTGAATGAATGTTTGTGAATAGAATAGATTTTCTATTAATACGGTCTGCTCCTCGAATTTAATACAGGTGAAAGAAATTCCTAGGCCTGAGGTCTTGGCCTGGAACTATTGCCATTGTATTATCGATTAGAAGGATCATGATGTTAGTGTAGGGTGACCAGACGTCCCAGTTTCCCAGGACAGTCCTGGTTTTCCGGCACTTGCCCCGGTTCCCAAGAGACACCACTCGGAACTTATGTCCCGGTTTTCCATTTAAGGGCATTTATATTAATTAATTTAAAAGTCATTATTCCAATTTATTTGTCCCCAAACTACCTCCTTTTCTTTACCAAATTTGCATGTATAATAAAGTAGCTTTAAAATTTAATCATCGATTGCTGGCTTATCGTGATTTTGCTTTTACTGATTAAAAGGAGATTCAGTATACTGGATGAAAATAAAATGTGTAAATACCAGCAGGTGCAAAGTTACTGATAACTGCAGAAGAGTGTCCTTTCTAAAGACATCACACAACAGAAAGTGAGTTTTGCTTCTGTTGCAAACGCCAAAACATTTTTGCGAGAAAAAAAGGTTCCGACAAGACCAAATTCATGGTTTATCAAGGATACTTGCCCCCCCCCCCTTCCTATCCCCCCCATTCCATATCCGGGGTTTTAGTTATGAAATATGGTCACCCTATGGTAGGGGCCTAACGCCAGTGGCGTGGCGGTGGGTTGACCTGGAACTTCATCAAATTCTTCGTCATTTGTTATCGCCCATTTCTCCCTTCACTAGACTGTATTAACAGTGAAGCTATTCCTATTACAGTACGTATTTGGTATCACTTTTGCAAGATGTTGTGTGCGAGCATACTTTACTTAGGTGTTCAGTAGTGTATTAACGATACCTTGAAAGTTGTGTTTTTATTTTAACTTCTGTTATCAGAAATTGTTCCTAGGTTATTATGTAGGCTCTGGCTTGAAGTTAATGGTCTGAACTGAATGGTAATGCTGTTAATATTTTGTTCCTATACTGTAGCCTTCTATGTAAGATTGGCCTGTTACTTACGTGTAAGGTAGAGGTGTTTGTTTTTGTTTTAACTTAATATCGCCGAAATATCACCGCTGAATGGTAAAAAAAACAAAACATAACACACCGCTAAATGATATTAAGAGCAAATGAACACTTATTTGTTAGCCTATAAACTATATTTTTTTGATTTACTTTCACAGAAACATGATTATTTCTACTCTTCATCTTTCGCTCTAAACATGTCGATAAAAACTAGCTCTAAATTACTTTCTTTCAAACAAATTGTACTTGTGTTTTTGGATGAGCGAAGCGAAGATTCCATTTCACTACACTGGAGAAAAAAATCCGGAATGTTTTTTTTTTTTTTTGTATTTTTGTCTGTTTGTCCACACGATTCCGGCTAAACCGATACTCCGATTGGCGATTGCGATGAAATTTTATGGAGGCCTTTGAAATCTCTGAACTTAGAACTGCCACGTTTTTGAGCGCAATCGGAAAATTTTTTCTCATGAAAATCGCAATTTTACGATTTTTTTCGATTTAAAAAAAATTTCTTCGACCTTTAACACCTACATGCTTTATCCGATTTTAATGATTTTTGCACAGAACCTTTATTTTTATGAATTAAGATATTCTTGTGAAATTTGAGTGCAATTAAAAAAATATTTATCATAAAAATCGAAATTTTTCAGGTTTTTTCTTTTTTTAAACAATTCTTTGACTTATAACACCTACATACTTTATCCGATTGTAATGATTTTTTCGCAGAACCTAAATTTAATGAATTAATATATGAGGGTTAAATTTGAGCGCAATCGAGAAATTATTTCTAATAATAATCGCAATTTTACGATTTTTTTTAACAATTAGGATTAATTTAAAAAAATTTAAAAAAATAAGTTAATTTTTAATTTAATTTAATTTAATTTAAAAAAAATTTCAACTTAGTAATGATTTTGCTACAGAACAACAGAAAATTCGCATAACACATGGCAGCTCAATGCACCAATTACGCTCATCCAACAACGCGGCGGGACTGAAGCGTTTTCCTAGTAATATTTTCTAACAAGCAATCATTATGTGGTATCTGTGAGAATAAAAATAGTGGTGACTAGACGTATGTGTAAATAGCAGTTTAGAGTCTCATTTCATAGCGTTTTGTAGCATGTATTTTTAGCCCTCTTCAAAAACTTGTGTATGAAGTTTTTTTCATATTTTTATTTTGTTAATTATGTCATCAAGGTTGAATTAATATCAATCGATTAAAAATGTGTTGTTACAAACTTTATTGCTATGAAAAATAAAATAGGACTGGAAAACTTTAGTTTTAAGTGAAAAAAAAGCTCTTTGTAGCATCTATTCTCAAAACGCTCTTTTCACGTACCGTTAGAAATGACCTATGCACAATGCACATATTGGGATATCCTATGCATTTTTTAAAGTGATATGAATGATTGTATCACTGTTTTGCAATGCAAGGAATGCGGAAAAAATAAAAAATAACACAATTTTTTACAATTTTAAAAACAAAATTTTGGAAAAAATAAAACCATGCACACATCTTTACTTATACGCCACATTTGTTGACTGAATTTCATTCATTTACCATGAATCGCATTTTGTTCATGTACCTACTATGGATCTATGGAGTGACAGTTATGCTTGTTACTATGAATAATGGTCTGAATTGTAACTTGTTGCCTAACGCAATTTACAAATCATTTCCTTACTGTTCCTTTATTATGTACTGTGAGGGCCCAGTAACTAATGGTCTCTATTAAAATTAGAAAGTTTAAATAATGTATGCTTGTTTAATGTAAGCCTTATTGTATTCAAGTAGTAGAACTATGTATGCTCAGTGGCTTGAAATTAGATTCTCAAAATTGTGTTGCCTTGAGCAAGTCATACATATAGTATGTAAGATTTTGAAAGATGATTTGATTTGTTGATTCTGAACTGTTCCATTATAGGCCTAGAACACTGTAAAGGCTATTCTTTTACTTTCAAGTGACAATGTTCACCTAGGCCTGTCAACATTATTTTTAGATATATAATACACACATATTTTGTACAAATTTAACTATTGTTTTCTAATTTTATTTTTATTCTTTCCTAGTACTGTATTTTATTCAATCCTAAAAGCACTGCCTCCTAGATGTTCGTCGTGGCTCCTCGAGGAGCCACGACGAACATCTAGGAGGCAGTGCCTAAAAGGCTTTAAAAAAAATTACTAGCAACTGACGTCACAGCTCGGCGTCAAGTGACAGCAAATCATACTGAAGGATAAGCACCCTCATTTCGCAAGTTGACGCCACCTGCACGGCGCAATTAAATCACGCTCTTAACTTTTATTCTATTCATTATTTAGACAAAACTTAAGAGGAATAATATTCAGCAATCATATCATTTCTTTTAATTGCAAATATTTGTAATTTTTTTACATAGCTGTTGGCTTGTTATAACAATGTACGCATTATATAATATGACAACATTATCAACGACTATCAGTGCAACATAACAAGTCCTGAACAAATATCGGCCAGCCGACAATATGCATGTTTTCAAATGCACCGTATCTCCTTATCAACTATATTATCACTCACTTTATTAATGTTTTCAATTTCATCACTAGCCCAGGCCCGGGGTAGAAGGGGCCCAGAGCCCAAAAAAAGGCAAGGAAAGAGATTGAAGTCCATCTAGCTAGCAAAGATTAGCTTAAATGTGTAACAGAATGCACTGCCCCAAGGAAGAGGTGGGCTCTTTTCGTTTTGTCAGGGACCTCCCCCCCCCCCTTCCCTTCACGACCACCCCAAAGAAGTTGACCATGAAAACGCAACTAATGACAAAGACAATGACCACACAAACTGAGAAACTCCGTTTCCATCCCCTACCCGTGGCTAGTTCTGACAATCATTAGACTTTCCACCCCATATTCCCTATTATTATTATTATTTTAATATTTATTATTATTATTTTATTGGATGTATTTCATACAAACTCGGTTAAAACCGGAGCTAACATGTTGTACGGACTTACGTCAAGTACTTCCATGTGTACCTATTACATACATTATTACTTTTGTCTTAACTCTAACTAAAATAAGTAATTTATAAATTATTATAAATTATTATTATTATTATTATTATTATTATTATTTTTCTTTCTTCTTTAATCATAATCAAAATCAAAATCTACATTTCCATTCCAATTATAAAAAGGTTGTAGAAAGCAAACCTTAGGCTCATTCTCACTGTTGTGAGAAGAAAGCATGATGATGTATGGTAGTGTTATGATGACTTATATATCTAATAAGGCGTAGTAAGTACAGATAATTGGATGAGCAAAGCAAAGACTTCCATTTCACTACACTGGAGAAAAAAAAAACGGATTTTTTTTCTGTTAACACGATTCCGTCTAAACCGATACTCCAATTGAGATTCATGTTTCTGGAGGCCTTCGAAATCTCTCAACTTAGAACTGCCACTTTTTTAGTGCAATCGAAAAATTATTTCTTATAAAAGTTGCAATTTTGCAATTTTTTTCGATTTTTTATAACTTTCTTCGACTTGTAACACCTACATGCTTTATCCGATTGTGATGAATTTGTCACAGAACCTTAATGTTATGAATTAATATATTGGTGTGAAATTTGAGTTCAATCAAAAAATAATTTCTCATGAAAACCGCAATTTTACGTTTTTTTTTTTTAACATTTCTTTGACTTGTAACACCTACATGCGTTATCCGACTGTAATGATATTTTTGCAGAATCTTAATTTTATGAATTGATGTATTGGTGTGAAATTTAAGCGCAATCGAAAAATAATTTCTCGTGAAAATAGCAATTTTACGCTTTTTTTGTTTAAAAAAATTACGCCCATCCAACAATGCGCCTGAAAAAGCGTTTGTGAAGCTTCCTAGTAATCCATAAACAAGTCCATTTGATGCAGAGTCGTCGTAAAAGGGCATGCAATCACTGGGACTTGATGTTATCGGAATTAGCTGTTAATTTTGTGCTTGAACTCCTCGTAAGGCAGAGACCTCGCTTCACAACTTAGCGAATTCCAAACAGATGCACATCTGAAGTACAGTGACATTTGATAAGCTGTGGTGCGTGCCCGCGGAGGTCTAAGCGTAAGACGTGCCCTTAATCAAAATAAAGTACAAACTAAAAAAACACTAGTGCTCTCGCGCAACGGTACTTGTAATTTCATAATCCCGCGCTTCAATCACAGCCTTGACAAAATGGAATTGATAAGTGAGTGGGCAGTATAAAGATGGCTGTGAGATCGCTCTCGACCGAGACGGCTGCTGAACTGCGCCGAACTCCTGATTTTTGTTTTCCTTTCAAGTTTCGTTTTGGGTTGTGTAGGCCTACACACGTGCGATTTGTCTTCTCAACAAATGTTTTTATGGTGAGCATAATGTATTTTTAATTTTTATGTGTATGACGCATAGCCTAGCATAATTAGTTAAGACTCTAAATGAATGATGTATTTAAATTCATTTGTTCTTATTTATTAAATACCTAACGCTATCGGTACTTCTTCGGTCAGGGTTAGCCAACTGGGAAAAGCATAGCCTAGGCTAGGTTGGGGTTATGGAGGGGGGCGCGAAGCGCGTATGTTTTACAATAATATATTATAGCAGTTGTCGAAAAAGTTTGCCTCGACTGGGGTTCGAACCCAGAACCTCCGGCTTAACGTGCCATAGCTCTACCCATAGCTCTACCAATTAAGCTAGGCCTACCAAGACAACAGAACAGAAAGGGGGAGATAGTAGGAATAGAAGCAGTGCAGAGGAGAGCAGCAAGGAGGATTATGCAAAAAGGGAAGGGATGGACAGAGGAAATGGTTAACGGAAGGTTATTAAGGACTTATGAGAGTGTAACTGGAATGGTTAAGGAGCTGGGATGGGAAAACCTGGAGGAAAGGAGAAAAAATGATAGATTAGGTAAAATGTATCGAGTCATTAGAAATCATGAAGGATGGGGTGAACTGAACAGTTTTACGAGGGGAGCTAACTACTTGGCAAGGGGAGATCATGATTGGAAATTGGAAAGGGGAAACTGGAAAACTGATGTGGGGAAGTATACATTCATGGGAAGGACTACGGTAGATTGGAATGAGCTGCCAAGTGAGGTAGTAGGAGCAAAAAATATAAAAGGATTCATGAGCAAACTAAAGACTTTTAATCTGGGAAACCCTGAAATGGGAGATATCACAGAGGAGGATTAAAATGATCTACAAGATTAATCTTCAAGATACAAGAAACTAAGTTCAAATTGAAGGAAGGGTAACTACTAGTCAAAAGAAGGATAACTATAATATGAAGGAAGGAAGAAGCTGAAGGAAGGATGAAGGATTAAAACCTGCCACCGACTACTAGTCATTAGCAGAAGAAAATACCAATACCAACAAACTTTTACTAAACTGCCATTTGTTGTGACTGTTGACTTCCATGACAACTAACTTAACTTAACTTTTTCGACAATTGCTAGGGCTATGAATCAATAACTATATCCTTGAAGCGGGCTTATGCTTAAAAACCTTATAGGCCTAATCATTATGATTACTACGGTATTTTATTATTAGGCTACTATTAAAAGATACGCGCTTTGCGCCCCCCCCCCCCTAACCTAGCCTACGCTTTTCCTCTAAAATCACTGTGTTAAAAAGTTGGCTAACCCCAACCGAATAAGTGCCACGCTATCAATAGGCCATAATCTTAGCACAAAGTGTGAGCCAAAGAGTGGGGATAGGCTCTTCCGGTTTCAAATGCGTCCGCCCTGTCCGGGTCCCCCCACGTAATTACCGCCCTTCCCAAAACGCGATCGAAGTTCGCTACCTACAACATCCCCAGACAAGTCATTCCACTCCTTAACAGCCCTAACCGGTAGCCTACGGACGCATGTCTGTCGTGTAATGTGAGGAACTAGGAAAAGTCCATTTCACAAACATCAGCTAGCATAGGGGAGTAGGACTAGGCCTATGTTATTCCCCAAAATGGCGAAACTAGAGGTGAGCTCTGGCAGTCTTCGTTGGGAACCCTCTCTCCCTATGTCGTTCTTCCCGTCGACGACGACAATGACAACATAATGACAACATGAACAATGACAATAGACGGTGACGACCACAACGTGAGAACCCCAACTATTTCTTCCCCCTACCTGTGTCTGTTTCTGATCAGCATGGGACTTTCCTACCCATATCCCCTCGGCTGTACAGTGGTGCATTATGACCTAACAGTTGATGTGCCCTTAAAATCCCAACACCCCCAACGGACCCAACATGGCAGTGACCCACCCCACAAATTCCCTTATTATCATCATCCTCCCATATCCACCGCCTAACTGTCCCGTAACCACTCTTGCCACCCTTCGTTGAACCTTCACTATCTCAAACACCTCCCCAATTCTATATAGATCCCATGCTGCTGCCCCATACTCTAGCTAGGACAGTGCAGGTCTACCCACCACCTTATATGCCTGATCTTTAACCCCCCAGCTGGCCCCCTCTTAAATTCCCCATAACAAAGCCCAGGACTTGATTCCCCTTCCTAACAACTTGCTTTACCTGCTCTCCCCAACCCAAATCCTAGCCTAGGCCTATGCCAACATCACCCCCAAGTAGCATACCTACCTAGGCCTATAAGCCTCTAGATTCTTCATAACCACCCATATTATGGAATAGGCCCTATGTCCTACCCATGTGTTCATGTGAAACCAAACACCTTATACATTTACCTTTGTTAAACTTATCCTATTTGCTGTGTGACCCATTCCTCTATTACCCCCAAGTCCGCCTGCAATAGCCTAGCATCCTCAATCCAAGATTCCCCAAATTGCCCTATACAAAACACAAATCATCTTCTAATAATCTTATCCTTCATATGTTATTCTCCTCCCTATCAGTCCATTCCTGTTATTAAAAGCACAGGCCTATAAGTTTTATTGATAAGATAGGCTTTGATGAGGCATGAGTAGGGGCTACTGGTAATATCCACTGGCTAAGTTAATTTATTTGTGGTTTTATTGTTACTATTGTTATTCAACAGAAATTTTAAACAGGTACATAGAGGTTCTAGGAGCCTACCAAGATTGCCTGGCAGGGTGAGAATGCTAGTTGATTTGTACAAGGCAAGGACTTATGACCAGGGCCCCGATTCTACAACTCCTACTCAAATCAAATCAAATCATTTTATTCGCCATTATCAAACTTACATTGATTTGGGCTTCGTCATACCAGTAGGGTAATGGAACTAGTTCTGGATCGGGGTTGAGTTGTGGATCAAAATCTTTGGGCTTGTGTAAGTTCTACATGTACTGTACTAGATGCACTGTCAGTATATTTTTCTGATGAATTGATCCAAGGAGCATTGGAATTATTGCACACTGTCATCACCAGGTTGAGTCATTTGTCAACTTAAGTAGAAATAGTCAACAATGCTATCGAAATGGTTGCCGTTTGCAACAGACGCAATTGATATACACATGCATTTATCATTGTAATATGTCATCAGTTATTAGCACAGCTTTCAAACTTTGTCAAAATTTTTATTATTAGTTTTGCTAAGAATTGACTATGATAGGTTTACTGTACAACTACTCAAAGCACCCTTGCGGGTGTCTACAAATAAGAGGTTTTTGTCTGTTTTTGTAGATCGTAACACCATGTTAAATGAATAGGACATATGCAGTAAGCCTAATAGTGTTTAAAAACCAAGTTAAAAGTTATTTAGGCACACTTATTTTTAGAGCTTGTCTTTACAGATGCAAATCTAAAAAAAAAAAAAAATGTTTTGGTCTAGCCTAATTTTTTTAATATTTGTTTTCAAAATTTTGAATTTGATATAAATTTGTGTTTAGAATGTTTGGCTTATAAAATTTATACGCAGGTGTTAGATCTTGTCTTTGTCTTTAAATTTTGTATTGAAAAAAAAATTGTGGTTAGCCTTATTGCTGCAAATAATTCACAATTACAATTTTGATCCACAACTAATCCGGGGACTGATTGTGGATCAATGCTGATACCGGGCGTCCAGAATCAAATTTATCAGGTGCGGCTGCATCACTACTTATGAAACATATCAATGAACCCCTGATATCAATTTGAAAAGTTTTAGGTTGATGATCCACAACTGATACCTGGGTATCAGTTCTGGATCAAAGCACTACTTTTTTAAGTGGCTCATTTTAGTACCTTCGTAAACTTTTTTACATTTTTTCTTTTGCAAACATTGTCGGAAAGTTAATCAATAAGAATATAGTAGGTATGTGGGAGAATAACAAAAAAAAAATCCTGATACTCAAAATTGTAATATTGCTAAACCCGATCCAGAACTAGTTCCCTTACCCTACAATACAATACACACACAATACAGACGATACATACAGTAAGTTATACATACATAGGTACACACATAAGATATACATACATACAAGTTATATAATTCAAGTAAAGAGTAAAAACAGTTATTTGGTTAAAAACCCATTTCAGTTGTACAGTTATATTAAAAAATGAGATAGTGAAACTAATTTTGTTGACAACTACTGTGTTTTTAACTGTCTCTAGGCTTTAATGTAGGTACTCATCCAAGTGATACATAGGTCTGTCGAGAAGATATTTTTTTGCTTTCGTTTTAAAAGTAGCTACCTTATCCACATTTTTCAAATCTGGGGGTAACTTGTTAAAGACTTTTCTTGCCATGTAATAGAGATGTTTTTCAAATCGTTTAGTGTTATGTGTAGGGTATTGTAGAAGCAATTTGTGTCTTGTCTCATGTGGATGGTGAATAGTGTTTTTAAAAAGGTCGGGATGCGTTTTAACAAAACAGACTGCTTTATATATATACGTGTTGGATACAGTAAGTATTTGAAGCTCTTGAAATTTCTCTCGACAGCTTTCATTTTTTTTTAAATTTCCCAGTATCCTTACCGCTCTTTTTTGTACAATTTGCACTCGTTGAATCAAGGACTTAATTGCGGTTCCCCAGGACAGTATGCCGTACGTCAATATGGAGTGAAAGTTTGCAAAATATGCTACTCGTAGTGTGGTCGGAGTCGCTAGAGAGGAAAGTATTCGAAGAGCGTACACACTTGAGTTTAGCCGTCTACACAATCCATCAATATGAGGCTGCCATGACAGGATCTCATCCAGTACAAGGCCTAAGAAGTTGGCCATAACTGGATGAATTACTTTATTGACTATTGAGATACTGGTTGGCTCAAGGCTCGCAGAAGATTTCCACTTAAAGTGTAGTAGCTTTGTTTTCTCTTCATTTAAATATAATTTATTAGCCTGGAACCAATTGTTTATGATGCCAACCAGCTTCTCAGCTATCATTTTAGTTAGACTAAGCTGCGGACACGACAGTATTATACTGGTATCGTCCGCAAACAAAATCATAAAGAAAACGAAGACGAAAAGAATGTCATGCTTATATTTTGCACAGTAGAGTGGCAGATCATTAATTAAAACAAGAAGAAGTAGAGGTCCTAATACAGATCCTTGTGGCACGCCTACATGATTCTCCCTCCAACTTGAGTGAGCGTCTGAATTATCATTCTGATTTTTTATCACCACCTTTTGTTTGCGATTTGCCAAGTACGAGGTAAACCAGTTTTCCGAGGTACCTCTTATTCCATAATAGTTTAATTTCCTTAAAAGCAATTTGTGATCCACACAATCAAAGGCCTTGCTAAGGTCGAAAAACACCCCTAAAGTGTCACATCCTTCGTCAAGTGATTTGTAAATCTTTTCCGTCATTTCCGCAGAAGCAGATTCGGTAGATTTCCCCGGCAAAAAGCCATGTTGGCAACTGGAAATCAGATTATATTTCTGTAGGAAATTAAGGAGGCGTTTAGCTACTAATTTCTCAAGAACCTTAGAAAATATTGGGAGTACCCTATGCTAATGGGGCTGTAATTATTTAATTTGCTGCGGTCACCATTCTTAAAAATCGGAATCACTTGGGCAAGTTTCATTTGGTCAGGAAATTCACCTGCGGAGAGAGAGCTGTTATAAATCTCCTCTAGAGGCAGTAATAGGTGATCTATACTGCGTTTTATTATTTTAGCAGAAAGCTCATTTACATCTAGTGAGGCTTTCGGGATTAGATCTAAAAATATTGATTTTATTTCCTCTCTAGACACTGGATTGGATTCGTAGATAATCACACGAATCAAGCTCGTAAGTGATGAGTCACTGCGTGTATCATGGTAAACAGACTTGTGAAGCATCGCTTTCGAGTTGGATTCATAATAATAATAATAATAATAATAAATAATAATTCTTTATTTAGCTGCAACAGCTATTGCAATACATTACATATTTCACATATTACACACATATTACATTACATATTTCACGTACAGTAGATAGGCCTGACTAGATATCAGTACATATTTTGATTTCCAGTCTGGAGCCTTATACCAAAAAATAAATAACCATATCCCTTCTAATAATAATATAATATAATATTATAAGTATTCTATTTATATAAATTACATTGCTAAGACTGAGCTCTATGCAAGAGATAATTTCTCTTAAAACTAGCAACATTAATGGAATTGATAACTACAGAAGGTAGGCCCTAAGTTGTTAAATTCCCTAATACCGGAATAAAAAATTGATTTACTAGCTAACTTCTTATTGCAACCTTTCAAATAGTAACCAGTTCTAGCTGCTCTTGTGCTATGTTCGTGAACTGATGCTATTGGCTTTAATTTCAATCCTAAGTAATTTGGCAACAAGTTATGATGGATCTTAAAAATGAATAACATTGCATTAAGCTTAATTTGTTCTTTAACATTTATCCATTGAACAGTGTTCAGCATTGTCGTTATTGAAACATAACGATTACATTTAAGTATAGTTCGCATACCTCTACGTATTTTGTAATTTTTGAAGCCTGTCAATATCCATGTTAAAAGCTTGATAAAAAATTGTTTAACAGAAATCGAAATGTGGTTGAACAATTGTCTTATAAATTAACATTTTAGACCATGACGACAGATGATGACCAATTCTACTTATATAACCTACCTTCTTACTAATTTTTGCTACAATGTAATTAATATGGATTTTGAATGATAACTTATTATCTAAGATTATACCCAAGTATTTAAATTCTTCAACAAACATGATGGCTTCATCCTCTATTTTTACTTGGTTAGCTAGTATGTCCATCTGTATTTCAGCTAGGTTAGAAGTGCCGATTAACATACACTTACATGTATGCTTACATGGGACTAGCACTACCTACAATTCCAATCCAATAAAAGTTATAGAATAGGGGCACAGTGTCTAGACAGTTGATCTAGACGAAAAATTGCTCATTAAATGTGTTTTAGTAGTTAAGTTAGTTTTAAGTAGGCCAACCAATCCATAGTACCTGCGCCTATATGAGTTTGACTTTGACACTGACACTTTGACGGGGCTAGGTCCTCTTGAGAGTTAGACGGAATCACGGTAATCCTCGTCAAGTCCTTGGCCATATACAATATACATATTCAGAGACAATCCCTTGCTGACAATCACAGGAGCAGATGTCTATTACCACTAGACCTATAGGCCGGCTACAAGAACAGCAGGCAAAATATTTGTTGAACGGCTCAGTTTTAATAAACTGGACAATAATCCACTTCACGCCACTTATGTGACTAACTGCGAGATGATAAAAAAAAACTACTAATAATACTACCTGGGAGTAAGGGTTACTAACTGCTTTCTATGCAAGATCACTAAAAGCCTATAATTTATGGTAATTCTGAGTCGTAATGTCACATTGTGTATTTCAGTGGGGAAAAGGTTCATTTCTAGTAGGCCTAAGTAAGTAGGTACCTGTACCAATTGTTTTTCAAACAACGCACTTTTGGCAGGCATGGTTCTATCCCCCAAAAATGGGGGCGGCCCAACTATAAAATGTGGAACGACCTTGGGAAGATCATCCCAGAATTGACCCACTGGCCATTTTGTAATTTGTGCTTTTTAGAAGGTGTATTGTCGACTACAAACATTGTGGATATTTCTGTTGCGTATTTATATGACACAATACTCGTATTCAATGTTTTTTTTGAATTTGTGATCACAAAAACAACAAAAATTGGGAAATGGGGCTCAAAGTAAAGAAATTATTTCAGCGTGCTAGTTGAATAATATGTATTTTTTATGAGGTTATTTGTATTATCGGGAACTCGTGTATTACACTAGGAAAACGCTTAAGTCCCGCCGCGTTGTTGGATGAGCGTAATTGGTGCATTGAGATACCATGTGTTATATGGATTTTCTGTTGTTCTGTGAAAAAATCATTACTCAGTTGAAGATTTTTTAAAAATTTATATAAATTAAATAAAAAATAAACTTTTATCTTTAATTTTTTTAATTAATCGTAATTTTTAAAAAGAAAAAAATCGTAAGATTTCGATTTTCATAAGAAATAGTTATTCGATTGTGCTCAAATTTCACAAGAATATATTAATTCATAAGATTAAGGTTCTGTGAAAAAATCATTACAATCGGATAAAGCATATTGGTGTAAAAAGTCAAAGAATTGTTTTAAAAAAGAAAAATCACGTAAAATTTTGATTTTTATAAGAAATAATTTTTCGATTGCGCTCAAATTTTACAAGAATATCTTAATTCATAAAATTATGGTTCTGTGAAAAAATTATCAAAATCGGATAAAGCATGTAGGTGTTATAAGTCGAAGAAATTTTTAAAAAATCGAAAAAAATCGTAAAATTGCGATTTTGATGAGAAATAATTTTCCGATTGTGCTAAAAAACGTGGCAGTTCTAAGTTCAGAGATTTCGAAGACCTCCATAAAATTTCATCGCAATCGGAGTATCGGTTTAGCCGGAATCGTGTTAACAAACATACAAAAATACAGAAAAAAAAAAATTACATTCCGGATTTTTTTCTCCAGTGTAGTGAAATGGAATCTTCGCTCCGCTCGCTACGCTCATCCAATGACTGATCTGATGAAATTATTTAATGAAGGAGGCAGAAGTACATTTTGTACATAGGCTTAAGTATAAATAAAATCACAATCCAACTCAAAACATAAATTCAGAATTAATTATCAGAGAATTCAGGGGCGGCCTGGGTCTAGTCGGGCCGCCCCGTAGAACCGCGCCTGACTGTCGGGAAAAAGGTGGAAGAACAATTTGTAGTTAAAATATGCCATTTTTTGTTTTTGTCCTTGTGTTTCATCGGTAGCCTAACCCATTGTACAACAAACTTAAAGACTATTATAGCTATCTTATCTAGGCCTATCTATGTATGTATGTACCGGTACGTTATTGTATTATTGGTAATTTTCCAATCACCAAAAAATGACACCACCATTTTGAATTAGTACTTGATTTAAATCAAACCTTTTACCGAGGTATATCCTCTGCGCATTTCATAGTTATCGCTCGCAAGTCTCGACTCGCCCATAAATGCATGTCAGGATTTTGAATGCTGTTGAGGTACCTCAGATTTCAGATTTTAGAACGCTTTATTCAACTTCATTGATACAAAAAATACATAACATAGGAAAACAAACATTGATTTACATATGAAGGTGAATGCCCACATGAGCAAGGCTTGTGTGTGGGCACATAATATTTTGTGGTAATTCAGGTTTAGATGGCAGATGACGTTGAATTTTAGTAGTATTCAATAATTAATGTACATATGTGTATAAATAAAGTACTATATAGTGTATAGTGTATAAAATATATATAAATGGTACCACTAGAGTAGGCATCATTGAGGCTACTTATAAAATGGATTCTTATGTTACATTTTATTTTTTTAACAATATTTTTATTAACTTATTTTTATAGAAATATTATACAAACTTGTGCTTTAAAATTACTTATTATAGAGCTAAATAAATAAGAAAAAAATAAAAAAATAAAATAAAGGTTCTTTATTATATATTAAACACAAAGTAATATCCTAGTTGACCTGGGTGTAGAATATTGTGATTTTGATTTTGTAACATTTATTTATTTATTTATTTATTTATTTATTTATTTATTTATTTATTTATTTATTTATTTATTTATTTAATTCGAGTTTTGTTTTAACATCACAGATGTATGAAACATGTCATGAACATAATATAGGCAACTAGGCCTAAAAATTATTACAGAACTATTCCTAATACATACATACACAAATAATAAATACATACACAAACACATACAACACACATAATACATAGATTCATAGCTATACATGGAGTGCAAAATCAATTTAAAATTTAAAATACAAGCTTGGCTTACTGGTTAAAATATACATGTTTGAACTTGTGTTCCTGTACATAATCATCAACTTGATAATATGCTTTCCCGATTAGGTAATTTTTAAGTGAGCTTTTAAATTTATCTATGTCTGCAATTTCTTTTATGTTGCTTGGTAGCAGATTCATTAAAATTGTTCCAGCATATACAGGTGCTTTTTCATATCTAGCTAGATTATGCCTAGCTATATGTACATTATCCCTACTCCTGGTATTATGACTTTGAATTGTCACATTTGTCTTTATACTTTTGCTAATTTTAACGTACATGATAACTTGATATATATATATAAGCTTGGAAACGTAAGTATTTTAAGGTCTTTAAAATGTTCTTTACATGATTCCAGGTAATTTATGCCGACTATTATTCGGATGGCTCTTTTCTGTCGTCTTAATATTATATCCGTATTAGCCCGACTTGAGTTGCCCCATACCAATGCAGCATAGCTCATGTGTAAATTAAAAAGTTCATAATGGGATGGATAGGATAGATAGGATGGATATCATTATTGGTTTATCTAGGAACTATTAACTGACATTATACTAACTTAACATTAAACTAAACTAAATTGGCTTACTTGGAAGCCTGCATTATATTTAGAATTACTTTTCAGAGATCATCATAAATTAATGTAACTTAGTGTGCTACTTTGTTCTAATTTTTATTAAAATTTCCTAGTATTTGTTTCTAAAGGGCTTGATACATGTTACGTTGTTAATAAGATTTGAGATATATTCTCTGCCTACTTGGAACACCCATTCTTTCATTTTTCGTTTGAAAGAGTGTTTATGGTGTGCACGTATGGTAGCAGGGATGACATTGAATATTTTGGGGCCTAGGAAGTACCCATGGCATTGGCCAATACCTTAGTTTTCCTAGGAATGGCCAAGTTACCATTTTTCTTGCTTCTTGCTGAGATGCAATCAGTATTTTCTTCAGGTCTTGTCATGGGGAGAGAATGTAAGTGAATCATTAGGGACACAGTATACATTTGCCTAATGTCCATTAATTTGTGATTCTTGAATACCTAGTTCATTGGTAGAGAATGTTTTTGGTTTTCTAGTGAGTATTTTTATTAGGTATTTTTGGATTAGGTGTAATGGTTCTTCTACATGCGCTGATAAGCTGATAGTGGCCACCCGCATCTTCTTGCCCAATCTTGTTGCTGGTTCTACCAAAGAAATATTTAACGTGCATGTATAGCCATATCTCGCATTTTTAAGTATGCCTATGGCTACCAGACCTGGGTAAGTTACTTTTGAAAAGTAATGAAATTACATTACTCTACTTTAGCCAAAATGTAACTAAATTACTATTTAGTTACTTTTCCAAGAAAGTAATGAAATTACGTTCCTTTTTATGAAAAAAGTAGTGAAATTACTTTCAAAAATTACTTTTTAATTTAAAATGTATCTGACGTGCGGACGAGTATGACGCAAGTGCTTTGTCTGCCGATGGCGGGTCTCAGACAGGGTGTTACCCACGCCCACACTTTAAATGAGCAGAGGTCTATCACAGAGATATTGTAGATATCAACATATAGATGTATAGTAAATTATTGATTACGCGGGTGACATCTATCGGCGAAATGTTGTAACTAGGTACACTACAAGTGTAACAATTTGACTATCGATTTATTTGACACAGACTTGCATGTTTGATGTCAAGTAAATAAATAAATAAATAAATTGGATTTAGAGTCTACCCACTCAGTTATATAACTGATTTTCAGTGGGGGACAGTAATAATTACGTCGCCAACGGCGCTCATCATCGGCGGAAGAAACAAAAGTAAACATGGCTAGGTTCTGAAATAAAAACTCGGGATTCGAAATCTCTCGATCAGACCTACGAAATGTCGGAAATACTGCATGCACATGCACATTATTCAAGCGGGCGATATGTAGAAAGGCAGCAGGCTCACTGGCACAGTGCGTGATATTTGATACACAAAGGCGCGGGCCGCGCGGCAAAGGTAACGCGTTACTAACGCCAAATTACAATGATAAAAGTAGTGAAATCACTCTTCCGTTACATTGAGAAAAATATAAATAAATTACTGGCTCGTTGCTGAAAAAAGTAATTTCGTTACAGTAACGCGTTACTTCCGTTACGTTACTACCCAGGTCTGATGGCTACTAAGCCAGAAGTCTACAATCAAGGCATGCTATTACAAATCCATGATCAAGGACTTCCTACTATGGGAGAAAATCAATTGGTTCTGTTGTGTCTATCCTGAGCTTAGACTATTTTATTAGAGCATTTTAGTGCAGTGAGATCTTGCTTTCATGGGCCTTTCTTTCTGGGTACACTTGTCAATCCCAAGTCCCATAGCAAAATATACTTACTGAATTGCAAATTAGGCCTATGTTGTTGTTTTTTCCAGAAAATTTGTTCTCATAAAAATGCCTAAGCATGGTCAAGGTGCAGGGGATGGAATTCCAAGTACATTTAAGCGAGCGACTACCGATGAGCAGCGCATAGAAATTGTCTATAAACACTTGGGCTTGGATGTTAACCAGACATTGGACATCCTGGGTAATGATAAGTGTGCAGATCAGTCCACCACTTTGCGACTTGAGGGGAATGCGTATTTTGCCAAGAAGACACCTTTAAGTCTTCACATTGCAACTATGCTCTATTCCAAGAGCATTGCTTTTGCACCGTACCCGAAATCTCCCAAAGATAAGTCACAAGAGCTAGCCTTTGGCTTTGCCAACCGATCTGCCGCTTTATTTACCCTGGGCTACTACGAGGAATGTCTATTGGACATAGATCGTGCTCTGGGATTCAAGTATCCCGACATCCTTAAGTACAAGTTACTAGAGAGAAAGGTGCGCTGCCAATCTTTCTTGGGTATATCGAGTGATATAAATAAGTCCATAGAGGTGAGTTTATTGTGGTTAATGTTTCTATTTACCTTATAAATTACTATCTTCTTACTCCTTGCTCCTGTGAGTCTGGGAGAATGATTACCTTGGGTCCAATTAGAGATGTCAGTCAAAAATATTTTCCAAAGAATATTCTCTGAAAGATTAGGCTCGGAGCATATTTGAGCATTTTCTTCCCAGAGTCTACAATGCTAACAAATACCGGTAGTTGAAACTTCAAATAACCTATATCATTTCCCACCTTTTTGAGAATGTTTAAAAAATAAAAAGGCTATTTGCCAAACTTCACTTTTTGTCGTAAGCTGTTAGGCACTGTGTGCTTAAGGCCTTTGGCTTCAACACGACAGTAGGCCATGGTACACACACAATAATGTGTGTTAACTGTGAATAGTCCAATGATTTGTATATTTAATATAATAGGCCTACCCCGGTAAAAAAATACTACTAGTAGGCCTACTTAAATTTTTTACCAGAATAATAAAGCATAAGCCTACTGTTATTTCAGTATAATTCTAGCTTTCTGAATTATTATTTCCTAATTTCCTAGGCCTATATCCGAACACAATCACCAAGCTACAAACATATTTCAATTAGGGAGACTAGTCCAAAACTTATAATTCTCCAATACCGGTAGTAGTTCATTCAAGATTCACAATTCTCCAATCAGTTTAAGGGAAAGTTCAAGTAACATGAAGTACGTTACACTTATATGAAAAACTAGTAAGACTGGATCAGAACTACTGGGATAGAGAATGTGAAAAACATAAAACTCATGTAACATTCATAACAAAGGCACAACAAATCAATGAGCATTTAATAGGGAAGTCTCACAACTTTTTTATTATTCTACTGTATTCAGGGCCAGTTTCTGATTAAATAAATATCATATTTTTGTTATTTATAAAATATTTTCAGTCATTTTTTAACTCAGAATTAAAATTCATTATCCAAAAAAGAATTATCCAAAAAGCAGTCTCTTACTCTCAACCCGAACAAAACAGTAGTGATTTATTTTGAACAGCCAAAAGGTCTTGCCAAAGCTTTGCTGCAAACTAGTGATCCGAACTTTAAAATATCAATTGGAGGAAAAGCGATCCCTATTGTGGATGTAGCAAAAAACTTGGGTTTACACCTGGACTCCGGGCTCAGGTTCAAAAAGCACACAAATCTTCTCATTCAGGCATGCTATGGAAAGTTAAAACATCTTTACGAATTCAAGAACATGTTACCACAAGACATTAATTAAACTCATGCTCGCAGACTCGTTAATACTTTCAAGATTCAATTACGCAGACATCATCTATGGTCCAATTGTTTGGATGCCATAGACAAGCAAAGGATACAAAAAGCTCAAAATGCATGTGTAAGATTTTCCCTAAACTTAAAGAAAAATGAGCATATAGGCCCCTATCACATCGATACAAGGAAATTGGATTGCTAAACATGGAAAACAGGAGGAAAGCTCACCTTGGAACACTTACTAACTCAATCCTCACAAACAAATTTCCATCATACTTATGTAACAAACTTATGGAAAGAAGTAGTAAGTTTACAGTTCATACCAGAAATGCATTTAAAATCATTTTATACTCTCACTCCACAGCCATGTTTCAACGTTCTTTTACTCACACAGCAATAAAAATATACAACTCCCTTACCCTACCAAAAGCGCTTACAAAGAAATGTAAAACTTGTTCAAACGAGAATTTAAAAAAATATTACTATCTCAACAACACTAAGGTGTTGATCCACAACTTTAAACTCACTCACTACTAAATGGACATATCCCCCCCCCCCTCCCCTACCTGCTCTCAATGTCAAAAGAATGCCTATAAAATGTTAATTCATGCAAAGTGTTAAGTTTTAGTTACCTAACTAACTTTACAAAACTCTATATTTTAGCAAGTTATGACATATTCTGCATATTTTATATGTAAGGTGACCATATTTTGAAAGTTACAAACCGGGACAACTTAAGTGTTAGAATATGTACTTTGTACTCCCGGACCATTTCGGGGTCTGGGCAGAGCCCCAGCCGCTGGATGCAAATTTTATTTCGAGATATTTTTTTGGTCAAATGCCCAGAAAACAGCTTTCTGACATGAAAACATGAATTAAAAATGGTTTTAATGTGTACATTTTTGTAGTCATAAAATCTTTATTTAGTGGTTTAAAAATAATAGTACAAAATAAAATACAAGCACTCGGCAGAAAATAATGCGTGTAATTTATTGATGAGGGCATCATACTAATGAAGTTCTAATCAATAATAATATAAAGATAATTGAAAATGCATTTAATTTATGCATGTTTTAACTTTTAATACATTTTGTCTTCACAACTAAATAATTAGTGTAGGTACGGTATGTAATAAATCAAAAACGTAGTTCAGTTGCATGATTATTACATTTTCATTTTTCATTTTCTATAAACAAATTTAATGCAATATGACTGAGAAAATTAGGGGTGTGCAAGTCCTGATTTTTTAATTCGAGTCGAGTCAGAGTCTTAAAATTAACTCTACTATCGAGTCCGAGTACTTAGTCCTTTTTTTAAATTTCATTATTACTCTTTGACCATTTTTTTTTTTACAATGTTCAATATTATTTTATTTATTGATATGTCTATAATTTGGCTTCAAAAGTGAAAGAGTAACATCTAATTGATTTTAAAATGTAATCTCTCTAAATCATTTTAATGATCAAGCAAAAATATTATTAGGGCTAGACTAAGACATAATTCAGTAGTTTAAGTGGTGTTACATGAAAATGTTGATACAAACATTATAGTTACATTATTTTATTATATGTGCCAAAAAAAGTTCAGAACTTCCAAAACGAACACAAATTTGTATTAGAGACTGAGGTTAGTATTATGCATAATTATTCAGGGTTGGTAAGGTAACGCCAAGAACAGATAACGATATTTACGTTTTCACACTCGAGCGCGACCCGGCACCTCCACCAAAATCATTGAATAATACTAGCACACCCCTAGAGAAAATGAATTGTCTTCTTGGAAGTGGAAGAACTATTTCAATGTTATTACTGTTAGTATTTATCAGAGAAGTATATTTTTCTCACGTGAAACATTATCCTTCCACACGGCACAGTTGACAGAATACCGGGACATTTCCAATCCAAAATTGCAAACCGGTACAAATACGACATTTTAACCAGTCTCTCGGGACAGCGGTACAAGTGTTCTGAAAACGGTACTGTATACCGGTCAAACCGGTACGTCTGGTCACCTTATTTATATGCTATAACTTACCTGTATTAATTTTTTAGTATTAGTTGTAACTTGTAAATGATATGATCCTCTTATTGATATGTATTGACAGTATTGATAAGTGATATGAACGATGATATGTAGACTGTCACTGCAAGATGGTATTTATGTAAAATTATCTTTTGTTGTACAGTCGGGGTCATATATAAATCAAGAGGTCTGAAAGATACCTTTTTCACCGACATCTCGTGGTCAACTCTCGGTGCCATTATTTATATCGCCCTGTGAACTGCATTATCGACGTAAATAAGAAACATGGCTGCTAATGCCAAAGGAAAATTCTCTATTCACCACAGAAACTATCAAGCTTAGAAGAAATATAATATGGAACGTAAAGAGAGCATTATATATCGATACCTTGGCCTAGGCATAGCATTAAGACTATGCCTTTCTTCTTATATTTGCCTTAGTTTCTAGCTTATTTCAAATAATTCTATCTTATGGTCAGTTCACATAAAGTCGTAGTCGTAGTCGTAGTCCTAGTCCTAGTCGTAAGAAGCAGATGAAACATATGAAACACATGTTATTGTTCACACACGGTCACAAGGTTTAGTTTTATGGTTTAGTCGTAGTCGTAGTCATAACAAAGCTGAAAATGTTCATCTTTCTTATGACTAGCGAATCAGAGATCGAAACATCACTTGCAACAAAGCAAACAACAAAACAACAAACCATGACGACTACTAAACCTTACGACTAGGACTAAACCATACGACTACGGACTAAACCTTACGACTTTATATGAACTGGGCATTAGCTGTCGTCTTATTTGCAAACCACCAAAGTTTGTTTTATGCTTTTGTTTTGATAAAATTGTATTTTTCTGCTGACTGCCTTCTAGATATTGACTATTTTGTTGACCAAGAGTCTTTCAAAGCCTCCTAAATAATATTAATAACATCAAATAGTCTAGGGAACTTCCATCGATCGATAATGCAGTTCACAGGGCGATATAAATAATGGCACCAAGAGTTGACCACGAGATGTCGGTGAAAGAGGTATCTTTCAGACCTCTTGATTTATATATGACCCTGACTGTACATGTACTGGCCTGGTAAACCTACTATATCCTAGATACTAAATTACTTATTCCTATATTTTGTAAACTCATACCTTTTTATTCGAATCTATTACTTGCAGTGTATGGTTAAGTTGAAAAAAAGCGATGAGCTTAACTTTGCCAATAAAGACCTATTCTATTCTTTTCTATTCTATAAAAGTGAGCTTAAAGTTTTACACGTAATAATGGCGGGAAAAACAGAGCAATCCGTCATAACCGTACAACCAATCACCGTGTGGTCATTGAAAAAAAACATTTTTGCTGATTATCTTACTTATAGAAGCCATTTTAGAATGAAATTTGTTTCTAATATGATTAAAAAATGCTAATAAACAATAATGTGTACATTTAAGATATAACATTTGCATATTTGTGTATACATTTATAACGATTAATGGTTTTATGATAACATTAATAAAGAAAATGTCAACAATGAATTATTGTTTTTTCGTTTTTTAAACAATTTCTTCGAACAACAGAAAATCTGCATAACATATGGCAGCTTAATGCACCAATTACGCTCATCCAACAACGCGCCTGAAAAAGCGTTTGCGAAGCTTCCTAGTTATTATTTCAACTTTATATTGTTTAATCTGATCCAGTAAAATCTTGGACTGGGCATAACCTTACAATAAAACTATTTGGCACTTCTTTCCAAGTGCAAATTTACAATTTTGACCAATTATTTTTTTGGTATTGGTTCTTCACAACTTTATTGGATGAGCGTAGCAAGCGAAGATTCCATTCTACTAGATTCCATTCTACTACACTGGAGAAACAAACCTTTTTTAAAAAAAAAAAAAAATTGTGTTTCTGTTAACGCGATTTCGGCTAAACCGATACTCCAATTGTGATGGCATTTTCTGGAGGCCTTCGAAATCTCTGAACTTAGAACTGCCACGTTTTTTTAGCTCAATCGAAAAATTATTTCTCATGGAAATCGCAATTTTACGATTTTTTTTTATTTTTAAAAGATTTTATCGACTTATAAGCAACACCTACATGCTTTATTCGAATGTAATTATTTTTTCCGAGTACCTTAATTTTATGAATTAAGATATTTGTGTGAAATTTGAAAGCAATCAAAAAATTATTTCTTGTGAAAATCGCAATTTTGCAATTTAAAAAAAATGTTCTTTCTTCGATTTAATAAAGATTTTCCACAGAACAACAGAAAATCTGCATACCACATGGCAGCTCATTGCACCAATTACGCTCATCCAACAACGCGCCTAAAAAAGCGTTTGCGAAGCTTCCCAGTAACGTCCTATTATGGCCGTATATGTATAATAAAGTTACCTCCCCTATGTAAACCAGGCCTATGTTTAATTAGTTGGATGAGCCTAGCGAGCGTAGCAAGCAAAGTGAAGATTCCATTTCACTACACTGGAGAAAAAAAAATTAGATTTTTTTTTTCTTTTTTTCCTCTTTTTTCCTCTTTTTTTCGTATATTTTTGTGTCTGTTAACACGATTCCGGCTAAACCGATACTCCAATTGTGATGACATTTTCTGGGGGCCTTCGAAATCTCTGAACTTAGAACTGCCACGTTTTTGAGCACAATCGGAAAATTATTTCTCATGAAAATCGCAATTTTACATTTTTTTTTTGATTTTTAAAAAATTTCTTCGACTTATAACACCTACGTGCTTTAAAATCTGATTTTAATGATTTTTCCACATGACCTTAATTTTATGAATTGAGATATTCGTGTGAAATTTGAAAATCAAAATTTTACGTTTTTTTCCTTTTTTAAAACAATTCTTTGACTTATAACACCTACGTGCTTTATCCTATTGTAATGATTTTTTCACAGAACCTTTATTTTATGAATTAATATATTCGTGTAAAATTTGTGTGCAATCAAATAATTATTTCTTATGAAAATTTCAATATTACAATTTTTTCCTTTTTTTAAATTACGATTAATTTAAAAAAAATTAAGTTTATTTTTTATTTAATTTAATTTGTTTAAAAAAAAAATCTTCAACTTAGTAATGATTTTTTCACAGAACAACAGAAAATCCGCATAACACAGGGCAGCTCAATGCACCAATTACACTCATCTAACAACGCGGCGGGACTTAAGCGTTTTCCTAGTTTAAAACATTTCTTTGACTTATAACACGTACCTACATGCTTTATCCTATTGTAATAATTTTTTCACAGAACCTTATTTTTATGAATTAAGAGAGTATAGGACATGCGTTTTAGGCAAATAGCTGTTCGCTCGGCCAACTGACACCACAGGTGAAATTTTGAGCATATGTCACAAATGTGGAATTATAGGGCTCTGCAGTAACACATTTTTAAATTTAAAAAAATAATAAAATAAAATTTGTTTTCACAAATTTTGATTTTGTTAAAAACTCCAAAATTGACCATATTATTTGTGATTTTTTTCTGACTGATAATGACAAAATTTGGAAAATCTATGACCACAGGGCTGTTTTATGTATGCTTTATTGACAACTTTGCAAAGTTTCATATACGTTGGATGCATCTTGGCCGAACGAATAGCTATTTGCTAACAGCCAAATGTGTCCCATTCCCTCTTAATATATTCGTGTTAAATTTGATCGCAATCGAATAATTATTTCTTATGAAAATTGCAATTATACGATTTTTTCTTTTTTTAAATTACCATTAATTAACAATTTTAAAGTTTAAGTTAATTTTTAATTTAATTTAATTTAATTACAAAAAAATTCGGCTTAGTAACGATTTTTTCACAGAACAACAGAAAATCCGCATAACACATGGCAGCTCAATGCACCAATTACGCTCATCCAACAACGCGCCTGAAAAAGCGTTTGCGAAGCTTCCTAGTACTACCTAGTGTGTTATATTATTTGGTATACCTATTATTTAAACATTTTTATTTCTTACACAAATGTTGTTGTAGATACCGGTAGCCTACAAGATAACACAGGTCTATAAATTACTTGGAGGTAACTATTTATAATTAAATTATGTGGCTAGGATTAGGTTTCAATCTGTTTGTTTTTTTAAGTTTTGTAGAGTGATCTGGGGCAACTTGTCTGTTTAATCTAGTGGGTAGGCCTAGTCCTAATCCATTTATATTTTGTGATGTCGGTTTGTTTCATTTTTAAACTCATCAATTATTGAATAGAAAGCATTTGCTTTTAGGTAAGACTCTATTTTAACAGGAGCATGGTTGTGTTGTCCTTTACTGCAAGTATACTCTTAGATAATGAGTTATGTAATATTAGTCCTCTTACATAGAACCATTTTGGTATTGTGTTGTGTTATATATATATATATATATTATTATATATTATACTGTATGGTATTTCTCATTTTGCCTAGTGTTGTGTTGATGATTATCCTTGTTAAGTGTTGCTTCTGTGTTATGTTTAACAAATAGTTTTAATATTTCCTATATATAAATGCATGGTAAAGTGAGAATCTTCATGTCTTTGAAAGTATTCGTACATGATTCTCTGTATGTGTGTGTACAAATGGCTTTCTTTTGTATTATAAATATATCATTCAAGTGGTATGTAGTACTACCCCAAATGGGTATTCCATACCTGAGGATAAATTCAACATAGCATGATATACAACTTTTGCTGTTTCTTTGTCAAATGTCACCTGCTCGATTGATAACTTTTCCAACACGTAGAACTTGGTCAAGTTAAGTGGACAATGTTGCATTGAATAAGATTGAAAGACCTTGAGTGGAACTTACGTTGTCAAATTTAATCAAGAGATATTTCTATAATAAAAAATACATTATAGGCTATAAGGGGTATTATCGTTAAAAATACAAATCAATGGACTATTTAGCCTACTGTTATTTTATTGTTAGTGTGGCTCGTTGGTCTTGTTGTTAGCGTTTCTGCTTCCAATGCAGAAGGTCCAGGTTTTGATTCCCGCTACAGGCAGAAGTTTTTTAGCTTCTGATTTAGACTTAAGTCCATCAGTTCTTGTGTTAGGAATTTGTAAACCTAAACAGTGACTTTAGAGCCGTCCTCGCATCGAGGCACATAATAAATTCATAGTTGTTCTGAATCGGCCTTGTTGATTCTGGCGTTGATCCGCGGGTGTTCGCACTGCCCATACCACTGATTGCAATATTTTCTATTAAAAATATTGATCTTTGGTTGGTTATCGCTCACTCGTCGATTGCGTCGGAGCCTTTAGGGTTGGCTTAGTCGCTTTGGTTTATTGTTCCCCACTGAAAATCAGTTGAGTAGACTCTAAATACGTTTTTTTTTAAATTATTATTTTTTTATCTTTTATCAACTGATTTTGTCAATGATTTTATCAACTGGTGCAAAAGCTGCTTTGGAACGAGCTGTTTCTACAGAGATGCAAAGTTCTTTTCTATAAAGCATATTTCATACCTATACTTACTTACGAAGTTACGGTGCAGTAACCTGGACAGTTGGAGCAAAGGAAGAGAGTCAGTTGGAAGCAGCAGAAAAAACGTTTTTAAGGAGTATTAAGGGAGTTACAAAACTGGACAGGATTAGAAGCGACGTTATAAGAAAGGAATTAGGTCTGGAGAAATTTTGGTTTAAGTTAGGAAGGGAACTTCTAAGATGGTTTGGGCATATGCAGAGGATGTCAATGGATAGGATCCCAAGATGAGACTTCGAAGCAGGGGAGGAAGGTAAAAGAAAAGTAGGAAGACCGAGAGAAAGATGGGAAGATTGATCGAAGGAGATGTTGAAGAGCGAGGTGAATCGTGGAACCAGGAGATGGAATTGAAGCTGTGGGAGCTGACAAGAAAGAGTGGGGAAAATTGGAGGAGAAGCAGATGCAGGATGAAGATAACGATGAAGATGTTGATGATGAAGAAACGCTGAGCCCAGCAATCTCAGCAAAAAATTGTTTTGTGCCCTAGATATCGGTGTGAAGAACACCACTCAACCTGACGTTGTTGGAAATGAGTTTTGATTATTATTGTTATAATTATAATAATAATAATAATAATAATAATAATAATAATAATAATAATAATAATAAATTCAAATACCTGGGAAGTATTCTGACAAAGGATGCCAAAATAACAACAGAAATATCAAGAAGAATCATACTAGCACACAAATTCTACCAAAGCGTACGAAAACTACTATGGAAAGAGGAAATATCAAACAGATGTAAAATGATATTATACAAAATGTACTTTCTCCCAATTTTGTCATATGCATCAGTGACATGGACAATAGGAGGAAAGGAAGAGAGCAGACTGCAAGCAGCAGAGATGAAATTCCTAAGAAGTGCGGTGGGCATAACAAAACTAGACAAGGTACGAAGCATAACAACAAGAAACAAATTAGGAGTGGAAAGTCTACGAGATAAAATAGGAAGAGAAAGACTCAGGTGGTATGGACATGTAAGAAGAATGAAGCAAGACAGAATCCCAAGACGAGAATTTGAACGTACATGTGGGGGAGTACGAAGAGTTGGCCGGCCAAGAGATAGATGGCGGGACCAAATAACGCGAAGCGTCGAAGAAAGAGGGAAAACATGGGATAGGGTTAATGAAGAAAGACTCTGGGAGGACAGGAAGAAGTGGAGAGAATTATTAGAAATGCCGGTTATGGAAGAAAACGAGGAAGAAGATGAGGGGTGCTGAGCCTGGCTAGCAAGCACTAGAAGATAGCCCGAGAAACTGGTGACTCGTCACCCCCCGACCCGACGAATGTTGGAAAAGGGTGTTTGATATATATATATATATTATTATTATTATTATTATTATTATTATTATTATTATTTATTTATTTATTTATCAAATATTTCTACTAGGAAGCTTTGCAAACGCTTTTTCATGCGCATTGTTGGATGAGCGTAATTGGTGCATTGAGCTGCCATGTGTTATACAGATTTTCTGTTGTTCTGTAAAAAACTCATTACTAAGTCGAAGAAATTAAAAAAAAAAAAAAAAAAATCGTAATTTTTTTAAATGAAAAACTCGTAAAATTGCGATTTTCATGAGAGATAAATTTTCGATGATGCTCAAATTTCACACGAATATATTAATTCATAAAATTAAGGTTCTGTGAAAAAATCATTGCAATCAAATGAAGCATGTAGATGTGTTATAATAAGTTGAAGACATTTTATTTAAATGAAAAAATTGTAAAATTAGTATTTTCATGAGAAATAATTTTTCGATTGTGCTCCAATTTTACACGGATATTTTTATTCATGAAATTAAGGTTCTGTGAAAAGATCATTACAATCTAATAATGCATGTAGGTGTTATAGGCCTAAGTCAAAGAAATTGTTTTTAAATCGAAAACATCGTAAAATTCCGATTTTCATGAGAAATAATTTTTCGATTGCGCTCAAAAACGTGGCAGTTCAAAGTTCAGAGATTTCGAAGGCCTCCAGAAAATGTCATCGCAATTGGAGTATCGGTTTAGCCGGAATCGTGTTAACACGCACAATGATACAAACAAAATCCGGATTTTTTTCTTCAGTGTAGTGAAATGGAATCTTTGCTTCGCTCGCTACGCTTATCCAACTAAACCACCAATGTCAGGTTGTGGATGATGCCTGATGGTAGACCTACACCATTCTTTAAGGCAAGCATGTGAAGAGACTTTGTTGATAATTGCACAACCAATTCAAATTTATTTTCTAAACAAAGCTTAAAAACAAATTTTTGACATATTTGAGAAAATGTTTCTTCTTTACTGTAAAGGGTATCATTAGTCATTTGTTCTGACTGTCTGTCTAGGAAGCTCTAGGTGCATTGTCCTTGGCTGAGCTTTCCAATGAACGTATTGAGACCCTGAAGGCGAGCATTTCTAACTCCAAGGACACAAATACCAAATGCTGTTTCTCAAAACCGTTTTTAAGTAAACCACCTCCAAAGTCATATGGAGAGAATGAGAAGATGCCGGCTGCTTCAGACTGTCTTGAATTGACTTACAGCACGGAAATGGGCCGTGGGTTGACTGCAACTCGAGACATCGACCCAGGTGATTGCTGATTGGTAGTTCTGGTAGTTTATGTGCATGTGGGCATAGCTCTACGTCTACATAATTTTCAACATTCGACATCTGCCTATTCTCTAGGCCTATACAAAATAATATATAATAATATAATATAATAATAATAATCTTATTCTTAACTTAGTTAGTTTGTTAGTTGAGTGGTAGTTTTCCACCATTATCTAGGGCATGAAACTGTAGAAACTAAGCTTGCCAGACTCGGTGTTTCTTCATGAATCATCATCTAACTCCTTCCTCTCCACCAATTTACCCACTCTTTTCTGTCCTCCCACAGCTTTACTTTGATAATTAATAATATTCCAATATAGACCTATCAAATTGACAATAAATAATTCTTGTTTCAGGTGATATTGTGATAGTGGAGAAACCGTTTGCTGCTGCTTTCATTGTGAACACGAAAGAACCAGGATGTGAACCAGCTTCCTACACTCACTGCTACAACTGCATGGAAAGAGTGCAAGGACTAGTTCCCTGCAAGTATTGTCCCATGGTAGGCCTAGGCATATTATATAACAATTACGAGTAGGGATGGTACGTGTACCGTTTTTTCGTGATCGGTAAACGTTTTTATTGGATGAGCGAAGCGAAGACTTCAATTTCACTAACCCCCCAAAAAATTTAGCTCGGGTGTTTTTTTTTTTTTTTTTTTTCTGTCTGTTTGTTCGCTCGATTCTGGGCAAACGGCTTATGCGATCTTGATGAAAATTGTAGGGGACCTTCGTTTTCTCTTAACATAGAGGTGTATTGTTTTTGGGTACAATCGAAGAAATATTTCTCATGAATATCGTACTTTTACGATTTTTTTCGATTTTTAGTGCGATATTTTCGTGACATTTTGGCCGATTCTGACCAAACGGGTAGGGCTACAACGTTGGCATGTCACATGGACATTAAGGTTATGGTGATGTAGTACATTTTGAAAGAAAAAGTCGAAATAGTTAGCCAGAATCCATAGAAATAAAGGTTATAATATAAGTTTTTCAATTTTTAGTGCGATATTTTCGTCACATTTGGGCCGATTCTGACCAAACGGGTGGGGCTACAACGTTCAGATTTCATATGGACATTAAGATTATGGTGATGTAGTACCTTTTGAAAGAAAAAGTTGAAAAAGTTAGCCAGAATCCACAGAAATAAAGGTTTAAATATGAGTTTTTTTCAGGTTTATAATACCAATTAACAAGTAACAATAGAAACTTGACAACAATCACCTTCAATGCATTCAAAAAGCACTTGCAAAGGGATAGTGCAAACAAAAAACTTACAAAAAAACGCAAACAAAAAACTTACAAAAAAACGCTCATCCATCAACGCGGCGGGACTTTAGCGTTTTCCTAGTGTAATTACAATTTTTATCCTGTGTGCGACCCGCCGAACGATGTTTTCATGTGAGTCAATTTAAGCGCGAGCGGCGAAATAGTCTTCTATTTCAACCCCTTCTCCTATTCACCTCGGTGCGTTGAGTCATCGAAAATCGTAGTTGGCAATGAATGAACAAAGCAAGTGGCTCTAGTCGACAGTTCGACACGTCATTTCAATCACTCTGTGCAGTGTGCGTCTGGCCACTGGCCAGCAAGCGGCATGCGGGCAGTGCACAGGGCCCCTATTCAGTAACTTCACGGGTTCAACTCTGTCACGGGACCGACTCGGTAGTAACAGTAATCGTTCCGGTTGTTGTTGGTCGAGGTCGAAAGGTATGATTTACAAGGCCGTGGACGGTCAAATGTGAACAAATGATTCGCAGTCAGTTGTCAAATATTCGAAATGACATAGATGTGTGTATTATTTACAATCGGGGAGAAATTGGATTTAAATTGTATAATTTCATGAAAAAAGGGAACGCACGGGACTTTTAGGGGTAGGCCCTTACTAAAGGTAGGTTTTCTTTGAGCATACTATTGCTATTCGTTTAAAAAGTTAAAAATCTGGTTGTGTTTACGTGTAGGCCAAGGCTTATCATCCACCATTTTATACAAATATAGCCGAGTCGGACTCGGTTGTCACGGATTATATCGCAACGATATCGACCTCAACTGGGTCGATCACTTACAACCGAGTCGATTACGGTAGAAAACGCCTGGGTCCAACTCCGTCAGAGTTATAGAATCGCAGTCCAGAGCAGCAAGCGCCACGTCAGCCGCCTGACTACTCTCCCTACCCTCCTTCCCATCCATCCGGCAACTCGTAAATTATACGTCTTCTCGACTTGTAGTGTTGTCGTCCGTAGGCCTACTCAATAAAATTCGAATCAATAGGGACTACGGAAGGGCTCTTTATTACTTGGTGCTTGTGGGGGTCAATTATTATGCAGAAAACAAGTAATGTTAGTAGAATATATGTCTATCAAAAACTAAAAGTAAACACAGATATAGCGCCTGTAGGCGTAAACGTGTACACGCTTTTTTGGGTAGGGTGTAAACGTTTACTGAAATACACGCTTTTTGACATCCCTACTTACGAGTACATAGGGCCACCAACAGCAAGGACTAGTTCCCTGCAAGTATTGTCCCATGGTAGGCCTAGGCATATTATATAACTAAGGAGTGCGTAGGGTACCAACAGGTAAGCTCAAAGCTGTGATAGATAACATAAATGGAGGAGTGGGTAAAATTGTCATACCGGGTGATTGTACCTAGTGACGATTCATTATCATCATCATCATCATCATTTTCAGTTGACATTTGCTGGGATTGTAATGAATTCTGATTGTTATAGGCAATGTATTGTACGGAGACCTGCCGCGAGACGTCTTGGGACGTATACCACCGTTACGAATGCTCTATGATGGTCATGCTACAAACTATGCCTTTCGAGGGGAACATTTTCCTACTTCTACGTATCTTGTTGATCTCCACGCACAAGTGTGGAGGATTGGAGGGGCTGTACAAAGCCGTCAAGGAAATTGAAAAGGATAAGAATCAAATCAAGGGTTTGAACCATGAGGGAAAGTACGACTCTTCTGATTATGCCACGGTGCACAATCTACTCACGCACTCACAGAGCCATTCCAATACAAACTTGTACTTGTATGCCGTCTACGCAGCGACCTTGACTCGAACGCTGTACTCCCTCACGGACTTCTTTGACCAGGTGAAGAGGTGTCCGCCCCCTAAAGGGGGTGCACGGGACTGGAAGATGTTTGTCGGCGGGCTGCTTCTGCGCTACATGCAGGTGATGGTAACCAACTCTTGTGGTATCGCGGATTTCGTGGAGGGTCCAGAGGACAAAAAAATTATGAAGATCAAGTACGCTCACGGTCTCTATCCCACTAGTAGCATGTCAAACCATTCATGCAACCCCAACATTCTGAGCCACCTTCGTGAGGGTAACGTTCGCGCTGTTATGGCTGTCCGGTCCATCAAGAAAGGAGAGCAGGTAATCAACCCTAAACATGTGAAAAAATTATAAATTAGGAAGGAAAAGAAAAGAAAAAATGATTTGATTTGTTGATTTGTTGTTATGAGTTTTACACATGAAATTGCACCAGTATGTTTGCATTCAAAATAGTTATAATAGTGTAGTAAACAAGTGACATCAGTTCCTACAAATAATATTAACATTCACAGTGTTAACTTCCATTCCAAGACATCTCTCCATTATATGTTTTTTGTTGCAGCTTTTCAATGCCGCCAACTGCACCTACATTATTATGGAGCGCTCCAAGCGCCGTGACTTCATCCGCGAGCATTTTTTCTTCATGTGTGAGTGCGAAGCATGCACCAAAGGCTGGGCCACCCCGGCGGTGATGGATAAAGCCATATCGTTGATTGCGCCTGACGCTACTTGGCGTTGCTCAGAGTGCGGCATGGAGCTGCCCGCCGTACCCCGATCCTGGAGGCGACCGCCCGAGATGTTTGTGCACGTATGCAATAGTTGCAAGTCGTCCTACAACAACGCAGACCTCAAGACAAAACTTCAGGACATTGCCGTCAACGCACACATGGTCTTCATGATGATCCGCCGCAGAAAGGACATTCCCCAGGACTTGCGAGGACCGCTCGCCGAACAGCTGATAAAGTTGGAGAAATTGGTCATCCCACCGCATCCATTGATCAGCGGCATTCAGGAACACCTACTGCAGAACTTTATGCTTCTTGGAAACTATTACCGGTTTTGAAATGTGAGATGTTGCGTACAAGCATACCTATGAGTCGATTCTTGTATTTAACGCTACCTTGACAATTGTGTTTTTTCACTTAACTTTTTTCTGTTTATTTTAATTGTACGTATGAATGATTGTGTATACAATAGCTTTGCTATTTGATATGGTCTACTCCCTGAATTTAACATAGGCGGCGGTGGTAAAAACAAAAAACAAGGCCTAAGGTCTTGGTTGGCCAGGAACTATTGCCATTGCATTGTTCATCATCATTATCATCATCATCATCATCATCATCATCATCATCATCATCATCATCATCATCATCATTGCTCATCTTTCTTAATTTCTCATTTCACATCTAAATTGCCATCATCAAATCAACATCAAACATAAATCAAATCAAATTTTCATCAGATCCAAATCCATATCATCCAAAACACCTTCTATACCTTTTTACCGAGGATTCCTCAACAGATCCATACCTACTTATACTTATACCACTTATTCTACATCAGATCCAAATCCATATCCTCCAAATACCATCTAAACCTTTTTACCTTTTATACTTTTTTTTGGCAAAGAAGTTGAAGGATGCTGTTGTTAGTATAGGGTGACCAGACATCCCGGTTTTCCCAGGACAGTCCTGGTTTTCCGGTTTTCCATTTAAGGGCATTTGCCATGTATATTAATTTAAAAGTCATTATTCCAATTTGTTTGTCTCCAAATCATCTCCTTTTCTTTACCAAATTTGCATGTATAATAATAAAGAAGCTTTAAAATTTAATCATCGATTGCCTGCTTATCGTGATTTTGCTTTTACCGATTAAAACGTTATTCAGTATACTAGATAAAATATGTAAATAATACCAGCAGGTGTATAGTTAATGATAACTGCAGAAGAGCGTCCTTTCTAAAGACGTAACACAACAGAAAGTGATCTTTGCCTCTGTTGCAAACAACAAACAATTTGTGCAAGAAAAATAGATTCCGACAAGACCAAATTCATGGTTTATCAAGGATTCTTGCCCCCCCCTTCCCCTTTACCTTTTAGTTTTTAAATATGGGTAGTCTTTGGGGTAAGTGCTTTACAAGTACTATCATGCTACTTTTACCTGTAGTGTAACCGGTAGCGCACTACTTTATTTAAGGAGCATATTGTAGCAGTAGCATGCTACAATTTTTGTATATCGTTAGCGTGATTTTGCGGTACTTTTTAAGTTCTGGTTTCAGCAGTCCCAATACCGGTACGACTACAAAAGTCGGCACTGCAAACTAACTTGTAAAGCCCTCCGCGGTGCGGTGAATGTTCAGAGTTTCACGTCATATGCTCGCCGTATAGGCCCGTAATCTTGCCTCATTTGCACACACCTCGTTTTCTCTCACTCGCTCGCTCCCCGAGAGAGCGAGCCTCTCTCTCGCACTCTCTCTCACTGCGTCGTCCAAAGGATGCGAGCAATCTGTCGCATCGGGAGTTGATCGGGGGTCTGACCTTACCAAAAATATTGCAGTAATTATTAAATTGCATTGCTAATTGCTTGAGTGCTATTTCAGGGTCGTAAACTTTTCACAAAATGCAGGCAAAGATGAATCAACGATTTACAGCGTAATCCACTCAATAATTATACGTCAATCGTTTGTATTGCACATTGATTTAAACTGATGAGCATCTTATATCCCCCATCCCTTGAGACATTCTGGGCTATTAATAGATTTAATAATAATAATAAATAATAATTCATAGTTTTTTCTTTATTGTCTAATAGGCCCACTCCAAGCGTTGTTTGTCGCTTTCTACAACCTTTCGCCGTGATTCCACGAAAAACTCGTTGACAATAAATTCAATATGCCCGTTTCGTTAGTCCTAGGATTCTTAAAAGTCTAGCTAATAGCTATCCTAAACGTTGAAAGAACGCCTATTGTAATGGAAACCAAAACGATGTGCTTTTGATGATATTGATAGGTCACTATCAAGTAGACATAAATGGAGACAAAAATCATCTCGGCACGACATCAAAAGACTTGTAAAAATTGGGTAATTTGAGACTCCTTTTAAACACCGACATGTAGTGGAAAAGTAGTGGGCTATTTTTCTCGTGTAATGCGAATGTAGCATGGCTACTTCTGAAAAAAGTAGCAAAGCTACTTTTTTGGGGCATGTAGTGTTAGCAATAGCATGCTACTTTTTAAGAGTAGCGTCCCCAAGACTGAATATGGTCACCCAATGGTAGTAACGCCAGTGGCGTGGCGGTGGGTTGGCCTGGAACTTCATCAAATTCTTCGTCATTTGTTATCGCCCATTTCTCCCTTCACTAGACTGTATTAACATTGAGTATAATTGAGTATTAACAATGAAGCTATTCCTATTACAGTATTTGGTATCACTTTCGCAAGATGTTGTGTGCGAGCATACTTTACTTAGGTGTTCAGTAGTGTATTAACGATACCTTGAAAGTTGTGTTTTTATTTTAACTTCTGTTATCAGAAATTGTTCCTATGTTATTATGTAGGCTCTGGCTTGAAGCTAATGATCTGAACTGAATGGTATTGCTGTTAGTATTTTGTTCCTATACTGTAGCCTTCTATGTAGGATTGGCCTGTTACTTATATAGGTAGAGGTGTTTGTTTTTGTTTTAACTTAATAATCCCGAAATATCACCACTAAATGGTAATAAAACCATATAACACCGGTAAATGATATTAACAGCAAATGAATACTTATTTGCTAGCCTATAAACTATATTTTTTCCATTTACTTTCACAGAAACCCAATTATTTCCACTCTTCACCTTTTGCTCTAAACATGTCTATAAAAACAAGCTCCAAATTACTTTATTTCAATCAAATTGTACTTGTGTTTTAATATTTTCTAACAAGCAATCATTATGTGGTATCTGTGAGAAAAAAAGAGTGGTGACTAGACGTACGTGTAAATAGCAGTTTAGAGTCTCATTTCATAGCGTTTTGTAGCATGTATGTTTTGGAAAACTTGTCTATGAAGTTTTTTTTTCATATTTTTATTTTGAAATTTTGTCATCAAGGTTGAATTAATATCAATTGAAAAAATGTGTACAGAAAGGGCCTACTATGGAAAATAAAATAGGACTGGAAAACTTTAGTTTTAAGGGAAAAAATAGCCCTTTGTAGCATCTATTGACAAAACGCTCTTTTCACATACCTCTATAGTAATGACCTATGCACAATGCACATATTGAGATTTCCTATGCATTTTAAGTGATATGAATGTTTGTATCACTGTTTTGCAATGCAAGAAATATGGGAAGAAATAAAATATTACACCACTTTTTACAAATTTAAAAACAAAATTTCGGAAAAAATAAAACCATGCACACACCTTTACTTGTACACCACAATTGTTGACTGAATTTCATTCATTTACCATTAATTGCATTTTGTTCATGTTTTATGGATATATGGAGTGACAGTTATGCTTGTTAGTTGTTACTTTAGTAATAATGGTCAGAATTGTAACTTGTAGCTTAACGCTATTTACAAATCATTTCCTTACTGTTCCTTTATTATGTACTACTGTGAGGGGTTATCAGGCCGGTATGTACTACTGTGAGGGCTTATCAGGCCGGTAACTAATGGTCTCTATTAACGTTAGGAAGTTTTATATATGCTCGAGTTATGTAAGCCTTATTGTATTCCGATAGTAGTTATGCTCAGTAGCTTGAAATTAGATTGTAAAGATTTTGTTGCATTAAGCAAGGCTTACATATTATGTAAGATTGTGAAAGATATTTTGGTATGTTGATTCTAAATTGTTCCATTATATAGGCCTACACTGTAAAGGCTGTTCTTTTACTTTCAAGTGACAGTGTACACCTAGGCCTGTGATCATTATTTTGAGTTATAATACACACATATTTTTGTATGAATTTAACTATTGTTTTCTAATTTCATTTGTATTCTTTCCTAGTACTGTATTTTCTTTAATCCTAGAAGGCTTTCGTGCTCTAGCACTTGCTAACGTTTTAAATTGTGTAACATTATAGGCTTCTAGCAACTGACGTCACAGCTCGGCGTTAAGTGACATCAAATCGTACTGAAGGACAAACATCCTCATTTTGCAAGTTGCTGCACGGCGCAACAAAATCATGCTCTAACTTTTATTCTATTCATTATTTGTACAAAACTTAAGAGGAATAATATTCAGCAAACATATTATTCTTTCTAATAGCAAATATTTTTAATTTTTTACACAGCTGTTTTAGCTTGTTATAACAATGTTCACATTATACAGTGTGGTTCGTTGGTCTAGTGGTTATCGTCTCTGCTTTCAATGCAGAAGGTCCAGGGTTAGATTCCTGCTAAAGTCAGAAGTTTTTTAACTTCTGATTTGGACTTAAGTCCATCAGTTCTTGTAGGCCTATTAGGAATTTGTAAACAATGACTTTGGAGCCGTTCTAGCAACGAGGCACATAATAAATTCAAGGTTGTTCTGAATAGGCCTTGTTAATTCTGGTGTTATTCCGCGGGTGTTTGCACTGTCCATACCACAGATTGCTATATTTCCTGTTACAAATATCGATCATTGGTTGCCAATGGTTGGTTATCGCTCGCTCACTCGTCGATTGTCGGGGCTTACAGGGTTGGCTTGGTCGCTTTGGTTTACTGTCCCCCACTGAAAATCAGTTATATGACTGAGTGAGGTAGACTAAATAAATGTATTATAAAATTTATTATTTTTATTATTATTGATATAACAAATTAACGGCTGTCTAAAATTTCTAAATAATCTATTAGAAGGAATGATATGTTTGGTAAATATTATTCCTCTTAGTTTTGTCCAAATAATGAATAGAATAAAAGTTAGGTTGTGATAAAATAAGTGTTGCGCCGTGCAGCAGGCGTCAACTTGCGAAATGAGGGTTGCTCGCCCTTCAGTAGGGCTCGAAGCGGAGAATACCCGGCATGCACCTGGAAGCGTGACGTTGCTAGTAGCCTATTGAAGGTGCAACATAATCTATGTACTACCTACCAGAGAGAACTTAAATACTGAATAGCCTTTTGGAAAATACCGTACCCTTCAATTTTTTCTGTTTGAAACTATTGCTTTTTATTGTAAAAATGAAAAATTGTGTAATGTTCAAATTCATTGCCGTTCATCATGAAGGACTGAGTTTGAATATTTGAACCGAGGTCGAGGGCATAAACTGCGCCATTTTTTAAGGGTAGTCGTCAACTTTGGTTGCCTACAACATGTCAACAACATTGTCGCTGAATAACACTTAAGTCCTTTACAAATATGATTTGCCAAGTAGAGATGCATTTTTTGTTTAAAACGACGGCTCGGCCCGACTGGTTAAAATAATACAGCGGGCCGGCCCGAAAGTCTGTCCAGAAGCAGAAGATTTGAAGATTAAAAATATCATGAGGATTATTAGACTGCTGAGGCTCAGCCGGCGTCATTATAGTCAACAGATTATGTATTTTGATGATATTTCTCTAGTTCAACTGATGTAACTCGGGCCAGTCTTCAAACTTCGATTTTCTTCTGATAGGCCAGCGATTCTCTATTACGATACGATATTATTGATCTCGAATAAAAACCACACATTAGGCTACTTTTGCAAAATATTATTTAAAAAATTGAATTTCAGCGCTCAAATAATAGTAAACCCCGCCCCTGTTACCTACTTGTAGTAGGAACTGCCGACAATGATTTCGCTACCACGTGTAAAATGGAGTCGAAAGAAATGGATGTTGATGATTCTATCGAGGATGAAGAAGCCGACGATTCTCATGTTGAAAGTCCAGCAAAGGTTTATCTACCTGGACAACCTCTAGAAAAAGACGAAGAGCTCGTTTGCGATGATTCTGCATATATCATGTTACATCAAGCGACTACAGGTAATGTGGAATCGACATGCCGATGCGCACATAACCTAAAATATTTCCATTACAACTTTAATGTGCTTCAGTTTTCCCCAAGGTTCAGGCTAGGTCTGGCAGTAGCGCTCATTAAATGTCCTAGGACAGGGCATAAGCCCTTACCTCATACTAGGCTAGGCCTAGGATCACGGTGGAGGGAAATTGTTTGTGTGTGGGGCTGCGGTCAAGGCGTCTTACCTAGGAGTTAGGACCTAGAGCTAGCTTATAGCTGCAGCTGCCTATAGAACCATCAGTCGAACGGTAGAGCCCAGAGATACTTACACATGGGCCTAGTATGATCTTACATGCATTTAGTGACTCAACCTCCACTATAATAAGTCGTAGTCGTCTGGGAGGGGAAGAGGGGCCTAGGCCCTAGGCCTACATCTAAACGGCCTCCCTAATGATGACAATGGCAACAGGAACCACGACTTGAGAACCCCTTCCTCCTCCTGCCCGCGACGGGTTTGGCCCAGGCCCCAGCACAGTTTTGTCCTCTCCACATCCTTTAGTGAACATAAAGCAAACTAGAGGCCTGGTAGTTTGTTGGATGGTGGATCACTGTTTATATCACATGATGAAAATGCATGCAATATTTTATTTTTAATTCACAAGAAGTAATATGTATTCGGCTACATGTGGCCCTATCTATGTGCAAATCCAGAGCGCCTAGACCGAAATGTGCCACTGGCCCCCCAGTTTGCGTGTTTTTCTCCAATTGTGTCTTATTTTCACCCCAGGAGTGCGATCCTGTAAGATCGTTATGGATAACGTGAATGATCGCTATCGTTAAAACAAAAACATTTGTTGTGCTCATTTACCATTATTGTAAATTCTGGCTTAGCCAATCAAAACAAAAGTCGTAACGAAATCAAGTATGCAGTGATAGTTGGCATGAGTATCATATAATATACTTTTATGTTGTTTGGGTTGATATCTTAACAATTGATAACGAGGATTCAGAAGGTATTGATATAAATGCTTGTTAAATTTTCGGTTCACGGTCATGTGGATGTAAAAAATATATTACTGCATACTTGATTTCGTTACGATATTTGTTTTGATTGGCTAAGCCAGAATTTACAATAATGGTAAATGAGCACAACAAATGATTTTGTATTAACAATAGCGATCATTCACGTTATCCATAACGATCTTATAGAATCGCACTGCAGGGGTGTCTGGTATATTGTTTTTTGCTATTTTCACCCACTTTTTGCGCATGCGCATGGGGTCTTTTTTCTCAGGTCTCCTCATTATGTAAATCGATAATATGAGTTATTAATTGATTGTATTATAGGATCACCCTGCCTCAGCTTTGACATAATCCATGACGAACATGGGAATGACCGAGAGAGCTTTCCGCTTACTGCGTACATTGTTGCGGGAACCCAGGCACAACGGGCGCACACAAACTCTGTATTTGTTATGAAAATGTCCAACATGCAGAAAACGCAGAAGAAATCTGAGAGTGATGAGGACGATTCAGATAGCAGTGATGAAGAAGAAGAAGATGACTCGGTTAAACCAAAATTGGAATGTGCCAAAATTAGGCATAAAGGATGCGTAAATAGAATACGTGTGAGTTAATTATGTTGTATAGGCCTAGCCCTTAAAATATGGAGTAGGCCCTACTAGCAGCAATGTGAAAACATGGTCAATTAGGCCTACTTAATCCACTTTTCCTGCCCGTACCACAGAGTAAAGAGTCGTACGTTAGGAAAACTTGACTGTATTCTCATCGGCACCCCCTTGCACCCCCAGATACAGTTGCCCTGGCAGTCTGTTCAAAGTCTGCCAGCAGAGCTACTTCTTGAAGGCGGCAAATTCATTAATTTATGTCAACTTGACATATTACCATTACTAAATTGTGCGGTAAATACTAGGGATCTATTTTGAATTCTAATTTTTTACATTATGGTACCTACCTATCTTAGGACCTAAACTTATTCATAATAATGGTACTTCCTGGTATGCTGATAGCCTAGGTAGTTCCAGCTCTACAAATGAAGGTGGAAGACGATTAGGATGGTTATTGCTAGGCACAAGACTATGAGAGAGTGCTTTGGCATAAACGAATGATGGGTAGGCCTAAATTTAATATTATTAAACAACACCCAAAAAGCTCCAGAATGTTTTTCGTATCCAACCAATAATAGGCCTAGATGCTAGATAAGACAAGATCCAGTTTTGAACTTTTTTTTCAATTAGCATGACGATGGATGGAAATTAAAACAAAAATGTACAGTCAAGCATTCACTAACAGTTTGCTACAAATGCCACCCGCCTCCATGCCACAAGACGTTTGCTGGGCCAGGCATTAGACTATCAGTATCACTACTGTTTCTATATGCCTTATGTAGGTCTATAGGCAAATAAGTAAAAGTTTCTAGTCTGCTTCTTGTGGAATGAAAATTCTGTAGGTTTTGTGCTGGTCTTACTGGAATGGGAAAATTTACCAGATATCAAGAAGCTGAACACAAGCCAAGGTACATTATTTTGTTTTTGCCATCCGCGGTGCCGGTGGCACATACCTACAAATACGATTAGGCCTAGGGACGTAGCGCAGCGTAGTGTACAATGTGCACGTCAAATTGAATAAAGTAGGCTACGCTACGGTACCTAGTAGTATCTACACTAGTCCAAAACATATGGCTGTACGAGGACGTAGGTTCGAATTCCGCATATAAGGCATGGTTTTTGTTATTGTCCTTCATCATCATTGTCTCGAATAGCCTTAGTGACAATATGAGATGTTAGCAACAGAAACCATCATCATTATTTTGTTTTTCAGTCAACACAACATGGAGGCAGCATATTAGCTGCAACTTGGTCAGAACTGGGGATAATCGAAATCTGGAATCTCAACCTTCAGCTCCAAGCACTCGACGATCCAAGGGCTTATGCCAACTACAAGCAAAAAAATTTAGAAGAGTCCACAACATCTATATTTTCTTTCAATGGCCATCAGATGGAAGGTTAGCCATTCTCTCTCCTCTCTCTCTTACACACACATGCGCACATTGTGAAAGGCTATTAACATTTGAATTAAAATATTAACGTTAATCCTTAGGGCAGGGATTGGCAACAGGCAGATCGCGGTGCGGAAGGTAAAAAAACTTGTACCCCCAAGAAATCATTACTTTCTAACGATTGAAAAAAAGTTATTTTTACGCTTTATCTATTCGTGAGTCGTGACTATTATTTAGAATTTAGTTTTATCATATCATCTCAGTGCGATCAAGAGCGATATGACTTGAGTGTCCTGCACCTTATGTAGGCCTACTTAAAAAAATTGTTTTGCTACTGTTGCTTTCCAAGAGTGAGGTTAACACATTTTGTCACAATAGACTCCCATAATTACTTGGCCTCCTCGCAAACAGTAGTTCAAATTAGGATACCTCCACCATCCCTCAGTCATGTGTCCTGTGGACTAGGCCTACCCATTACGCTGAACTCACACGTTTCCAACTCGAATAGACTATCGTAAATGGTGACTGTGGAGCGATCCTAGGAACGAAACACATACGGTAATAACTTTTGATGTAGCCTACCAGTAGTTTAGATGGTTACTTGACGTATTTTTAGATAAATTGTTAGGCCTATACAGTTTATGCCACTTGTTGGGTTTATTGAACAATCAACGGGTACCTATAAAGGTAGGCCTACCATACCGGTAGCAGTAGGGCGTAAGGCCTACTTAGTAGGACACTTGGAGAACCAATCTGTGATGATTACCAAAGAGGCTTATTTTTTACATTAATATAAAGGGATAAATAAATTATTAAATGAAAATTATAATTGCTAATAGCACTTAGAGTTTTGCTTGTTTCTGGATAAAAACTAAAAACTCTCTTGTTTTGATTTTATTACTGAGCAAATGTTCACCTGTCGCTTCTTTTCTAATACAGTTTCTATTTCTACACCCCTTCAACACCGTCTTCGTTAGTGAGGCTTAACGTTGACGACTTTCTTTTGCGCAGGCTTTGCGCTGGACTGGTGCCGCACCGACTCTGGTGTGCTGGCGAGCGGCGACTGTAAGCGCAACATCCACGTTTGGAGCCCAGAGGAGGGGGCCTCGTGGAAAGTCAACCAGCGGCCGCTAGTCGGCCACACGGATTCCGTTGAGGATCTCCAGTGGTCGCCCAACGAGAGGCACGTGCTCGCTTCGTGTTCGGTGGATAAGAGGTGGGTGCCTGATTATAAGACTTGCTAACTATCCAGAGTTGGGGAAGTTACCCAAAAATAGTATCTTTTTAAAAGTTAAGTTACCTAGTTGACTCTAAAAGTAATTAGTAAAAGTTAAAGTTTGTTCAAAAAGTAACTTGGTGTTGGGTGGGGAAAGATTGATAGAGGCTGGGAGCCAACAGCTTACCTTGAAAGAGTTCGGGGGCACATAAATACACAAATCACATTACGACGAAACGTTGTTGTAAACAGCCTTGTTCACCCATCGGAGTTGAGAGAGTTGCTGACTAAATAAATGGTAACTATTTACAAATATGTACCAGAGGCGCTGTTGGCGGTGGAGAGGGGAACTAGGGAAGGTCAGCCAGGTAAAGGTAGTTCATCATCTTCATGCCTGTGCTCGTTCATTCGTTGCCTCAGGGTGTTGTTGTTTACGGCATTCACGGCAGAAATGCTAATTGAACGGAAAATAAAAACTCCAGGAAACTCATACCATATGCCTATGTTAATAAATTAAAATCAATATGAAATGGAAATGAAATTTGTGTGGCTCGTTGGTCTTGTGGTTAGCGTATCTGCTTCCAATGCAGAAGGTCCAGGGTTCGATTCCCGCTAAAGTCAGAAGTTTTTTAACTTCTGATTTGGACTTAGGTCCATTAGTTCTTGTCTTAGGAGTTTGTAAACGGTGACTTTGGAGCCGTCCTAGCAACGAAGCACATAATAAATTTCAGAGTTGTTCTGAATCGGCCTTGTTGATTCTGGCGTTGATTCGCGGGTGTTCGCACTGTCCATACCACTGATTGCTATATTTCCTATTAAAAATACCGATCTTTGGTTGGTTATCGCTCACTCGTCGATTGCGTCGGGGCCTGCAGGGTTGGCTTGGTCGCTTTGATTTAAAGTCCCCCACTGAAAATCAGTTATATAACTGAGTGGGTAGATTCTAAATAAAATTTATTTTTTATTTATTTATTTTATTTTATTCAGTAATGTATAGGTACTGGTAATGTATTGATGACTCTTACTTTAATGTAAATTTACATACATTGACTGTAAACAGTCCACTTCCACTATCTTGCTTCTACTAGGTACCGTACTTAAACACTGAATGGAATGCACAACGCTTTATGATGATGAATATTATTGAGGTATAAGGCACTACATGCGCCCTAAGGAAACTCTGGCTGCAAATTTACGATTGAAACAAAAATGTCACCAAAATAAGCAATCTTGCTGCCGCACATGATGCTAGGATGACCAATGTCTAGCCCTACCACAATACGTAGGGGGAGGGGTTGCCGTCTCTACCAGACGGCTGATGCGAGATTTTCTCGGAAATGAGGCTTTGGACAAGAATTCCTCTTACAAAAACATTTTATTAGTATTGGGAAAACCGGATGTCGAGATGTATTTTGAAGTGGATTAAAAATGCTTCTAAATGCTAAGTTTAGGCTACATTAAAGGGGCTATTACCATAAAAATTATTTTTTACCACACAATCTAGAGCATAATACTACCCAAAAATGACTGTTTAAAAAATTATATCTTGTAACTGTGATTTTACAAGAATATTTAAAAAAATTTGATCAAGAAATTTGCAAAAATTGTCGTTTTGGGAAATTTCTTAAATCGGCTTTTACCTGTTTCTTTTTTGTTCCACATACCGTATAGTACCGAATATAGGCTAGGCCGACCCTGAATATAGGCCGACCCCCTTCCTTTGGTCATCGAAATTTAAAAAAAGGAATGTTTAATGAAATATTTTTATTTTACGCGCCGTTATTCCTGCGGTCTGTTTCCACGGAGCCAGTGCCAAGGTCGATTTTCCCGCGCGGCCTATTGACGCGGAGCCCGTGATGACGTAGCGCTATGACGCAATCTCCAAGCAGACCGGTTCATATCGCCCAGTTATCTGTTCCTCGTCATACTTCACTCATCAGTTGGTCTGCAGTAGGCCTGGAGATAGCGTCGCGTCCTCCGTGCCTGCCTCATTGTTGGCGCAGCGCCAGACACAAGCAGTGAACTAAACGTATTTCCTTGTCACACGGCGCTGTAACTTGGTGTTTGAAATTAGCGCGTCGAAATGCCGATGCTCGCATATAGGCCGAGGAGGGATTTTGAGACCTAAAATAATGAAAAAAAGGTCGGCCTATATTCGGTACTATACGGTAGATACTAGAGCTTCGTACCAATCTAAAATGACCCTTTAGAACATCGTGTCTTGAAACTGTGCGCAAACATACACCCAAACACGCAAAAATATGCCTTCTAAAATTACACCCTTTCTTGGTTTTAAGCTTGATTTGATTGATTGGATATTGCTTAACGTCTCATATTAATGCACTTTGGCTATTTGAGAAGATGAGTGGTGATAGATGAGGATGAAGTATAAACAGAAGGGAGGAGGGGAAACCCGGTACCGGCACATAGCCTACTCCTTTCGAAAAGTACCAAGGGGACCAATGGCTTAACATCCCATCCGAAAGGGCGGTGTAACCTTGACAGTCATATAGGTTCCTCCACTAACCCGGACTGCCGAGCAGACGTCGAGGAGAACGAAGCCGTTACACTAGCTCTTGAACCCTCCATCTGCTCTTACCAGCGATATACGTGAGTTTCAGGGCAGAGCGGTCGCCCACTCTACCCCTGACCACGCCCGAGTTTGCTTAACTTCAGTGTTCTAGTGGGAACCGGTTAAACTACCTTGGCTAAATCGCTGGCTTTGGTTATTAGCATATTGCGACCGAACCAGTTGCCCAAATTAGCTTCGAGTACCAGGACTTGGCATCGTCATGTTATCCCAACGTGCTTGTTGAAGACATTTTTGGTTTCTTCACACTCTTTTTTGATGTATAAGCAAATAATTTTTTCCGAAACAGATGTAGCCTCTGCTGCAAGAGTCGTGGGCATGTCTTTGTCTTATAAACACGTCTCCATCCACTCTATTAACAGGTCCTTTATCATGGGCGGCTTCACTATTCTGCATTACAGCCGTGATCGTTTTTATGGTGCTGCAAGTTTCCCAGAGTGAATCGGTTTTTAAACTGGGATGCTGCTCCATCACACCAGTAATGAGTAGGATGGAGTGGCCCGGCCATTTACGTGACTGTGTGAGTGAGTGAAGCCGCCTAGCGCTATCCCCACTCTAGCCATTTCCCCTACTCCAGACAGAGAATTGCCACACTTCCCTTCTACAGGCTGAATAGCCGGCTACTCATTCCTCCATTTTTAAATTTTTTCTGCATGTTTTTATTTATTTTTAATATTTTAAAATTAATTTTATCATTTTTGAAACATTAGGCCTACTACAATAAATTTTCATTGTAGTGTAGAGTAGAGTAGAGTAGTACTTTATTTTGTTGTGCCAACTATAGAGGGATAACTCTGACATGTCACTGTGCCAAGATCTACAAAAGAATTATAGATAACAGAATTAGAAACTCGATAGAAGGAGATTTAAGAGAAGAACAACATGGATTTAGAAGAGGAAGATCGACGGTGGACCTGATTTTCTCACTCAGACATCTAATGGAAAAGTGCTATGACCGAGAAAAGGACCTATGTTTGGCTTTTCTAGATCATACGATAGCCTCAAAAGAGAGAAGGTTTGGGATGCTATGGAAAATATAGGAGTTAACAAAGGAATAATAACAAGAGTGAAAGAGATGTACTCGATATCTAGAAGTGCTGTAAAGACAAGAGGTGGAATTACAGAGTGGTTTGACATTAGGAGTGGGTTAAAACAAGGAAGTGTACTGTCTCCACTATTGTTCATTATTGTCATGGACGAAATCACCAGGAAAGTTGCAGAGAGAATCGGGGAAGAATGTATGAAAATAATGTTATTTGCAGACGATCTTCTGGTGTGGGGAGAGGATGAAGAGGAGGTGCAATCTCAAGTTGATGTGTGGAGTGTGGTGGCAGGAGAATATGGACTGGTGTTTGGAAGTGGCAAGAGTGAAACAATGCTGATGACACGAGATAAAGCGAAGAATGTCAGGATTCTACTAGGAGGACAGATTTTGAAGCAAGTGGAAAATTTCAAGTACGTGGGGAGTATACAGTGAAACCTCTATCCATAGTTTCTCAAACTACTATTTTCCTGCATCTATAGTGTTTTTTATACACTCCCATAATAAGCTTTATTGTTATTTTTTATTTGATCCATAGTTTTTCCGGATCCATAGTTTTTTTTCAAGTACTCCCCTGAAAAACGATGCATAGAGGTTTCACTGTAGTAGCATGCGATGGAAGGATTCAACCAGAGATAGGAAGAAGGACACAGCAAGCTGTTGGGTTATTCCAATCTATCCGAGATCTCATATGGAACAGAGAAGTACCAAAGAAGTGCAAGGTTACCATCTACCAGACCTACTTTGTTCCAATACTGACATATGCAGCAGAGACTTGGAATATGACAGCAGTGGAGGAGAGTCTTGTGCAGGCTGTAGATATGAAGTTTTTGAGAAGCATTGTGGGTAAGACTAGATGGGACCGATACGGAATGAGGATATCCGAGATCAAGTAGGCGTGAGGAATTTAATGGACGAATTGGAGAGAGAAGATTGAAGTGGTTCGGACATGTCAAGAGAATGGAAAGATCAAGATTACCGAGAAGGATGATGGAATTGGAAATTCCAGGTAGGAGACCAAGGGGCAGACCACGACAAACAATGCAGAATAGTGTGAGAAAAGATGTAGAACAGCGGGAGGAGAGTGGAATGTGGTGGAAGAAGAGGAGTGGTGGCAGGACAGAAGAAGATGGAGAGGCTATCTTCAATGCCGACCCAACGCAGAGTTGGACGTGGCAACAGATAATGATGATGATGATACATGTACATACATAAGAAACTAGTAACCGATTAACTTTGTAATTGTTGGATAGTTAAAAAAAAAAAAAAAAAAAAAAAAAAATTAAATTTATTTATCAGCCCAGACTACCCATTACAAATTTACATTGAAAAGAAATATCTAGCTCAGTTGAGAACACAAAACTCGGAAAAGCGCCAAAATTAAAAATAAAAAAAATTCAATTAAAAAAAAAAAAAAAAAAAATCAATACAAATTAATAAAGTTAATTTTTATCAAAAAAAAATTTTTTAATTATATAAAAAAATTAAAATAATCAAAAAATGATCAAAATTAAATTCATTGAACTCAAAATTATTAATTCAAAATGAATTAATTAGCTATCAGAATTAATTAGCCAAATTAATATTAATTAGTCACATATTAATGAAATAAATTAACCGGCCACCAAGTCCTACCTTTGCTGACTGGGTCCTCTCCAATAACTGCCTTGCTGTTGTCTCACGTTGATTAATGATTACCAAATGATTATGTAATTAAGGAGTTGTCAAGGAAGCTATCTACATATGTGAAAGCGAAAAATTTTAGTTTCCATATATAATGTTCACCAAAACACAAATACAAGCATGTCCCTACCTACCTATTTGGTACCAAACTAGATTACAAAACCAAAAAGTGGGCGGCTAGTCCTGGAAGAAATTTTAATTAGAACATTGATAAAATTATTGTAATTAATCATTAATTTTGTACTCATCTATTTGTCGCTGAAGTTTTGTTTGAAGTCCATTGTTTGTTATTGATGTTTGAAGTAATCCATTTCACGGAGGTGCACTACACAATAATCCTGAGTGGGCGTTGCACATTGAAGGTCGTAGCGTAAAGCTCTTCTCTTCTAACCAGCTGTGGTTGTCCAGTTGCCTAAGGCGGTTATTGATTCCTAGGTCGACGACCAGTCCAGATTATGTTTGATGCACATTTAGTACAGCCATTACAGTTTATAAAGGTGTGACAGTTCTAACACTCTTAAATAACTTCTTCTTGATATTGGTACCAGGTACATACCAGTTATAAAATGTTAATTTGCCTGTTAAAAGCCCTTGGTGTAGATTCTAATAAAGTTTTAGTTTATGTAAATGAGTCCGGTAAAACAGTCACTCAGCACGTGGTAGCAGACACGTGTAGGCGCACATTTAAATACTATTCGAAGCTGTCAACTGACATTTGAAGAGCACGTGGAGCTGCTCTAACTATTGAAGAATTATGCAAATGAAACTCGATGAAACAGTCACTCAAAAACGCGATAACAGATACATGTAGGCGCACTTTTAATTACTATTCGAAGCTGTCAAACTGACATTTGATCCCGAACAATTATAATCGACACTTAACAAATAAATTTACTCGCACAACTGTTAAAATAATACTTCCACATAACAATTTTTTATTTATCACTTATTCACTTTATTATCCGATAACTTAAACATTGACGCGTGTATTAATTACCGATTTCCACTGCCCGTGCAGCCCGCGCACACTCGCGCACCGCCCTTTCCGACACCACCCACCAACTACTCTCCACTTCTCCTAGCTACCTACCCTCTCGTCGGTCTTTTATAGACTCGCTCTATTGTATCTCCAGTAAAAAGATTCAGGCGTTACACACACCCCCGCCCTACCCCTTACCTATAGTTGAACCGGTCGGCACAGTCACCTAACAGACTGGTCGCGTTATACATTTCTAGAAACGTAGCGAAAACTGACCTCGCCGAGCACACATCCATCTAGAAATTTTTTAGAAGCCTAGCCCAATTATCTCGAGAACCCCTTCCTCCGTGCTAATTCAGATGTTATTTTCCTCCCGAGCCATCTGGGCTTATAACTTTCTACTAAAATCGTTAATAATTCCTTAATACTTAACCGATTCATTGAAAAAAAGCAAAATCTTAGTAATTTACAATCCAATATAGTCTACTTTTCCAGCTTCAAAACCTTCTAGAAATACCTTAATTACCTAAATTAATTAACTGACAATTAGGCTATTTAATCCCAAATATTTACATTTTCCCGGATTTAAATAAAGTAGATCACATTAGATCATTATTAATGTCATTTAAATTACCTCATCGATTAATTACAAGATATTACATTATTACTTATTTTTGCATATTCGCACATTAATTATAGGCGAAAAAATACTGTAGACAGTTGGTAAGACATGCAAGTGTCACAACTTATACAATGCCACAAACTCAACACGCTTCATATATATCTCTAAAGTAACGTGACGTGTCTTCTGAATCAGTATCCGCATCTGGGACGTGCGTGCGGCATCAAAGAAGGCCAACATGCTGACGATAGAGGAAGCGCACACCAGCGATGTCAACGTCATATCGTGGAACCGGAACGAACCGTTCATCTGTTCGGGAGGAGACGACGGCTTCCTCCACGTGTGGGACTTGCGACAGTTCAAGGCGAGTTGTTTATAATTATGACTTTTCATTGATAATGGCACTCCTCATGTTTAAAAATTTAAATTTCATGTCTTTTTCATCTTTTTATATTCCCTCATTTTTGGCTTTCTAGGCCACCAATATCATGCATTTTTTATTTTCCAGTACAGACTGGCCTTTTCCTTTCAGTTTATGCCAAGTGGAAGAGCATCAATCTGCATTATTATAAAGTGAAAAAATGAAACATATCATGGGGGACTCCTGGGACTCCCCTTTTCAACTGAAAATGTCTCTGGCTTCTACTAGTTTAGTGATGCTATCGACAGACTCTGTAGGCCTACGCCTGTTTTCAAACTCAAGTAGGCCTAAGATTGTCCCATCCCAATTCTGCAACGTCAATTGTTATCTTGCCCCCCTACAATGTTAACTGGTCTTGCTCTTCAGCATGGCCACTGCCTATCAGTCGACATTTGCCTTGCATAAAGTGCTTATTAATTAATAGTTTTGCCCAAAAACAAGTTTTAACCAGCTTTTTTTAAAGAACTAGGTACTTGGTTCATAAAAAACGTAATTTATACTTTTTGGTATCATCCCCATTCACCCATTTTTAGTTTTATATAAAAAAAATACACTTTTTAGAATAATAACTATAGTACAAGGTATTTTTCTAATTACATTCTAGGAAGCAGTGGTGACGTTCAAACACCACACAGGAGCGCTGACCTCAGTCGAGTGGCACCCGTCGGAACCAACCGTCCTGGCGTCCGCGGGAAGCGACGACCAGATAGCTCTGTGGGATCTCTCGCTCGAGAGGGACGAAGATTCAGGTGAAGAAGACGTTCAGGTGAGATGGGTTATTAGCTCATATTGATCAAATTTACATTTTTACCTGGGGAATTAAGCCTGTCTAGAGGGTGCAACATATGACCCTTTTCAAGTGAACCAGGTATGTTGTGGGTAGGAAATTTGTGAAGGGATGTCCAAGGGCTGTTTAAAGAGGACTGAATCCCTTGCATTTGCATTAATGACTGAGGAAAACCTCGGAAAAAACTTCAATCAGGATTGCTGGTCACGAGTGGATTCAAACCAGGAACCTCCTCAATGAGAGTCAGACGCTTGGCGCTCGAGCCAACAGCGCGAGCAACACAGTAGTGCAGAAGCGAAACAGTAGCAGCTGGCGCAGACAGATAACGTCGACCTTCAAATGCATTCTGTAGATTAGCAGGATGAAATAACATCATTTGGGCATTCAGGATTTGAGTAACAAAATTTCTTAAAGATCTGGAACCATCTAAATATTGCTACCCAGTGACTTCCCTAGTAGATATCCGAGATATCCAACTAGGAAGGTGGCAGTCTTGGGGAGGAACGCGTTCCTAATAACGCGTTCCCGGGAACTCGTTCCTTTTTAGGAACTTTTGTAGGAATACATTCCTTTTCTTAGATCAGGAACTTGTAACGTCAAAGTTACTATTTCGTGGGAACTTGGAACTAATTTATCATTCCTTCATAAGTTACTTTCGCCCTTGTAATCCCGTCGAATTCTAGTACCTGATATCGTAAACGGCAGTATGAAAAATATCTTGTGACATCTTGTGTTTTCGAAAATGGCACCACCCTCGACAGATGGTTTGGGACTCACTTTAATAAATTAACTCTCATCACATTTATTATTATTTAAATCAGTGATGGTATAAGGAACGTGAAAGGAACTAAGTTCCTTTTTGTGGAACGAGGAACGTTTCAGTTCCTTTTTTTTGAAAAGGAACGAGGAACGTCTCAGTTCCTTTTTAGGCAGAAGTAACTTAACTTTTTAAAGTTCCTTTTTGGGGGGAACGTGCCCAAGACTAGGAAGGTGGGAGCTGGCTCACCAGTGGATTACTAACTCCTAGACTACCCCTTAACATCAATATTTGTTAGGGTCCTACTCCACTGCTCCACCCACCTCTCGCTTCTAGTTTTCCTCCCCTCTACTTCCTCTACTCTACTGGTGTGTTTTGTAAGTAACTGTATAGTCCTAGGTTAGTCATCTCTCCTCACTCGTGGAGTGAACATGGCCCTGTTAGGCCAAGACAGTTTCAACATTTTACGTGTGTCATGTAGCCTGTATATATTTGTTTTTATTATATGTACGAGATCCCAGCAGTCACCGTCCAGGTAAGCTGTTGGGTTCCCTCTCCACAGCCCCATTTGACACATATATCCGAGTAAATACTTTATTTTTTAGACATATTACTCTTGCCTAGTACTAAGCGAATTACCTGGCCTTGTTTTGATCGCCACGCTTATATCAACGTATATAACAATGCCTGTATCGACCCGAGCATGATGATTGATGATATGGTGTATGGCGGAGCCCACTTTGCAACCTCTCAAAAGCGTAGCCGTAGGCTCTTCAAATATGCCTAGAGTTAGGGATGCCATCGGGTAGTAAAATTCGGAACCGGTTCCAGCACTCAAATTACCCGGGTACCCGGGTCCTGTTACGTCACGATGTGTGGAAACGCTTCCTAGGCCTACTAGTTGGTTTGAAGGTCATACCGACTGACTACGTTTCCGTCTCTGGAAACTTTTGCAATAATCGTTCACAAATAAAGAACCGCTTTGATAACCAGGCAATGATCTTCATTCTTCATTACACCAAAGATTAGTTTACCAATTACACTGTACAGGCAGTGAAACTTGTAGGTAGGCCTAGGCCTACGCGCAGAAAGCAGGGGAAAACTAACACGCATCGCATGTGGGAAAATCTTTCACTTCTATCGCCCGCGCTCTCGTCGCAAGATAAGCCTGGGAAAAAAAGAAGATAAGTCCAGAAGTAACAATCCTATGCGTCGTGATTACAAATTTCGTGAATCGGTTGAAACATGATTGCATCGCGAATTCTTCTTCTGCACCAACCATCTTTGTCAGCAGCTATGATTGTGAGTTGGTTGGATCGTACGCGCACCTCGCACCGCGCAGACGGCAGTGCCCAAGATTTATCGCCGCATCTTTCTCTCTTGCACTCACTCGTGGCATGGGCGTGACTCGCCGAGACGGGCGGAAGCACAAGATAGCTTACAACGCGCTCTGTCGTCGCCTCCCGTTACTCTTTAGGCAGCGGGCACGCTTCTCGGGAAAGACCGCAACCACGTAGTGCGTTATTTAAACTGGTGAATTAGCCTAAAAACGGCCGCGAAATATACTCGGATCTTAAAATCGGCTCCGGGTAATTTCTGGATGTCATCCCTGCCTAGAGTACACAATAATATATTGACCTGAAAAATGAAAATAGGCATTTTTTTGGCTTTAGTGTATTTATGCGAGTATAGGCCTCGGGTATATTTGAAATTGTCATGTTCAAAAAGTGGGGTGCGGCCATTATGTGAAGCCATTTATCAATAGTATTTATATCCAAGTCTTTAAAATCTGAGTGGTCAAAATAAGGGTGCGGCCTATAAGCGAGTAAATACTTTAGATGGAATCAAATTGGGAAAAATGCATGTAAATAAATACGGTGAACCACTCCATAAACCAACACGATCCTTTTGAAAATCATAAACATGGCTGGTAAACGCACTATGTCGGGGACGAAGCCTATCTGTCAATGTCACCTTGTAATAATAGGGAATAATATTTCACTTCCTATTTTATATTTTATTTTAATTCTTATATGTCTTAATAGTCAACTGTCACTTTTTAATTTTTTTATTAAAAAAAAAAAATTGTGTAATTTAAACAAAAAGTAAATTTGAACCCCAGTTTGCGCGCCAAAAACGAGCGTGCGCCATCTTTGGACGGTACTACGTCATAGCCAGCGATTTAGCCGCGGTCGTTTAACCAGTTCCACTCGAACACTGAAGTTAAGCGACATCGGGCGTGGTCAGGGGTCGAGTGGGTCGCCGCTCTGCCCTGAAACACACGTATATCGCTGGCTAGAGCAGACTAGGGTTCGTAAGCTTGTGTGACAGCTTCGTTCTCCTTGGAGCCGTCTGCTCGGCAGTCCGGGTTAGTGGAGGAACCTATGACTGTCAAAAGTTATACACCGTCCTTTCGGATGGGACGTAAAGCCGTTGGTCCCCTTGGTACTTTTCGGTAGGAGTAGGCCATGTGCCGGTACCGGGTTTCCCCTCCTCCCTTCTCTATTAAATTTTCACTAGTGGGCTACATTGCCTGTTGCAAATAAAAAATAAATAAAATAAAAATAAAAATATAACTGTGTAGAGTCAAGGCCAATTAGAAGCCTAAATGTACGTATATTTGTACATATTTACACACACAGACGGCAGTGCTCGCCCATCCCCTCAACAACAAACACAACTCCACAGCCACTTAAATCGCCAGATTAGCCAAAGAACGATGTACATTTTCACCGACTTTTCTTTTTCTTTTAGTTTTTTCCTATGTGACAGGAGATTGCGCAAGATCATTGTTATCAAGGAATACGAACATTTTTGACTTGAATTTTGCACAGCCTATGACTATCATATCATGCTATTCTTTATCAACATTAGTCATCAAAGTAAGGTTTTTGTGCGGGATGTGTGTCAGAACACGGACGTGCAGGCCTAGGGTTGGCAGGCTAATCCTAGGCTTGTCAAGTGAAGTAATTTTAGTATTCACATATCAAGGCCTATATCCTACAGGAACGATTGGCCTTGATTGTTGTATTATAAATAATTTTCTATGCCTGGGCCTAGACCTAGGACTGTTTCAGTTTTGTTTTTTGAGAGCAATGTCAACTTTTCTCGTTTTCTAGCTAGGCGCTAAATGTAAAATGTCCGCCATCTGTTTACATTACTGTAGGCTACGCTAGGCGCTGCATTGCAGGGAAAACAACCATTTGGAGGCAACTCAGTTCTGACGTCATCGTCGTTTTTGCCGCGCTTAAAATATTTAAAAAAATGCTGTTTTTAAAATGGCTATAAATCATTGGAATATTATTTCACAGAAAAACAAAGTACATATTTGCAATCGGGACGAAATACTTGTAAAAAATCTATTTGTACAGTATTTGACGGAAGTGGAATATTCCGTATTGCATGTAGAAGTAGAACTGTGGAAATTTATACTAAATGCAAACTTTGAATCTGTTTTCAGGACCTACCTCCTCAGCTTCTCTTCATTCACCAGGGCCAGAAAGACTTGAAGGAACTTCACTGGCATCCGCAGCTACCGGGTGTCGTCATCTCGACGGCGTTGTCCGGATTCAACGTTTTCCGCACCATCAGCTTATAATCATCCTCGCCCGACAGACGTTACCTGACACGCGGGTGGAGTTGAACTGGACAACACAACTTGAAGGTGTGCTCCGGGAAAATGTATTACTAGAGATAATGAATGATGAATGGTGACTTTTAAACTCAAGTATCATTTTCACAATTCCAGATTTGAATTTCATGTTTGTTTCTACATTGCCAAAATGACTACCTAAATTTCACCGTCTACAAAGGATCTCAGTTGTTTAGGCCTACTTTTTATGAACATTGCAATTACATGCATTAAAATAGATATTAACTTAGGCCTAAAGCAATTTAATGTTATCACAATTTCTCACTTTCTTCACAAATTCACGACATTGGTATAAAGACACAGATTTCTTTGTAGTATACGAACTCTTCCTTTCCCATGATTAATTATTTTAACTTGTACTGTATTTATATCATTAAGTTAAGGAAGGCTAGTATGTCCACTTAATTATGCGGTCACCAGACACGATAGCCATTTGATTTAAAGTCCCTCACTGAAAATCAGTTATAATATAACTGAGTGGGTAGACTCTAAATAAAAATTTATTTATTTTATTTATTTTTTATTTAAACCGGTTTACAATGGAGCAAGTTACAGAATAAGAGTTCAGGAATCTGATCCTTAATGTGCAAGTGTAAACATCTGATTTGACAACGTGCTACTAAGAAATACTGTAATACGAATAGTAGCTTTCCTATTAATACGGTCTACTCCCTGAATTTAACACAGGCGGTGATGGCGAAAAAACTTAGATCTTGGCCTGGAACTATTGCCATTGCATTGTTGCATTAGATAAAGAAGTTGAACTTCTTTGTCATTTGTTTTCGCCCACATTTCGTAGACCGTATTAATAGCGAAGCTATTCCTATTACAGTACTTGCTACTAAGTTTATTTATTTATCTTACGGATATTTTATTGTTTTCAATTCCAGAATAAATAAGCTAAAATAATCCTTTTGTGTCCAGTTCTACTGTCCCAATCCAATACCTCCCCTCGATAAGCAGACTGTGCCGCGCATGTTCAAATTTATCATCTAGTAGGTACTGTAGCCTACTTGTAAATAAAAGTTATATTGGGTGTAAGGTTTTTAATAAAACACATTGGCTGATATACAGTACAAAGTTAATTTTGTATCTATCTACTATAAAGGTTGGCACATTATTTAATAATAATAATGTACAGTTATAAAAAAATACAATGTTTTTAAACTATCGTTTACACAAAGAATATTTCAATCAGTACTAGATAACACTAGGCCGTTGATTCATCTAAAATTGAAGAGGAGACTATTCTTTTCTTTGTATAGTAGGTTCGTGCACTTTACTACTGTGTTATACACCTACCTGTATTTAACTATTTGCCATTTGGACATGTTTACAGTTGTTAAAAGAAATAGGCCCTAATGTTGCATGCATTTTTAATTTTTAGGCCTACATATTTTTTTTATGTGCATTGCTCTGTTATAATGCCAAGGTTATCATAAGAGTGAGATGTCCATTTAATAAGTCCAAACTTTCATTATGCAAAAAGGAGTTAAACACAAAACTGTAGTAAGACTTCTTTGTTTATAAGTTATAACTAGGGACCCTGAATTTTTTTACACTAAATGATGCTAAATATGACTGTTTTATTATTAAGTAGCAAAATAAGGCAATAATCACGTTTTTCTGCTAAATTAGAGCAAAATTGGGAACTTTTCTTAATATTCTGTAAGTTTTAGCTCCAAAATATGCAATTAATTTGACAATTGGGCATTGAAATCAACATTTCTGTTTTAACGTATAGTTGGCACCATGACAGTTCAAAATATTATTATCGAACAGCCTAGCTAATTCCATTAAAGTGAACTTTATATGGTCTAAATATTTGTTTATGTGTAACTGTACTAATACGAGTTCATTTTGCTGAAGGGTAGTGATTGCAGTGCTATTTTTATGACAAAATGATGCCTTTACCTTGAGTTTCTGAAATTGAAGATTTTTTATAATGAAATGAGAACTTTTTATTTGCTATTTCTCAGGGTCCCTACTTATGACTTATGAGAAAATAATTAAGTACGGTAATGCATGTGTAACTAAAGGAGCGGAACTTCATTTCAATTTTATATATTAATCATTAATTCATTATTCATTATGTATATAAAAATTGTTTCAGGATGTATAGTCTACATTCAACGTGCAAGTAAAATGGTCACAGAAGATGGATAATAAAATTATTCAAGGTACATAAAACATTTAGTATATCGGAAATGAGCGCTTTCTTGGATCTAGTGACGACATGCAGAAACCATGTTTTGTTGCGGGAGAACCTCACAGAGGAATACCGTACGCGTGGCGATAGAACAGGTATGCATGTCTTGAGGTAGTTCAGGCAGTTACGATTGGAGTAGGTCGAGGTTAACCAGATGTCGCATTGTTGGCCGTCCGTGAGGGCAATTCTGTAAAGTTTAAATCAGAAGTATGATAGAAGGCTAAATGGTTACTTATAACTTATGAGTAAGATTGATTAAGTTAGACCACGTTTACATTACTGTAGTTACTACGTGGGTAAATTCTAAATAATTACCTGGGTAATCACTATCGTTCACACGGCACTGGGATTACCGTTGTATCTTTTAGTGTTGGTTGGGAAAGATTGATAGAGGCTGGGAGCCAACAGCTTACCTTGAAAAAGTTTGGCGGCTGTGTAGAGTCGAAGATCACACAAATATATACACAAATTACAAGTTACATTACGACGAAACGTTTCGGCTTGCACAGCCTTGTTCACCCGTCCGATAGTCAATTTGGGCCTACCACGTTAGAGCTAGGAAGCTTAGAAGTTAGGTTATGTAGGTCTATCAAATTACAAGGGTAGCCAGCTTCGTGCGTTCACACTGCACCAACTTTACAGAGTTACGCGAGTAATCCACCTAAATTACCCTTGTGAGATTTCCTACCATCATAGCAACTTTCAAGTGTTCACACACAGAAATTACCCGCGTAATTAGACCTACCTGCGTAATATGCTAGTAATGTAAACGTGGTCTTGCAGGATAGGAAAGAATGTCAGTTTGAGTGGGTAGACTCTAAATATGAATTTATTTTATTTTATTTAGACACACTACACACAGCTTGAAGTGGACTGTGGACGTATAGGTAGGCCTAACACAGGTTATACGTAGAGATACGTTTTTTTAGCACTTAAATTTAGAAAATTTAGCATTAATTTTGACAAATTTAGCATTTTGTAGCATCAATTGGTTTCTTTTCCACCAAAACCCTAAATGTAGGGTGTTTCTTAAACTTATTCTGGTAAATGATGAATTGTAGGAACATTTCAATTCAATATAGTCACATAAAATGCTAGAATACATTACTAAACTAGTTCTCAATAGGCATTAAAAACATTATTTTTAGTAAAATTAGCATTTTGAATCGTCAAAATTAGCATTTTGTTGCATCAAAAACCTAAAACGCTAAAAAAACTTATCTCTACTTATACGGGATACCTTATTTCTCGTTTAACTATATAATAAGTTCAAATTGGCTCGTAAGTCATAACAAAGAACCAGCATTATTTGTACTGTAGGTATTACAATGTTTAAATCAGTTAAACAAAGAGTTAAAATTAGGAAAGCTGCAACTTTGCTGATGTAACTTTGCCGATCGTACTCACCCACGGCTGTTCGATGGTTCCCATGTTGTTGACGAGCCGCCTCATGTCAGATTGGCTAAGCGCAGTGCCGATCATGACGGACTTGCGGCAAGCGCGCGATGCAAACATAGCGCGTACTCTGCTGGGGCGGCACATTGTACCCGGTGCGTCCTAAGATGATCAGGGACAATATATTAGTATAGTATGTTATAACAAGTGCATGCATGCAGATTTCTTCTATCAAGATACCTCCCTAGTCAAAACCCTTCTTTGCAAAGAACAAGGACCCACATCTTACGTCTTCTTGTTAAACGTCGGACAGCTGCCTTTGTTGTAAATAAAATAATGTGTGGCTCGTTGGTCTTGTGAAATTTGTGATTAGCGTCTCTGCTTCCAATGCAGAAGGTCCAGGGTTCGATTCCCGCTAAAGTCAGAAGTTTTTTAACTTCCGATTTGGACTTCAATCCATCAGTTCTTGTCTTAAGAATTTGTAAATGGTGACTTTGAAGCCGTCCTAGCAACAGGCACATAATAAATGTAAAGTTGTTCCGAATTGGTCTTGTTGATTCTGGTGTTGATCTGCGGGTGTTAGCACTGTCCATACCACTGATTGCTATATTTCCTATTACAAAATATTGATCTTTGGTTGGTTATTGCTCACTCTTCGATTGCGTCAGGGCCTACAGTATTAGCTTGGTCGCTTTAATTTACTGTTCTACACTGAAAATCAGTTATATGACTGAGTGGGTAGACTCTAAATATAAATTCATTTATTTATTTAATGTTTCTCCTCTCATGCACACCAAGGATATATTTTAAGAGGTCAGTTCACTCACTTGTAACATAAAGATCAACTCGTCAATGTCTTCCTTCCCAAACTCCCAGTTTCGGCTGATAGGTATCGCCGTCAGGGTCACCCGCTTGGTCACCTCCGCTAAGCAAAGAATTCCTCCTTGTTATGATTGAATAGATCTGCTGTTCATATACCCACATTTTCTACCATCAATGGATGTATTTAAAAAAAAAAGTAAACCCTAACAGGGAACCTTCTGCATTGGAAGCAGAAATAAAACCGCAGTATCAAAATTCTCCCCCCCCCCCTTCTGTTTTACACCCTGTGATGCTGCTTCATGCAAATACTTTTTGCTTTAAACTTTTTTTTCAAAGTCCAGTTTTAAAATTTCCCCAGAAAATATCTAGCAGAAAGCTTTAATTAATTTCCTTTGTATCAAAAGAAACCATTGTTTCTTATTTGATATTATTTAAGTCTTGTTGTTTCTGTCACAGAAAGACAAACAAAGCAGACTTTTATTTATTTATTGTCTATTTTTCAATGAAAAGACATTTTTTAGTATAGTACTGTAAGTTCACGAAAAAATTTAGGCTAGTAGGTAGGTACTTAAAATAATTAAAATTTAATATTAGTCCTTAAGTCCTCATGATTGAAAATTTAGTTTACCTGTTTCATCGATGTCAAATTCAAAACCGTTGCTTCTGAAGATGTGAGCATTCTCGATGAGTACACTCTCGCCGGTCGCGCTTACTTCTAATGTTAATGGACGCACGAGACGCTGGTTGGACAGTGCTGCTTTCTGCTGCAGAGTCTCAAAGTTGTATTTTTCATCGGAAGCATGCTGGTCTATGATGAACAGGTCTTGGCCAAGTCTTGTGATGATAAAGCCAAGGTTAAACTGGCCAATGATATGCATCTGGAAGCGAAAACATGTCCTTGGATTAACTCCATACAATTTTTAATTTTTTAATTAATTTTTCTTAAATCTAGTTAGTAACGTACCTCACTAAACATGTGCTTGGCAATCTCCCGCCCCAGTTCTTGCTCTGCCTTCTGGTTCTTTGCAGGGTCGACACCAGCGCGAAACTTCACCACTGTGTTGGCACTTGTGTTCTTAGTTGACCGTGCTGCCAACTGTGGGAAGTATAATTATGTCAATAAATTTGGAACGTGAACGACTAAAAAGCAATGGCATTTTATGCAAACTCATTTTGCATCTTTCTGTATGGCTCCTCACTCATCTGTCTTAATTTAGTTAGTAGTTAGTAGTGTTTCCAAAATGTGTAGCATTTTATTTTTTCCAAAAGCACACATAATGCTTTCAATAAATTAAATCTCAATTTGTCATGAATTCAAGGGGGGTAGACCTACATAGTTATGAGTGCAAATTAGTTTCCAATTTTCTTTAAAACTCTTTTTATCTTCTTCAGATAAATTTATAGTAGTATGCAATTTCTCTTTCCAAGGGACCATAGAAAGTAAAATCCCAGTTTGAATTTAAAGAAAGTTGGTTCCCACCCTAATGAACACAATAAATATTTAGGGACCTCAATCACTTGTTAGTTAGAATTATCCACGTTTGAATTAAAGAGGGTTTAACATACGTGTAGTAGGAGTAACCTACCTTAATTTTTATGTTGTCCAATGTTACGGGAGACCAAATAGTTTGCCGACAGAGATCTTGGGGCCTCTCTGGGTCAAGCTCGACTTCTTCTATGTGCGCTTCAGTTGCTTCGGATTGAAGCGGGTTCCTATTCGCTGGACCACTCTGGGTCGCAAGTCCAGGATTGGCTAACGGATCTTCCAATAAACTTACGTCACCCTCATCTTCCATCTCACAATCCACTGGCGATTGCTCCACTTTGTCACATGCACCTTGCGCGAGACTCGTGGATTGCTTCAAGTCTCTTCTCGCACTGTCGCAAGTATCTAGTGACAAACCTATACATTGCTTCGAGTCTTTGTTCACCTCATCACGACAACAATCCTCGTCTTGAAGCTCAACACAGTCTACAGATTCCTCTGGTTCACGTGTTTCCGTCTGTGAACTCTCGTTCGAACACGAACTGTTAGTTAATACACTCTCACTTTTTTCATCAACTAACGGATCCTTCTTTTCTTGTAAACCAAGCTCACACAGTCTGTCACTTGTCAAACTACTCGTTTCTTCGTTGCTAATTTCGTGTGATCTGTTACTAGTTGAATTGATTCCCGTAACTTCCTTCACTATTGCTACACTAATGTTTTGTTCCTTTTCTTCTGAACAGTCTGTGTTTGTTTCATCATCAGTTGGTTGAGATGACTGGCTATCATTTAAACTGTCTCCTTCAGTTTCTTGTGATGAACTGTTTTGATCGTTGCTTTTCAGACGTTTGAAATAATTAAATATTTCCAACTCTACAAAACAAGACAAATGAGATTCAGCAAGTTACAATAATTTATATTGTGAACCATACACTACCAATAATACTATAAATAAACTTCCAATAATATTTAATACCCTCTACAAATTAAAATATCCAACCTCAGGAGGAGTGTAGTGAAGTCACCTACCAATAAGTTGATACTCTTGAAGTTGTGGAATGTTGTGTGTCCTTAAGTTTATTTATTTAAAATTATCATAGACTGCATCCATTAGACTTCAATTAATTTTTTAAACACTTAACTGGATAGCTCTACAACTATTTTTTTTTACAAAATAACGTTTTAGGAATCAAAAGATGTTTCCGCCTCAAAGGCGTGCAAATATTTAAAGGTGTGGGTCACAATAGTGATTCATCTGCAGTCAACTATTAACTTTTAAATTATTTACCTTCATTTTTACAGTTTATTTCATTTTTTGTATTATTCTATTTTGAAAAAGGAGTTTAATATACTATATAGACAGCCTATTGTGAATGAGTATTGAAAGTGGAGTAGGCCTACTTGTAATCATGGGTTTAAGGATTGACGGGAGACGGACGCTGCCAATGGAATATGTGTTGAGGATAGATCAACAAGCAAGGTAGAAAGTAGGTTGGTCAGTGTGGAACGATTCTGAAAGAGAGGAGCAAGGAAAGTATTATTAACATGTTCGCATGAATGAACAAATGCGTTCAAGAAGAATTGTTGGCTTACATGACATATACCGGTAGCTAGAAGAATTCAGGGTTTTGGGTGGAGGAATTACTAGGAAAATAGTGCTATACAAATTGAAAATGTCTTTAGCAAAACGTAGTTAAACTCCAAATTGCTAATAATTTACTGTTCCTAGTTTTCACATCTTATAAAAAAGATCGTGTCTAGGCATAGGGATGCAGGGATTTGGAAAATTTCCATCCTCTTAAATATTAACATAGTCTAATCATGTTTTTTAAATTATTATTTGTGAATAACAACAAAACATATGTGTTCTAACTTCTAAGATAATACAATTTTGCTCGTTGACTGGTGTGCTGAAAAAATCTAAATTTCTTAGCATCAGCTGTTGTCACTTGTCACTGTCAGTGCTCAATAGTAGTCTTCTATACAAGTGTTTTACCCTACATAGTTTGTCATTCTATCTATTAGGATTAAAAAAGCTGCTGTGCGTCAAATGCATGAAATGAATCAAATTGCATTCTTTTTTTTGCATTGCTCCTATGGAGGAGGACATCATGGAAAATGTATTTTTTTTATTTACGGAAACTTTCCATGGAAATTTCCCAAATTGAATCTATTTCACATTGCTATCTAGGCATAACATGTGAAAACACCCCCTTACTTTTCGCCCCCTTGTCCCCAAGCTTGCCATCGTCGTGCGAGCGCTTGGCTCCGGCGACACTGGTGGACGAATGCCTCAAGCTACCGAACATGGCCGAGAGGGGAGTTCTGAGACCAGCGAGCGGCGAGACAGACGGACTTGAAGGGCAAGAGTCGGCGCTCTTCGGACTCTCCTGATTGGAAGGCGGGATCGAGTACGGCTTGGAACCAACACTCGGGCTGGGGATGTTCTGGTATTGGAAGGTCGACGGGACAGACTCGTACGCTTTGAGAAGCAAGGCCTGTGAGGTACAAACAAATAGGTTTCGATAATAATCTATAAAAGCCCTTAAGGTGTCTCTTTCAAGCTAAAAGTTGACCAAAATGTAATGGTTTCGTGCTCCCATGATAACATCGAAATGGCTGGACCGAAAATTATGCCATTTTGGGAGAAGTTAGATAATTGAATAATGTTTGCAACGTATTGATCAGAATGCACTTTTTTTCACCCATTTTCTGCCAAAAAAATCAAGAAAATACGTGAAAATTGGAAAATTTGACGTACTTCTTGATTTTTTTGGTGGAAAATGGGGGAAAAAAAGTACATTCTGATCAATACGTTGCAAACATTATACAATTATCTAACTTCTCCCAAAATTGCATAATTTTCGGTCCAGCCATTTCGATGTTATCATGGGAGCACGGAAGGTCTGCAAGCGGTTAAAAAATGTGATTCCGCCTCCGACCGGTGGCGCTCTCTGCAGTTTTATGTTTCAAGTCGGGTCTAGGGCGTGTTTTAAACAATCCCCATGCCGAGAGGCCATTATTGTACAGTCAGTGTCATATTGTAAAGGATTAAACGAGTAATTTTAATACTATTATATTATTATGATTTCTTGGTACTTTTGGAGTTTGAGCTTGATGCTTACTGTCTCTTTGAATGTATTGGACATGATCATGATTTATCAAAATCATATCAATTCAAAATTTCCATATCTTACCTAGGATTCGATCTAATTATCGGTATTATATATAGGAGTCGTGCGCTTCGGATCTGTGTCGGAGCCGCGGACAGCCTTGATCATTTAGGAAGTAATTTTATTTATCCAGGATGTAATTTCATTTATAATAGGCTATAAGATGCCATTTATGGTGGTTCACACATAGTGCGCAGGTATGATAAGCATATTATGGCACCAAAGGGACGCGGGTTCGATGACATTATAAGTAATAATCTAACGTAGGCCTACTCTCCATTCCACCGTATCCACTCATCGTCTTGAGTTGCATTGGATCATCTATTTAGAACCACAAACATCTAGCTCATAAGACGGTGTACGAACTGGATATGTTTGGTATATTAACTGAGTTTATTAACTGATTAGAAAATATTGATTTTTTTCTTCACCTAGCGCTTGCTTTGGCATTATAAATTTTGTTAAAGGAATATCCCGTTCGGTGGGTGACTATGTTGACGACGAGTGGTGGTGGTGGTGGTGGTGAAGGTGAAAATAAAATATGTGGGGAAATCCTTGGCGCCTTTGATTCGCTAACAAGCATATTGAGAATAAATAAATGAAGACATGTGTGATGCTCTGTTTATCGTCAAGCAACCAGTTCCCCTCACACTCCGCGTATCACTCTCGCAAACATCAACAACCATCTATTCTCCAATAGATAACGAGCCACTCACTTGAGATACATTTGTAAGACGTAAAAGCATTCAATAATATGGTCTCGATCAAGACAGTTATAAGTTATCTTGTAACTGTGGCACACTTATTTTCAGGTTTTAAATTTGTTATTTATCTCGATTAATGGGAGTGTGATATTATGTAAACGAAATTCGAAGTTTTTTTTTATTAACAATAACATGGCATCTTAAAGTCGTGCATGTCTATAGTGCGTATTATCTATTGATTATTATAATATTCATAGTATTGTCATAAGCCCGAAGAAACCCAATACATGCATACATGAAAACCCCTCTCATACCAAAAATTCGAAGTCACTAAGTGCAGTGATCAGTTTTCCTTCCTACCTCAGGCTATCACCAAGTATGTGAACTTTTTGACGGAAGGTGAATGAGGATATTGACATTTTCATTCAAATTATTCAACTTGTGTCCGAACTCCGAATATTATTAAAATGACGACGTCCGAGTGATGTTTTTCGGTAGCGGGAGACGAACTCAATACACGCACTTGTATTTGACCTTGAATGAGTGTTGTGAGAGGCCAACACAGATAACCGTTCCCCGCGTTGTAATGTAATACTTTCGGTCACACCAATAAGTGAATCACACAGTCGCACCGTCGCACTGACGTCCTACACACATTCTTGAGATAACTTGCCTTGTTGCTGTCAAAATTGTGTTATTTCCATTTTTCCGTTTTCAACCTTGGCCATCCCCATGATATGATTTTTTAAATTTAAATTTTTAAAGTTTAATAGTAGGTAATTGCAAATGTTTCGATTTTATTGATGACCTTCCTTCAATCAGTTTCATAAGTCAAAATATTGTCATATTGCTTAATTCTTTCGTCATTTGTTTCTCCCCTAATCCATCATTTACGCTTCTACAATGACGCAGATGTAGAAAATGTGTGGATATAATTTTTTTAATTTTTGGATTGATTTCCATAAAAGTGCAATCTTGATTCCAATATCGGATATAGTATGATACAAATGTAATTAAATCGAGCGGCCAACAAGCCATCATCAAGCAATCCATTATGGAAATTGGCTATGTTTCGATTCGAATGCAAATCCATTTTAAACAGCAGCTGTATTTTGCAACAATTATTGATGTGTTCCTTTCCCTAGATACGTTCATCGAGTAATAATAAAAAAATTATTATTATTGGAATTGCGTTATGAAGACTCCAATATGTCAATCTTGAGAAAATAGCTCGTGTTTTGTTTATATTTTGTATAGTATGTGTTTATGTTTCGTTTGCTCTCCAGACAAACGACTGTGGTGGAATTTTCATGATGTATATAATAAGTATCGTATCGTATCGTATAAGTATTCATGTGGTATTGAACACGGGAATTTATTTAAATCTATTCAAATCTACTTTATTTCCGATATGTCTCTTTCAGGTTAAAGTTTGACCAAAACGTAATGGTTCTGCGCTCCCATGATAACATCGAAATGACTGGTCCGAAAATTATACAATTTTGGGAGAAGTTAGATAATTGTTTAATGTTTGCAACGTTTTGAACAGAACGTTAATTGTTTCCCCCATTTTCTGCAAAAAAAAACAAGAAAATACGTAAACATAAGTAAAATTTATAAAATTTGTCGTATTTCTTGATTTTTTTGGTGGAAAATCGTGAAAAAAATTAGCAATATGTTCAATATGTTGCAAACACTATACAATTATCTAACTTCTCCTAAAATTGCATAATTTTCGGGCCAGTCATTTCGATGCTATCATGGGAGCACTGAAGGTCTGCAAGCGGTTGAAAAATGCGATTCTGCCTCCGACCGGTAGCGCATATATTATTCTATATCTATGATTGAGTACTTGGTCTATGTGGCATATGAGCTACGTTTATTGACTGATACGATTAAATGACTTTGCACTTGTTTATTATCTTCACCTACTGTTTTGAGTTTGGTAAGGTAAGGTAAAATTATGCAATTTTGGGAGAAGTAGTATAATTGTATAATGTTTGCAACGTTTTGTACAGAACGTTAATTGTTTCCCCCATTTTTTGCAAAAAAAAAACAAGAAAATACGTAAAAATATGTAAAATTAATAAAATTTGTCGTATTTCTTGATTTTTTTGGGTGGAAAATTGTGAAAAAAAAGCAATATGTTCAATATGTTGCAAACACTATACAATTATCTAACTTCTCCCAAAATTGCATAATTTTCGGGCCAGTCATTTCGATGTTATCATGGGAGCACTGAAGGTCTGCAAGCGGTTGAAAAATGCGATTCTGCCTCCGACCGGTAGCGCATATATTATTCTATATCTATGATCGAGTACTTGGTCTATGTGGCATATGAGCTACGTTTATTGACTGATACGATTAAATGACTGTGCACTTGTTTATTATCTTCACCTACTGTTTTGAGTTTGGTTAGGTATGGTAAAATTTTGCAATTTTGGGAGAAGTTAGATAATTGTATAATGTTTGCAACGTTTTGAACAGAACGTCAATTATTGTTGCCCCCATTTTCTGCAAAAAAAAAAAAAAAAAGAAAATACGTAAAAATACGTAAAATTTATAAAATTTGTCGTATTTCTTGATTTTTTTGGTGGAAAATTGTGAAAAAAATTAGCAATATGTTCAATATGTTGCAAACACTATACAACTATCTAACTACTCCCAAAATTGCATAATTTTCGGGCCAGTCATTTCGATGTTATCATGGGAGCACTGAAGGTCTGCAAGCGGTTGAAAAATGCGATTCTGCCTCTGACCGGTAGCGCATATATTATTCTATATCTATGATCGAGTACTTGGTCTATGTGGCATATGAGCTACGTTTATTGACTGATACGATTAAATGACTGTGCACTTGTTTATTATCTTCACCTACTGTTTTGAGTTTGGTAAGGTAAGGTAAAATTATGCAATTTTGGGAGAAGTTAGATAATTGTATAATGTTTGCAACGTTTTGAACAGAACGTTAATTGTTTCCCCCATTTTCTGCAAAAAAAAAACAAGAAAATACGTAAAAATACGTAAAATTTATAAAATTTGTCGTATTTCTTGATTTTTTTGGTGGAAAATCGTGAAAAAAATTAGCAATATGTTCAATATGTTGCAAACACTATACAATTATCTAACTTCTCCTAAAATTGCATAATTTTCGGGCCAGTCATTTCGATGTTATCATGGGAGCACTGAAGGTCTGCAAGCGGTTGAAAAATGCGATTCTGCCTCCGACCGGTAGCGCATATATTATTCTATATCTATGATCGAGTACTTGGTCTATGTGGCATATGAGCTACGTTTATTGACTGATACGATTAAATGACTGTGCACTTGTTTATTATCTTCACCTACTGTTTTGAGTTTGGTAAGGTAAGGTGGTAAATGTAATTGTAGAAGTGCGAGTATTGCTAGTGAAAATGTGAGAAAGTTTACGGCGTGTGAAAAAAAAATTACGTGTGTGTGTAATTTTTACTCCTGTAAATGCGTATTTGGATACTATGGGAAGAAGATGTAAGGGAAAACTCTCAATATATCAAATACGACACAAAATTCACACACAGCACACAATTCTATCTGCAATGTATGTGAGGATCTGTTTATTGTAAACAGCCACGCAGCACTATCCCCCTCCTACACCATACAAACGACCAGAACGCTTATTGTTGAGAATCAAATTTATTAAGTATTCGATTTAATTTTTACTAATCTTTGATTATACGTCCTCTTGTCTTGGTCATTTAAACGAAGTTAACTAATTCTGTAGGCTGAGTACGATTGATTATTAACCGCGATGTAAGAAGCGAGAAACAAGACATATCTTATGATTGCAAAATGAATTGAATTTGATAGTTCCTAGCACTGCTTATCTTCACCTTGACATGGATGCCACCATTCCACTTGTGTCTCCACGTTTCCTTCAGTCGTAATTCAACAATAAGTCGCTCAAGACAAACGCAGTACCAGGTTACATTTTTTTAGTTTTTATTCGTTGTTTTATTAATTGCCTACTCGTATTTCCAGTATAACGATTAATAGTGTCCTAATAATATGTGTAATAAAATAATCATATTCTATTGGGAATGAGAGATTAAAGACGTGCAGTATAATAAAATACCGTTGACAATCGCGAAGTGATTGCAAAGATTTGGTGATTGTGTTTGAAACAACTAACAAGCTACATTCACTCATGTAACTTCGTGCGGGGTCTATGCGCAGTGGGACCCTCTCAGTCAGTCAGCGAGTGCACAGCGTAACACGTATCTCGGGTGACTGTGAATCATATAGCTCGCTCGCGCTGTTATTGGCTCAAAAATCATGATTGGAATATCGCTAGTCCTGCCTTTTGAGTCCGGTAAAGCATGCTCTCTCTCTCTCTACGTAAATTCCCACGGGTTAAAACAGCACTCTTAATAGTAAATAAATACACACTCAAAATGGAAAATTAAAAATAAATTAATAAGTATTTTTTGTTTAACATATTTCTAGATTGTAGGGAGTAATTTTAAGTGAGGAAAATTAAATAATCTACTACAAAAAAGGCAACAACAAAAAACAGGATATTAACTTTGGATTTTTGCATTGGAAGCCGGAATGAACACGACCAATCAATCAACAAAGAAAATATATAACAAATTAAATATAACCAGGAAGATTAATACGTATTGATATTTATTTTTATAAATTCATCAACAAATTATTTATTTGTTGCCTCCAACAACAGAGCAAGCTCCACAAGTGTGATGTGGCTTTTACATTAAATTAATTAAATACTAAAAAGCACAAAAATAAAAATGATATGAAAAAATCAAACAACTAAATAGGTTAACTCGGGTGCACAAAAGAACATTATACTAAACAAAATGCAAATAGAAAACTATGAAGATTACAATGTTATACAATGTCAAGATTCAAGAACATTTGAAGAGAAATTTTTTATGCACTTAAGTATATCGTATGATAGAAAGGCATTGGGATGCATCTCACCTTGACAACCGACAGTAGCTCCTTCTCATATTGTAGAAACACTTGTCTCTTGTCCGGCGTGACATTCACATCGACGCCGGCACGAGACGTCTTAACGTTCAGGAACACAAACGGATACTGGTGCATGTTGTAAGTGCGGTACACTTCATTAACAAGCTTGACTATCTGCAAACCAAACAAGACGTAATCAAAGCTAAAGTAACCACTTTAGCCGTTTACAGCACTGGTAGAAGATGATATTGTATATGGCCTGGCCTCGGTCTTGAAAGGTTTAATTCAATAGTGATCCAAGGAGGCATGTTACCAGGGCTTCAGAACCTCCATCTCCCAAAAAAGCTCCGCTTTTATTATTTTGTACAAATCGAAACTGACTGCATACGAAATTGTTGTGAGGTATCCCACCTAAATCCCATTGCATGGGACAAAGCTATTTTGCAATTTGTGCTGATTCTTAGCTCCCCACACACATATAGGCTATATCAATTGATTGAGGGAGGTGGGGGAGGGTGATATTAATTTACCTTGCCTGGTTCGCACGGCCTGGAGTTAATGAAGTAGAACTGTCTGTCGGAGGCGCCTCTGCCACTGCCGTGACCGCAAGATGAGACGAGACCCTCTATGGTGAATCTGTCGTCACCCTCGCTTGATACAGGCACCAGCGACTGCGCTTGTTTTGAGCCAAACACGCACGACACGTTTGCCCTGACTGTCGGGCAGCCCAGGGTGGACACTACGGTGGTGCGACTGCCCTTTGCCACTTGGTTACTGCAAATGATTCTGTAAGCAACGCGTTTCTCTTTTAGTATTCTCGTGGCTGCCTGTAGAACTTGTCAAAGCTCTGTTCAATATACTATATATAATATATATATATATATACACACACCTACATCTTGTCTGCTTTCCATTTTATTGTTGTTTGTTCGAAAAATCAACATGCAAATTGTAAAGCACGTTACATAAAAATAAGTTCCATCTTCCATGACTGAGTGAGGCGACAAATTAAATACAAATTCATTTTATTCAGGGCAAATTACAATTTTAATGAGCAACAAACTCTTGATTACCTACCCAGCTTAAAAGACATGATCTGAACCAGGGGCGGATTGGGGAAAAAATTGGCCCTGGCAATTTTCAATAAAACAGCCCTGATTGCACCCCCCCCCTCCCCAAAATAATAAGTAGTCTTTTGTTGGGAAAAAATGGTCCTGGCATTTCCAACAAAAAGGCCCTGTTTACCCACCTCCCAAATAATCAGTAGTTTTTTTGTAGTATTTGTTGCAAGCTATTTTGTTACCGAGCTTTTTTTACCGTGCTCTTCGATGAGTGAGTAAATAATGTGCCTCCAGTAATCTTTGTCACTGCGGCTCTACCCTTGCTTACACCGGCCTCGTATGTATATGCTCAAATGACTGACTCGCTCACTCGGCCCAAAGAGCTCCGTCTTCCACATTTTATATTTCTAAGAACAGCACATTGCCTGCATGATGATTGATTTCAATGTAGGCGGCCCAAAACCTTCTCAGCCCTACCCGACCTTCTGGCATTTGCCTGGTCGACAGATGGGCCTATCCGCCCCTTAACTGAACTCACAGCTTTACGACTTTCAGTGAGAAACTTTACCATACCTTCACATCTCTATTAGTTCATTTTATGAATCAAAATCACAATATTATAAATAATTTAGTGATTTCCGACTCATGGAATTAAACCATGTTACCATTCACACAAGCTAAACCTAAAGTACTGACGTATTTCTAAACCTGAGGTCACATTGCTAGGGTCTCCTCACCTCATTCAAGAACAATAAGTAATGCCAAACAGATTGGCTAAGTTGTCTAAACAGTAAACCATAGGCCTGCCGCCTCACTGGGTTAACTCTTAAATAGTAGTAAATTCGTTAAATCAAAACATTAATATTATTTATATCTGTTGAGCTACATGGCAGTTGTTTCAAATGCTTTCCAGCCTCGGAGTCGGCTTCTGCATTGAACTAGGCCCTACATAAAATAAACAATCCAGCCTTTATTTAGAAGATGAACGATAATAACTTGACTTACTTAACATCTACTGCTACCAAACAATAAGCGAATAGTAGGTGCGTCATCTTGGTGAATTCTCTTCGTAGATTTCGATGAAATTCTTTCTGCCGCACTGGCAGAGATGCAAATAAATTGCTGACAGTTACACTTGTGCCAACCTAAATGAACAGAATGATTAAGGGTACACTTTCATAGATTATCCAGTTTTGAACTATTATTACCGTATTATTTATTTTTGAAGTTGTACATTTTCCTGTCAGTAAGATATACAACTCCATAGAAAGTTAGAAAAGGGCAGAGAGGCCCCAGTCAGAAAGTTTAGTTATACTGCCTAATCAGTAATCACAAATATTAATGATACCATAAAGGCAGAGATACTAATGCCCCCTTGAGAGTTTTCTCAACTTAGTAGGGCCTACTCTGGTATTGCAGTTCAACAAAATAAAAAAAGTAAAACTACTGTATTAGTCCTAGTTTAAGTTCAATGTGAATTAATTGAGTGGGTAGGGCATATACTCTAAATTACAAGTGTGTGTAGGATATTATACTCTAAATTAGAAATGAAGGTTTTATAGGTCTAATTATTTTGATTTTACTTGTAGGCCCTACAAAGTGGTTTGTATGACATAACTGTTATCTACCTGTCTTGAAAATGGTTTGCTACTGACTATTTGGCCTCGATGGTCAAATCCCAACTTAGTTCCAAGGGCAGCATCCATGTGTCGAGTGGTGATGGTCATCTCGCTCAGAGCACACAGCGAACTCAAAGCCTCGCCACGAAAACCAAACGTCTCCACCGTTGTTAGATCGGAGAAATCTTGCAATTTCGATGTGTGATGTTTGAGTGCTGAAAATTAGGGTTAAAAAGTATTAATCATTCAGCACCCACTTTAAATTCCTTTCTTTCCGTGATACCTTATAACCTAACTGTGGATCAAACTTCCCACATGTACTCTGAATGATTCTTCATAACTACTGAAATGAGGCCCTAGAATATTTTAAGGAAATGGTTTTTGAATGAGCGAAGCAAAGACTTCGATTTCCCTTTTTTTTCCCACTTATGTTAGCCCAAGAAAAATAGCTCGGGTGTTTTGTTTTTGTAAGTTTTTGTTGTTGTTGTTGTTGTTGTTGTCTGTTGTTCGCTCTCTACTGGGCAAACGGCATATGCGACCTTGATGAAAATTGGAGGGGACCTTTGAAATCTCTGAACTTAGACCTGCCATGTTTTTGGGTATAATCGTTCAAATATTTCTTATGATTATGGTACTTTTACGATTTTTTTCATTTTTTAATGAGATATTTTCGTGATATTTGACAAACGGCTACTCTGATATTGATGAAACTTTATGGGAACGTTTAAAATCACTGAAATTATTATATGTTATGATTTTAGAGACATTTGAAAAAATATTTCTTACAGAAATCGTACTTTTACGATTTTTCCCGGGTTTTTAATACGATATTTTTGTGATATTTGGGCCGATTCTGACCAAACAGGTGGGGCTACAACGATCATATTTTACATTGACATAAAGATTATGGTGATGTAGTGCCACTTGAAAGAAAAAGTTGAAAAAGTTCGTCAAAATTCATAGAAATAAAGGTTTTAATGTAAGCCTTTTACAGGAGTATAATTAACAATATCAAATAACTATAGAAAAAGTAATGAGATTCCACTTAAAACGTAATCATTGGACAGAAATATTCCAAAAAAGCTCATCCATCTGATGCGACTGGAAAAAGCATTTGCGAAGCGGCCTAGTAGTTTACAAAATGGTATTTCTCAAGAAATCATAGTAGCTGCTGTAGCTCAGAACTGTGTGTGTGTGTTTAAGGTAGCCTATGCTTAATTTAATTTAATTTAATTTATTAAGCGAGCGAAGCGAGCGTTTCCATTTGACTCTGCCGGAAAATTAGTCACTGTTTTTTTTTTTTTTTTTTTGTTTGTTTGTATGTCTCGCCATAACGTTCGAACGGAGGCTCGGATCGAGTTGAAATTTTGACCATCCGCAAGCTTCGTTCTCGATTGAATGCCATTAGTTTTGTGGCAAAATCGTTCAAAAAGTTAAAAAGTTACATTAACCCATTGAGCCACCAGTTGATTTTGTTTATTTTGCCCGTACGGATCCAGTTAAATCCGTATTACGGGGGATGGCACCCCGCCGCACCCTGCCTACGGGCCGAAATCGCGTGAATGCACAAAATTGAAGGCCTAGGCCTATTGTTTTTAGTTCATATAACTTGCTTTTCTAGTTTATATTCCCGCCAGCCCTAGGCATAACCCTACTTGTGTCATCGTCTTATTTTATCTTGGTTAGAAGTACTCTGGTCTTCATCCACATCATTATTATCGCTTGCATCATTTGCAAGCTAATCTACAACACTTCCTGAATCTCGCAATATATCACGCTCATTGGAAATTCAGCAGAATCTCCTTTAGATTCGCCATCTCGTAACATTCAGGAGCTTTACGTCAGTTTTACAAAGTAAACAACAGCTGAGAAGCCTATTTCTGTTACGGCGCACCGCCTTGACAATTTGTAGGCCTTCATATTATTTGTAGTCGTCTGTGAAATGGCCGTGTTCGAGAATTTATCGGGGAAAAAACTCAACCACGTCGGTAAAAGAGTCAGCCTCCATATAGTGCTGCTATCTGTTTTAGATTGACTGAACTATGTCGGTTTGGCGCGAAAATAAATGATGAACGGAACGGAGACGGAACGGTTCCGGAAATGCGAGTCTGGCCCAAAAATTTACTTAAGTCTGCCCCAATGGGTTAAAGTTAATCAAAAGTTTTTTTTTTAAACTAAACGGCGACAAAATCTGAGATAGCCAATCATTTAGAATGTCCGTCCGGTCACGAATATGTTAATTTTATTTTGATCCGATAAGTAGTGTAAATGGAAATTACATTATAACAAAAGTAACGTTGCCATGGCAACGAAAAGACGCGCGAAGTTTCTAATGCACTGCCACTTAGAAGTAATCAAAATACTTTTGAGGAAGCAGTCTATTATTTGTCACCAAAGAGTTTAAATAGTTTTCCCAAGGAGTCAAGGTCCTCTAGATGGCGGTGGATTTTATCCACAAAGTAAAGTTTTACACACGGGTTTATCCAAATACCTTGGCAATAATAAATAATATTGGAAACATGGCCCTGTGGACAGCGAACGTCGCAAATTTTAAAATTTTAAAAAATGTGCAATGTGGGTCTAGCTATAGCACGTGCTCGCTTATCAACGCGTCCAACTGAGCGTTTCCTAGTTTATTTAATGTCTATCCTATTCAGTTAAAAAAACTAATTACATAGATGCAGACACAACAATGAACATCATTTAAGTAAATATTTGAAATGGTAGGCCTAATAGGCCTAATAATATAAACTCTGTTAAATAAATAAATAAATAAATAAATTTTATTTAGAGTCTGCCCACTCAGTTATATAACTGATTTTCAGTGGGGGACTTTAAATCAAAGCGACCAAGCCAACCCTGCAGGCCCCAACGCAATCAATGATTGTGTGGATTGTCAGCCTGTAGGCCTACTTACTGAGACCTTGGAAGTTTTTCTCTTCTACACCACATCCGTTATCTATAACTTCAATCAATTTGCTGCCGTATTCTTTAAGTCGCACCTCAATGCTTGTAGCTCCAGCATCGAGACTGTTCTCAACCAGCTCTTTAACAGCAATTGCCAAATTTAGGACGACCTTGAAACAAACATGATTAATAGACGGGCATAATAATTAGGCCTATATAGACTAGAGTAAACTATGTATTATAAAGCTCACACAGCAATCACAGAAGGACATGTACAGAGAAGGGCTTTCCCTTTACTGACAATAGTAACTTAGCTGAACTGGCATCCACTGCACAGGGTTAAAGATCGGGCATAAAAGGTGTTGGTTAGAGCAGCTGTCGTGGAGTATGGGTTGGCAGTATGGGATCGGTATAGATTGGGGGAGGTTTTGGAGGTAGAGAAACTGCAATGTAGGATGGCAAGAGAGGTTACGGAGGGTTGGGGGGTGGAGGTGGGCTGGAAGATAATGGAGAGGGGGATGTGAGAAGGGTCTACGACACAGCATCACTGCCATGTTGTGGGAGTGGGGATTTGCGTACATAGCCTAGAGTACTATCTTGAGTTTGGGCCATTAGAGTCTACCAACCGAAGAAGTACCCAGATTTGGACATGTATAGTTTAAAGGAAAGGACTGTTTGGGAGTGGATTTGCAAGCTTTGGACTTGTCTGGGGATGTTGTTGACTAGTTAGTGGATTTCTTAAGGGAGTTTAGATTACGTTTGGGGAAAGGCGAAGTTTATTATGTTAGTGGTTGCCACCGGGCTGACGAGCCCATTTGTGACCGAAAGAGCATTGAATTGTCAAGTAGAATGGTGTCATTAAATTATTTTGTAAATTCTAGGTGTCTTGCTCTTAACTCAAACTTAACCGTCTAGGTCCACCACATGTACCACACCTACGACCTTGAACGCAAGGGACGCCAGAGGCCCTATTGTTGTTGTATCTTCTCATCTGCTGTTGACTATTAGTCGGTGGCAGGTTTCTTCTTCATCTTCCACTCTTCCATATATTCTCTATCGTTCCCTTACCGAGCAAGGCCTCTTCTTGCTCACGTCTCCAATTCTCTCTCCCCTAGTATGGATACACCTTTGGCAGCAGCTTCAGAGATTTCTTGAATCCAATCAACTTCTTTTCCCCCACTATCCTCTCAGAAAGGTTATTCCACTCCACCACCGTTCTAGCATTGAAAGAGTTCTTAGGTAGGGGCTACCCACATCTGTGGCCCATGTAAATAGTATCTCATATTTCCACGAATGGTCTCCTCTGGCCATGCCTCTTTGTTTAAAACTGCAAAGTGTCAGTGCCCTAGGGCCAGTTAGATCGATGATAAGACATATGGCCTACAGATAGGGCTAAATAGGTTAGGTCTACCACGCTAGAAAAGTATTAATAACGTATCTGGGTTGGTATGGTTTCTTGGAAAGGACTTCTAGGGAGTGGAATGACTTGTCTGGGGATGTTGTTAGAGGGTCTTTGAGGGAATTTAGATCGTGTTTGGGGGAAGGCAGTAATTAGGTCTGGGGGAGTGAGTGGTTGCCACCGGGCTGAAGAACCCATTTGTAACCTTAAGAAATTGTTAACAAACCTGGCCAGAACAAATTTGATGTACAGCATTTTTCTTAATAGCCTGAATAATTTTCGGACTCTCTTTACAAGAACTTTCCCCCAAGCTTTCATCCATTTCTTCGTCACAAACTTCGCAGGCTATTATGAGCAAACAATATAAAGTAAATGTTACAAAAAAGATAACAACAAAATCAAAAGAGAGGTTATGTAAACTGTCAAATTAAAGCGGCAACCATGGCGGCAACTTCACGTAAATTGTAAAACGCAGTACGTACTACGATCGTGTTATGCACCGCCTTTTCGATGTAAAAAATGGTAGCATTTTAACGTCCAGACGGCGGTGGTATGAACTGCTTTCTGAGATGTCACTCGCTTGTTTAATGGCGGATTTTGTGACTTTTCTATAATTATAAGGTATGATTGATGGTTATCTACTCCATTGAAGGTAATAAGTAATATCATTTTTTAATTTATGTTTTCACAGAAATATACAGCATAGGACTGGTGTGCATGATTAGCAGGCTTCGATAGAGACGGGGGTCCGATCATAGGGTCCGATAGTTTGGTGGGGTCGGTCCTCCCACCATCTTCCGATAGGCCTAGGCCTAGGCTAGGCCCTAGGCCTAGGCTACTTCTGTACTTGGCGGGTCCCAACTGTTATGCACTAACGGAAAGGATTTCGGGTGCGCTCTTTTCGAATAAATCCTAGAACTAGCGCGGCGCACTGTAGCCAGCGGAAATTTTGGGCTAACCTAACAAAAGTAGTTTTGTAACGGAAAGGATTTCGGGTGCGTAGCTATGTTTTCATTGAAGAAAAAATGTTGGGACCCGCCAAGTACGGAAGTGCTCATCTTCCTAGGCCTACCTAGAACCCGTCTTCGGGTAAAAATGTCGTTTTGCGCCTCACGCAAAAAAATGATTTCGGGTGCGCTCTTATCGAAAATATCCTATTTAATTTGATTGGATATTGCGTAACGTCTCATATTTATGCAACTTGGCTAAACTAGACGAAGGGAGGGACGTAAGGGGTGACGCGGGGGGACAAGGAGTGGACATGCCTGTGCTGGTCAGAACCAGCCACAAGCGTATAGGGAGGGCCGAGGTTCCCCCACGTCGTGGTCGTTTCCGTCTGTGTCATCATCCGTCCATGTTGTCATTGTCGTCGCCGTCGGGGAGGTAGTCAAAGGGAAGGGGAAAGTTCCCCGAGGACGATATCCTAGAACTAGCACGGCAGGTAACTAGGCGGAAAGGTCGACAAACCTAACGTAAGTAGTTTTGTAATGGGAAGGATTTCGGGTGCGTATGTATTCATTGAAAAAAACAAGTGTTGAAATGGGTGAGGCGCTATACGGCATAATTAGGCCTACCTCCAATTCTTACGACTGGGCCTTACGACGAGCCAATCAGAACAGTGGGCTGAGTGTGTGCGAGTGAGAAAAGAGAGAGAAGAGAGCGTCGAATACGTACCGGTAGGCAGTTGTGAACGACTCACATTTCTTACGACGAAAGCGCCTGTCAGACGATCGAGAAAATTGCGCGAGTTGGCTCGCGCGAGTAACTCTCTGGAAGTAGGCCTGCACTTGTTCACATGGAACTCACCGCCTCGCTGTCGGACGGTGAGCCAGCGAGCGCGCGCTCGCCACGAAAAATGTCCAGCTTGTTCAACTTCCTAGCAAGTCGAGGTAGCGAGAGCCAATCAGAACCCACTACCATAACACGTGACCAGTGAACACCAATAGGTGGCATTGTTCACCTTCATTGTCTGTCGTGTGACAAGGATGGTAATAAACTCGCGCGAGTTGGCTCGATCCTGTGACAGCCGCTTTAGGCCTAAGCCTACACCATGCGACTTAGACCTTGCGCGTTACGCCCTAGAACTTGTTGTGAATGATGCTTTAACCACACGGCGAGAACACTTCATTTTTTTTGGTACGTATTACAGTTGATAGAACTGCAGCTCATTTGGGTTGAGATTTCAATTTTGCGGAAATAAAATAAATAAATAAATTGTATTTAGAGTCTACCCACTCAGTTATATAACTGATTTTCAGTGGGGGATTTTAAATCAAAGCGACCTATCAACCCTGTAGGCCCCGAGGCAATCGACGAGTGAGCGATAACCAACCAAAGATCGATATTTTTTAACAGGAAATATAGCAATCAGTGGTATGGACTAGGGATGGTACGTGTAAACGTGTACACGCTGCGAGGCGTGTACACGTGGTACCGTTTTTTCGTGATCGGTAAACGTTTTTATGTAATTACTATTTTTATCCTGTGTGCGACCCGCCGAACGATGTTTTTTCGTGAGTCAATTTAAGCGCGAGCAGCGAAATAGTCTCCTATGTGAACCCCTTCTCCTATTCACCTCGGTGCGTTGAGTCATCGAAAATCGTAGTTGGTAATGAATGAACAAAGCAAGTGGCTCTAGTCGACAGTTCGACACGTCATTTCAATCGCTCTGTGCAGTGTGCGTCCGGCCACTGGCCAGCAAGCGGCACGCGGGCAGTGCACAGAGCAACAAGCGCCACGTCAGCCGCCTGACTACTCTCCCCACCCCCCTACCCATCCATCCGGCAACTCGTAAATTATAACAGATTATACGTCTTCTCGACTTGTAGTGTTGTCTTCCGTAGGCATACTCAATAAAATTAGAATCAATAGGGACTCCGGAAGGGCTCTTTATTACTTGGTGCTTGTGGGGGTCAATTATTATGCAGAAAACAAGTAATGTTCGTAGAATATATGTCTATAAAAACCTAAAAGTAAACACAGATATAGCGCCTGTAGACGTAAACGTGTACACGCTTTTTTGAGTAGGGTGTAAACGTTTACTGAAATACACGCTTTTTGACATCCCTAGTATGGACAGTGCGAACACCCGCGAATCAACGCAACGCGAAGTGCAGCTTGTTTGTAGGGTGCGCTTATGTACCACCTAAGCCATCAACATTACTGGTGGAGAACATCCAACACTCAGTTTCTCACATTCAGAACTTCGCTCGCCCCCATGACGCCGTCATACTGTGCGCCGTGTGCGGGGACTTTAACTTCCCAGATATAACCTGGCAACCTTGTAAACCTCGGACGATCTGTTACCGATGGTTACGGGAATTCCAACGTTAATGCGGCTTCCGAATTCATAAACACAACGCACGAACTTGACCTACATCAAAAGGTCCCATTCGCATCTAGGGGCGACAACTTCTTGGACTTATTGTTTAGGCCTACATACAACCAAGACATAGGCCTATCCGTTGCCGTTAGTTAGGGTTTAAGAGTTTGGTGGTTCTCAAACTTAACATGGTAACATTTAACCCAGTTTTTGGGTCAAGTTTTATTTAATATTTAAAAGGCGGTGGAACAATTTACTATAAAAACTACATCGAAACACCTAAATAAGCGGGCAATAGATAAAAAAATTAATTAAAAAAAAATCAAAAAGAAAATCCAAATTTTTTTTATGGTGTTGTAGTAAAGTGTGCAAAACACCCTTGTCAGATCCAGTCCGACAAATGACCGATCGATAAGGGTTAACATGGTTTAGGCCTACTACCTTTTTGGCTCATGCAAAGCCTTTGTGTTAGGCCTAAATCTTTTTGGTACCTAGTGAACCCAGTACTAGGCTTACCTCTGAATAGGCTATTTGCATGAATTTTAGATTTAAGTTAAAGGTACGTATTGCTCTTTATAGAATAAAACGTCCTGAATCCAAATATCACGTTCATTTTGTATAAAAAAAATATTTTGATATAAATATTGTGGCTTGAAGTGCCATATTTTGGAACATACAGCAAAACGCGCTGTGATTGGTTGTCCCATTTCGACATGTCTTATGACGTATGTTGGCAATACGCACCGCCGTCTGTATGTATTTAAAGGTATTTGTTTACATACCTACATCCAGGTTGCGGTGGGTTTACGTCGTATGGTAGCCTCGATTAGACAAATATATTTGGCCAGACAACAGGCTAGGGCCTAGCCTTTCTAGGAAGGAAAGTCATGCTCGAGGCACTAGAGAGTAGGGTAAGATTAATATATATCGACTATATCTAGGTGCCCAATCTTTATCTATCTAGGCTACCCCAGGCTAGCCCTAACCTACATTAAGTATTAAGGCCTATCATATTACTGTAGGTCTAGGCCCTATACTAAATTATGAATAAGTCTAGGCCCTAGCCTTACAACCAAAACCTAAGCCAACAGCTTACCGTAGGCTAGGTAGGCCCTAGGTCTAGATTAGCATGGGAAAGCATCCACATGTCTCAAAAGTCACAACACTTGCGTCTCGGGCATGGGAGTTGTTGTTGTAACTAATACCAGGATCCTCTAGATAATTATGCTTAGCTGCAGCTGATTGGTATCGATTGGACCAACGTGACTTAGTACGTCACAGCTATGGCTCAAGGTCAAACCACCGTTTTTTAAAGCAAGCTTTTTATTTATTTTTTATAAAATTCATTTTTAACTTTTTTTACTACCTATTATTTTTTTTAATAGGTACCAATAAAATCAAAAGAGCTAGTTGGAAAAAGCATAAAAATTTGTCATGCAAATAGCCTATTACGGTAGGCCTATAATCAATAGTAGGCCTAAATGTTGTTCACTTACCAGTATGTTTAATGTATTTCAGGACTCAGGAGTGAGAAGAAGCTACAAATGTCACTTGGTGGATCCACAAGAATCAAAGATCTTGACGTGCCATCTACTTTGCAGCGTCTTCATACAATGCTGCTCACATCAACTTTTTAAACATCATTCTCGGCCCACAACGCTCGCGTCATAAGACTAGACTTTGTAAGTCACTCACTCCTTGTAAATTGTAATTTTGTTTTGTGTGTAATTTATATTTGTCTTTTTCACGTCAAAAATAGTAAATTTCCAATGCAGCAGCCATAACGCTCGATGTCATCTACTTGCCGGCCAAATTCTCTTAGAGAAATAATCGGGGAAGAGCGGCAACACAATGTTAAATAGCGGGAACCTTAAATTGAGGTGGTGAGGTGGGACTGTGGAGACCTATTGGGACATAAATGTTCATCAAACAATATCTGATATTGCAAACACCACCACTAGGGCTATGGCCTGCTTGTTGGAGCCAGTTCTTTAATTAGTAGGCCTAGGCCCTACCTACATTCATTTCACTTCTGAACTAACGAGTATTTTATTACGAATGCACTAGGCACTGCAAGAGTTAAGAGTGGTTTTATATACTCTAAAACAACTCAAAGCTTTGATTTGACAAGGTGTTTGGCACTAGAAAACAAGGAAACACCACAAATAGCAAAGTCTGACAGCAGGCTGAGGATGACCGTTAATAAATCAGAAGTCAGATCCAGAAAAGGAAATGAAGAAGAAAAGAAGTTGGTGGCCTTCTCGCAGTAAACATGACCGTTACAGTGACTTTGATAGTGCTGCTCTTTGTGGAACAATCGTCCAACTTCTTGGTAAACACGGTTCCCGCTCGGCTATGCTTGTTACCAACCCGTACGAATTCCGACTGTATAGCTAGTAGGTCGGCCTCCCGTAACCACAGAGCTCTCGTAACGAGCCAAAGTATGTTACCCTACTTCCCCAGAGATAGCGCTGTGGCAGGTTGAAGCAACGTGTGTCAAGTAACCAATCGGAGCCGGTGTGTGTGTTGTGGTCCATGGTTTGTCAAGATGGCACTTGTCATTTTTTACAGTTTACAATTAGCAGGTCAAAAAGTGCCCTTAAAAACCATTCTTCAAAGTTCAAACAATGCGCGCGTCCTTGAACACCCACAGCCTATTGTGCGATCTGGAGTGGGATGGGCCTACCATAGCTGAATAACTTCACAATCTGTGAGAAAAGAAGGTGCTGTTACGTAGTTACGTACAAAAAAGAAGTATAAATTCGAATTTAAATTATCAATTATTTATTACAAATTTTTAACAGCACTTTGAAAAAAAATTAAAAATAAAAAGAATGGGGGGGGGGGCGGTTTGAAAAGTTGGAACCGGTTTCCAGGTACCCGATGTCATCACTACTTCCAGTGCTCCAAAATCACGCGGCCATTGCACGATAGCATTTTTAGTTTTTCTGCATTGGTTGTGCGGAGTTGATAAAAGTTACCATTTTAAGGTCATTCAATCTAGGCTGATTTTGAGTTTACAAAGTGCTATAAAGTAAAATTGAAAGTGCTATAATTTAAAAAAAAATGCTATATGCACGTACCGTATCTCTAATGATGATCATATAATTGATAAAACTATGTTTCGTACTTCCAAGAAAATTTAAATTAGACCGATAGATTCACTTAGTTAGGAAGAAAAATGATTGAAGAATCAAGCCTTCGGCATAGGAAAAAAATAAATAAAAAATAGATCCACTTTATTCTTGGTTCTCTTCTTAATGCAACCTGGCACTATGATAAGGAAAACTACTCGTCATATAATGTATTTATTTGTTCTCACTGCAGTCTACATTTACTTTGGTCGCTGCTTCTCCCGCTCAGACAGGACTGATATGGAATGTTCGAGAGGTTCCTAGTTTCTGAATTGCTCAGTCGTGGTCGGCCTTGAAGTTCAATCACAACTGACAGTTGGTAACTGGGGCCTTTTGAAGTTCCGTCATTTCCTTCCTGTTTTTTCGTTTGGGAGAAGACTGTTTTTAAGTGAAAAGTTCCAAGGTTGAACTTAGTAGGTAGCAATGATGCGCAAAAAAGACTCCTGGGTACCTAAGGCCTAGGGTGAGTGAGGGTAAAGATGAGACACCAAAATAAGTGCGGCAAATATAAGACAGATTAATTATATATTTCAATTGTTACACTAAGCATCTCACATTGCACTTAAAACATAGCTTAATGTTTAATCTTAAGGTAAATAAATCAAGGAAATATTCAGTTGCATACTTTTGGTTATAAAAAATTAAAACCAAAGAGATGCAATTTTCCCCCGAAAATCTTTCGTTTTGAGGTTCAGAACTTTCGCTAAAATATCCACAATTGAAGTCCGATTACACTGATCTTTTCATTTCTAGAAAGGTGAAATTCTATATTTTGTAATGCAACAAAGTAAATGCATCCCAAGCTGATAGATAATGCATAATTTCTGCTCAAAGTCAGGGGGCAATAATGAGACACCATTTGGGGCAAATGTGAGACCGTTGGCAATGACAGTTGGTAGGCACGGCTTTTCTTATTCTTTGCATTTTTAATACAGACAAAACATTACCCGTTAGTGATCCACCAGAAAAAAAACGCTTTGTTGAATCCTCTGTGGATGATTCGGGGCCAAGTACGTCAAGAGCTGCGCCTATTTCAGGACGGCGAAAATCGTTTGAAGAATTGCTTCTTTAAAAAATTAAACAAAACTGAGGCAAAACAAACAAAGAAGATTGACTGAGGGGCTAAAGTAATTAACAAAAAGTGGGTCGACCAAAAAAGCAAGGCCTACCATCAAAGGAGGAACCTGGAACGATAAGAAGAAAAAACATAGCTCAAGGCCTAAACCTATTGAATCAAATGATTCAGATTCCGACGAGGAATGGGTGCAAGCCAGTGGCGACACGGATGATGAATTTGATGATGAAATGGAAAATATTGAAGATACAAATCATGATGAGCCCAAGCAAAATTTGCCTGCACACAAGGAAACAATGATCAATGAAGGAGACTATGTGCTTGTGGCTTTTCCAGGCCAAAGACCCAAAGTATTTTTTCAGTTTGCCTGCATTGTACAGTCAATTGAAGATGATGACGATTTATTTACTGTTCCATACAAAGTACAAACTATACTACAATAATATATTCATGTAACTAGGCCTATCTGTGTAAAAACCTATTTACAACTATTGAGGATGACATTAGCCCAATTAACTTTAGTCAAGTGGTTCAAGCAGAGATTGTAGCTTCTGGCGATCGTTTCAAGTACAAGTCTCCAGGTCCTGTTGACATTGGAGTAAAGTACCCTGCTTAGACTTATGTGCGCGATTAGATTCCGAAAATCGTAAAAAAATAGTCCTATTGATCATATATTTTTTCCCCGTCTGTTCCTATTAAAATACATTTTCAACAAATTTTTGCAAGTATTCTGATATTTTTATGAAGATGTTTCATGACTTTACCTACTCTATGAAAAGTAACTTTTTCTCGTCGTTAAAATATATCGAACTTGTCATGTTTGTATATTCTAAACTAATCAAGCGATTCAAATAATTTGTTTTGCATTGTGTAGAAAATGTCCCTCACTGTCTTAATTTTACCCCGCCACAATCCTCTTTCACATCCTCTAAGAGCTAGCCACCTGTCTCAGTTTTGCCCCAGGGGTGTCTCATATTTGCCCCCAAGGTGTTGGTAAAAATTAGACACAGTTTTTATTTTTTAAATATACTAATCTATAAACTTGATATATTATAGCATATTGCACTTTGATCACCTTGAAACACACTTTCAGCACATATTTATTGTTTTTGAATATCTCTTCAACTTTTTGTTTTAGGTGGCAAAGTTTGAAAAAGTGTCTCATTTTTACCCTTACTCACCCTATATAAAAAGCGCATTTTTTTGCCCATTTTTGTGATTTTTGCTTAAAATTGCATGTTTTTGTAATATTTTGCTTAATATTTGTATTTTGTCTATAATTATTACAAAATTCTATTGATTTTGTTAGGTACAATATACAAACTACAGTGCTTCTAAAAAACTTTATTAACACAGCCCTGTATAGCTTCAAAAACCGGCCATGTTGCAAACATCAGGAAGGTTTGTTTGGAACAACTATAGGATAGACAGAGCCTAGCCATGTTTAGTAACTCTCTGTTTTTTACTTTCAGGAGTTTGAGGAACTCTCGAGTCGTCAATAAGAAATGAGAACATTCATTGTCGTTGCACGTCGCCGCTAACGTCACCGGTTTAGAAGAATTGTGTGGACCGGTAAGTTATTTGGCTATAGCAAACCACCATTGTTTTTTCCTTCTGTTGCAAAAGAGCAAAGTACCGGTACATGTTAACATCGATCATAACATTTTGAATGACCAAAATATTAGTTGTAAAGATTAACTTCTGTATTTCTTGTTACTGTTCTTATTATGTAATTTTATAAATACAGTAAGATCTCTCTTATCCGAGTTGGATGAGACCGGGGGCACCTCGGATTTGCGAAAAACTCGGATGGCGCGGATCAATTGTTTATTTGCTCTCGTAGCATAGCATGATATATGACACATGTAATGGATAAAGGAACATAAAATACACACGAAACTTCATACAGGGTATACAAATGATTTAATAGCTTGTAATTCAAAGCTCACGCACACGTACACAATTAGGCTAATGTCGTATAAAGTTGTCTAGCCTAGGCCTAGCCTAAATCTCGAGAGAGGCCTAGGCTACAATGCAACATAGCCTAGCCTAGCCTGCTTCTTTCTCATGGGGAAAACCTCTCACTACTATGCCCGCGCTGAAGCTCACGACGCAAGATAAGCGGGAAGAATAAGATAAGCCAGAAACATTCAATGCGTCGTGTTCGAATTTGTGAATCGTGAAACATGATTGATCTAGTCCACAACGACCATCTTTTAACAGCTGTGTGTGAATGGCTGGATCGTTGCGCACGGCGGGCTGTGTGTGAGATGGCTGGATCGTCAATGCGCAACGCGCAGGCGCGCGACGCACATGCCTCATATGCTCAGTGTGCACTGACGCTTAACGCATGCCCGACGCACATAGACCACTGAACTCTTATGCTCAGTAGATGTTTGGCACACTGCTAAAGCGAGATAACGCCGACTATCTTCTTTGCATCACTCGTAGGCAATGCTAACAAATGTATGCGAGTACATTTAACAAAGTGCGGCGGTCTTAATTATTTTATGTTAATTTAGTATTTAAAATTAATTTTTTTTTTGTTTTTTTTTTTTGGGCTGTAACAGGACATGATAGGAGTCGATAAGAGATTTACTGAAATAATGTTACGAATGACATAAAGAGATAGGGTGCCAACAGCTTACCTTAAATGGAATAGGCGTGCCGCAAAATATAAAATAAACACAAATAAGCCTACACAAAATATAAATAAAAAACTACAGTATCGCATGATTCGGTCTACGTGACCTTCCTCAGTGAGTGTAGAGAGAGAGACTGAGTTGAAAACTAAAACTAGGCTGGCTGTTGGCTAGGGGTGAGGGGTGAGTGAATGAGTGTAGATTGGGTGACAGGGAGGGGGGGGTGGGAGAAGAGGGAGGAGAATCACCGTAGGTTTTAATTCGCTTTTTGGATTGGATCACCACCACTCGGATCACCAGCGTGTATGGTTGATTGGTTGGTGACAGACCTTATGACACAGGCTGTAAAACAGGTCATAAAGGGTAGGCCATGCCCATAAGCATACAATACCACTGGTTTCTCCTAATTCTCTTCACGCACGTCCTGCCTGTGCCCATTCATCCTAGTGCGTAAAGTGTTTGTGGTCAACCCAATATATTCGGCAGGACATCGCGATAAAAAATAAATTATATAAGACAGTACCGGTGCGTACTGGCGGTGTCAGTTTAGAATGTCAAGGGATGCGGAAAGAAAAGAGCATGCTTGCCAACTTTTAGTTCGTTAAAATGACTTTTCTTTGTAATTACTGACTCCTGTTTAACATTACGAATATAGAAATTCGGGCGGGACCACCAAATTTGTTTGGTACAATGATAATTTTGTGGTTCTATGCCAATTATCAATTATTAATTTTTATTTTATTCTTGTGCAACCCTACTAGTCACTTTGTTGCACATTTCAGGAATGGGAGGAACCTGTACAATCACCAAGAAGGCTCCTCGAGAACCTTCCACATCGTATGTCGCAGCTCATGTGAAGAATTCAGCGTCTCGCACATCGTCATATTCAGCCGACTACGCTCCTGTCGTACAATCATTGAAATGTTTGTAAGTCAGTTCATGGAACAGATGATTTATTCCTAATCCCTCTCTCCTTCCTTATAAAGAGGTTTATCCTGCATGTTTGATATGGTGCTAAACTACTTGCTTAACTATTTCATTAATTGTAAGCATAATTTTATAACGTCTGTTAACTTTCTTGTTTCTTGCAGTCTCTAAGTTATCTCACACGGCTGTTGTCAGTGAGTGAAGTGATGATATCGTTAAGCTAGTGGTCATGAAGAAGCACCAGCATGTTTGCATGTTCCCAGCATGTTGACTAGCTCACACCACAGTTCACCATACAGTCAAAATTGTTTTTACAACGAATTTTTAGTTGTCCGGCTCACATTCAATAGAACAATGCTAATTATAATTCCCTATTAGGCTATTACGTCCACAGGTTGTACGTTGATCCACGTATGATGCCATAATTTTGTGGTCCCGCGATGTTTTTCACTGTTTTTACCACGTTTTCGAGGCTCCGTGACATCTTCAGCCAACCAATCAAAAATCAACCACACTTCATCATCCAGTCTTTTCTGAACACTTACTATTTATCTCGCGCTGTAGCTGTAGGGCTATCTTATCTTTGGGCATTGTTCTACTTTTCAAGATAACATTGCGAGGAAACTTCTTGCCTTTATTTAAGAGCGCATTACTAGGCCTAAACATATCACATTCTATCTACTGGTTGATCCAAGTAAATTGGCCTACTAGCAAAAAACAACTAATGTGAATGTTTGGAATGCACCACGATTTAAAAATCAATATCAATAATACGAAGGCCCTAGTTTGATTGAAAAATTGCTAACATACTAAACACTAAACAGGCATTGGAAGTTTGAACCCTTTGGCTTAATGGCGGCAAGTTCAATGTTTTCCAATGCTGGCCAGCTCGAGACTACTTGGACTGTGGAGTAAACTGTGGAGTGAACGCTAGTGTCCCCTGGTAGTGGGTGTGGTGTATGTCTGTATCGTCCATGATACTTAATCTCAGCTGCTCTTATTGAATCTCCTTGTCCCAAGTAAAACAACATGGATATAAAAAGGACTGAGAATAGGATAGTGTGACCATATTTCAAAAACGAAAAATCGGGACACCTCAGCATAAGTATCAGTATGGACTTACGTGGGCTATCCGGGGTCTGGGGCGAACCCTCAGGCGCCGGAGGCGAATATTTTTGGGGTATTTCTGTCCTCCAGATAGCTTTTAGAGCAATCTGAGCAAGGAAGGCACGAAATACTTGTTGTAAATATAATGTAATAATTGACAAAGAAACTATGAACTTGAAGTGGCTGTGGTACTATTGCAGACGTACAATCTATTGAACGAAAACTGTGTGCATCACGGTATGGTAAGCAAATGTTCCTTAAGCAGCTGCTAATTTGGTCTCGTCTGTACCCATTTTCTCTTGCAAAAAATATTTACGAATTTTAAAAACTTTACATGCCTGGGGAATAAAAGGTCATATGCCAATTTTTATAGCGAATTTTTTAACCAACAGTCACCACTCATCGTCTCGATTAGCCAAAGTGCATAAATATGAGACGTTAAGCAATATCCAATCCAATTTAACCAACAGAACTTTTAAGGTTAGAATAGGCAACATTTTATCGAGGACTTTTACACAAGAAAACGGTGTACCACAGGGCTCTGTTTTAAGTGTTATTTTATTTGCAATAGCTATTAATAGCATCACTTCCTTTGTTAAGAAGCCAGTGGTGTCTTTGCTTTTTGTAGACGATTTTACAATTTTATTCAAGGCATCATACATGAGTTCCATAGAAAGACAACTTCAATTAAACATCAGACACCTTGAAACATGGTCCAAAGAAACGGGTTTTAAATTTTCTCTATCCAAAACTGCATGTATTCATTTTAGACACAATAGGGGAATTCACTTGCCACCAAATCTTAAAATGCTTGGACAAGACCTTATCTTTACCCACTTTGCTCGTGTTTTGGGCATGGTTTTCGTTGCAAAGCTAACATGGAAGCCCCATCTTCAACAATTAAAATCAAAATGCAATAGATCCTTGAATATTCTCCGTGCTCTCAGCAATACTTCATGGGGTGCAGACCGAACTATCATGCTGCAATTATACAGAGCACTTATCCGCTCAAAATTGGACTTTTCTAGCTTTATTTACAACTCTGCTAGGCCTTCATACATTAGGATGTTGGATACAGTACACCACACTGGTATTCGATTGTCAACCGGCGCATTCCGAACCAGCCCTGTTAATAGCCTATACAGCGAAGCAGGAGAACCATCATTACTCACTAGAAGGAATTACTTGATGCTTAATTACCGTATTGGCCCTAATATAGTACGGGGTTTGTCCAACTCGCTACCTTTTCGTGGTTTGGCCTGTGAGTAGGGGAGTAGTGTATTCCCCAAAACTAAGGGCGAGCTCTGGCCGGTTGGGGTGCGTGTTGCAAAGAGAGCTCTCGCGCAACTTTTTATCACACCTTTCTTCATTCACACAGCCTTACTCATATTTATTTTCTACTTTCACTTTTTTCGTCTCCATACTTGCCGGCCCTCTCTTCAACGAGCACTCCTCCGTATCCACCCAGTTAAACCCATCCTATCCATCATCCTCACTCCTTCCCATTAACCCCCCTCGTCATCCCCAACGTTCCTCCCATTAGAAAGCAGAAAACATGGTGGTAATCCACAATTATGGAAAAAGAAAATTTGGAAGATTCCAATACAATTGACATGGGCACTGATAACTCTACTGTTGAGTGCCCTAAAACAACATTAGAGTACGAATCACACAACTTTGAATGACCTTTTGACACTGTTCGGCGGCCATTTTTCATGTGAACCACTAGAACAAAATTGGAGGTAAAAAAAAAAAACGTAAAATTGCGATTTTCATAAGAAATAGTTTTTTGATAACGCCAAATTTCACACCTATATAGTATATATTAATTCCTAAAATAAGGTTCTGTAAAAAAATTGTTACAATCGGATAAAGCATGAATAAAAGCACGAGTCGAAGAAATTTCCTAAAAATAAAAAAAATCTTAAAATTATGATTTTCATGGGAAATAATTTTTCGATTGCGCTCAAAAACGTGGCAGTTCTAAGTTCAGAGATTTCGAAGGTCCCCATAAAATTTCATCACAATTGGAGTATTGGTTTAGCCGGAATCGTCGTGTTAACAGACACACAAAAATACAAACAGAGAGAAATGAGATGAGAGAAAATGAATTACCTAGTACCTTATTTCCTTATTTTATTTATTGGCAAATCTAGTATCTGAGAAAGCTCAAGCATTTTTAAGAAATCAAATGTAAAACAATTTTTTTATAGAGTTTTTGAGTTATTCATTAAAAGTTATTTCCAACTACTATCTCTGTCCTTATGTGTACCATACTTATTACTGCAGTACACAATACACCCACACAGCTTGTAGATGAGCGACTTTATAATCAACTACCAGACTGGAGGGCTGGTTGTTTCTCAATTGCTCGTCTTTGTTCCATGTTGTTTTCTTGGTGTCACCCACAGCCTTCTATTCTCCCATTACTTATTGGATGGATCATAAAATCATTACAATAATCTCCATATAAAATCACAACTACTCAACACTCTTGAAGTTGTTACAATTTAAAGTGAATTGCTTGATTGCTTCACATTGTTAATTGTTACAGTGGATACAGCAATATAATTTTAACATTTCACCAGCGTTACTACCTAAGTGGGTAGAATGGCTGACTCATGTCATAATATGCTTTCATTTCTCATCGTTGGCACTAGTTGAGCCACTGAATGAGTGAAGATATCAAAGGTTATCTCCTTTATTTTGTAATCCATCCATGAACTTGTGAGTGATGTGCGCAATACTTTGTGCCTGAAACTTATTTACATAAACAGCATCATGTGTGAGTACTGTGTAGGGCCTACATTGTACAGTAGGTTAATCTTCAAAAGATTTTAGTTGAGGTCTACCAATGTATAACTTACCTTGAGACGTTTGTCCCATACGGAATATGATATTTTACATACCTAATATTACGGCGCCCAATCAAAATTAAAATCATAGATCTAGGCTTATTGAGGAATATATTCATAAGGTGTTGCACTTTATTGACAACTAATTTCTAATAACGTAGTCCAACCAGAATTGTACTTTAGATTGGTTAAATTGCAGTATTGGAGTTTTAATGGATTCTTTTATTAATTTACTACACTCAGATCAATATAGGTCTAGTGTAGTGATGACATCGGGTACCCGGAAACCGGTTCCAAACTGGTTCCATAGCGATCCGGTTTCGACTTTTGAAACTGGTTCCATTTTTTCAAGTTTTACTATACAACAGTAAACTTCACGGACATGTTTAGTGTTTACCCACCGTTTTTCCCGCAGAAATGGTAATTCTATGCACTGTTTCTTGTGCGGTCTATTTCCACGGAGCCCGTGATGACGTAGCCAGCCAGCTATCTATCCTTCCTCACTAACTGATAATCAAGCACTCGAAACGGCCTTGACGCGCAAGGCTGCTACAATGACACTTGACTGTCAGCAGTCGTACTTAACAAAGCGTGGGCACTAGGGATGTGCAAACGTTTGAAATTCGTACTCGAACTCCAATTTTTTTAAGTTCGAGTTTGGTTAGAGTTCGAAAAAAGTTCGAAGTTCGAAAAAATTTTTTTTTTTTTTTACTTATTTTTAGTGGTGTGCGGTCACATATTATTTGACGATTCAAAAAATGGCTCTCAGTTTACAGGTACAAATTTTAAAACAAAAAAATGGATGGTGGAGGTGCTGGTCCAGAAGTTACATACTTTCTTGGTGGAGGTGCCGGTCCAGATTTATCACTATTTTACCTATTATGACGGTTTGATATACCTTTAAGTTGGGTTCGAGTTCGATACAGTTTGAAATTTTTGTAAAGTTCGAAGTTCGTTTTTTTTAACTGGGAAAGTTCGAGTTCGAAGTAAAAATAGTGGGTTCGCACATCCCTAGTGGGCACCGAAGCCAGCTCACTCCCGGCCGTACAGCTGACTTTTAAGAACCGATTCCGGCACGGAGGAACCGGTTTGAACTTTTAGGACCCGATGTCATCACTAGTCTAGTGACTTTTGAATTGGGATTACTTTTTATCAAAACCTTGATTACGGTACTTTTTAATTTTAATTTACATGTTGGTTGTTGACGATGCCGTCGATTAAACTCAATTTCAGAAAACTATAAGCAATTTTGTTTCACTAATAGAAATAGGCATGCTAAGCAAGAAGAGACCAGTACTGTAGGGATGTGCGGTTCCAGGTTTTGGTTTCGGTTCCGGATAGTTCGTTTAAAAAATAAATACTAAATACAAAATTTCTAAAACAGCAACCTACCCAATGTCATCTTCCATCTTAGAAGCGCCATCACTTAAAATAAAGTTGTGCTCACTCATGTTATCGGAAAAATTAACAAATGCTGCGATCGCAAGCCTTGAACTGAAGTTGGATTAATTTGTAAACATTAAACTCGTAGAGTGTCCATTAAAAATACGATTTCATGGTAGAAGTAGGGTTAAATCAGTCATAACGATTTGTAGTTAACGTCGTTATTTCGATTGCTCTGCACCTGCAAAACAAGCATATTAGGCATACTAATTAGTCATTACCTCGAATAATACTGAAAGTGAGAAACTAAAGGCTCTCAGCCCAATTATATTACAAAATAGTGTAACTTTAGTGTGGAGAGAATCATATAACATCGCGTCAGTCTCAAGGTCGTGTGACATGTTTTATATCAATAGTCGAACACTGGTTGTTAAACTCGGGAAAAATGATCAACATAGCGGTGTCGACACAAGCAAAGCCTCCTAGAGCTATGCGCACGAGTGTGGAACTAGCAGCAAGTTAGCGGCGACGGCCGGCCGGAAATCTTGACGCAGCGCTTTCTACTGGCGAGAAGTCGTGACTTACGCGCTCTATTCAAACTACCTGGAACCGAACTGAAGTCGGTTCCAAATTGTCGCGCTTCAGTTCGGGCACTAAATACCCAAACCGAACCGAAATTTTGGGTACCCGCACCGGCGCACACCCATACAGTACTTATTCCTTGTCGTACTGTATGGTTTTATGCCAAATCTCCTCGAAAGTGTACAATAAACCCCCTTTAATTCAAACTCAGTTAATTCAAAGTAGTGTTGGAAGTCCATACAGAAGCTTTGGTATAATAAGCCAAAGGGTTAATGTTAAATTCTATAGGTTAATTTTTTTGTTTGAGTTTGGGGGTTCTTTGAGCTGTATTTTGTTTCAAGCATTGCATTTTACAACTACCTATATATATATGATTTATTTATTATTTATAGTGTGGAGAAGGCCTACTGGCTTTTACTACTAAGTTAAAACCTTTAGTTACTCTACAAGATTGCTGTTTATGTCAATATCAGTTTTAAATCTCTCACATAACTCCAAGGTGGTGGTGATGTAATCCCTAACCGTGGTCAATTGCAAATCACAGTTTTGCTTTCAAATATTTTCTGATTACAATAATCCTAGATATACTGACACCATGATTTGCAAGTGGCCCTGGTTTTATGTGTTGTTCTCTAAGGCAGCTCTCTTGAATATGTATCATGGATGACTGGCATACTTGCAATCAACAGTAGGTCTGTTCAATTTGGCTGCAACAATAAACTCTTTCTAGGTACTGGTTGGGCTTTTTGAGTACAATATCCTTTGGTATACAAGGCCCTATATTATGATGTTAGTGTTTTTCAAGTAAACTTGAAACAGGTTTCGTTTTTGGCAAACCCGATTTATTAAGTGTTGACAGGACAGACACATTGGGTAGATAGATAGACAATACACATGATACTGATAGTGATACGTATTGCTTCTACAATATACGGTTTGTCAAGTCAATTTGATACCACACAAATACTATTCTCTGATATCCTAATTAGTAAGCCATAGTATACTGGTATGCAGTTGTTGCATTGCAATAAGGTTGCGTGCAATTAGTAACTTCTTACTCAATGAATAATAATTTCAAAAGACAAACATCAAATCAAATATAGAGATATCAAACAAGAAAGGTGTATTTTTAAATGTGAAACATTGCTGACATGATATAGCTTAGCAATCATCATTGTCACTTCGAGTTAGTTAAAAAGTCAATTTACAAAATACACACATTCTATTGTAGGTTCTTGCTTGCATTTGTGCCTGAAGAATGCTTGTGGTCCTTTGGGCTTCACCCACTTTTCAATGCAGAAGGATCCGGGTTGAAATCCTGGTTCCAGCAAGTTTTTAAACTGTAAAAGGTGTCTTTGGAGCCACCAATAAAGCACTAAAGAGATCGTTCACAGTAATTACTTCCACACTGAAAATCAGTACACATTTGTTTTTATTTATTTACTGACCGTGACTAAAGCATTGGTGTGATAATAGTTCACACACCAGCATCAGTTTGTGGTTATTTATTTCTCTGTTTTGCCAAAAACAAACCGATTTCAAGATTAAGATTTTAATTTGAAAAAGTGCACATTCTTTCAAAGCAATGTTGGCAGTTTTTGTAACTGAATAGGAGCCAAATATTATATGTTCATACATTGCTTACAGACAACACTGCTTTGAAGAATGTACGTACTGTGCTGTATTCATATGCAGCAATTCAATAAATTCAATTATACATACCTAAATAAGCCATATTGTTGTAGCCATCAACCAAATTATGGAGAACCTTGTTTGCTTTATAACTTATGCACCTACTAGAAATGAACAGACCTATTGTTGTGGCCGACAGTTGTGAGAACTCATACATTGCGACCCAGAAGAACCAGGCTTCTTAGGGTGGTAGACCCCGGCAGTTACAGTGTTAGTTATATCTCGAAAACGGTGCAAAATATCTAAACACTGATGCAACAGTATGTGGTTTTGTTTGAATTATATAATGCAATAAAAATTATTTAAATATAATAGGTAATAATCGGTTTGTATTTCGATTATGCATTTAATTATTTAAATGTCTAATTAAAAACTTACCATAACATAACAATCTTTTTTCTTGCAGGCTATAATAGTTCTCGCAAAACCACATAACATAATGTTGGCAGGGGTCTGCTGCTTTAAACACAAGAGCGATAATTGAGCTCATTGGCAACCCTTAAACTCTTCTGTGCTTGCTTGACCGGGGGGGGGGGGGGGGGGGGGGGGGGGGCGCAGAGGCAGATATGAGGCTATAATTAGTTTCAACTTGGATTAGTTCCAGGCTAAGAGATATCTCAGCAACTCTGCTCTTACAACAACAAACATACCTTGATAAAATTTGTGTTTTCTTATGACCTCAGGTGTTTGTTTTAGGGTTGTACTCAATAATTATTATAAAAAAGTTAGAATTGCATATTTTCTGAAATAACTTGTCAAAAATTTGTCACATCATATACTTGTGAGTATGTGACTTTATGCGACATAAATGTCTATAATCATTTGTGAATGATTATATTTCATTTGATACTTGTGCCACCGTCAGATAATGTCGTCCCACTGAAATCAGTTAATTAGTATTGATTTTTTGTTATGTGAATAATGTGCATCCCTGATTGTGTTTGTGTGACTGAGTGGGTAATGAGTTTTTATATCTGAATGGGATAGACTTAAAATAAATTAATGTAATTTCCAAAGAATAAGGAAGGGTAATGTTTATTTTGCAAGCACAGAAGTACTTGAGGGTTTTCAATACTTAATAAAACTAGGAGCAATGATAGCCACTTAACCCCAGGAGGAGACCTAGTGTATTTGTTCTCATAGCTGCATCGGCCTGCATAGTGGTGTTGGCTATTTTGACTCTTTTGCTGCTTTTGCTACACTTGAACAGGTGTTATCTGCATTGCACTGACTGGGCTGATATGGAATCTCACTAGAGGTTGCCATTTTCTGAATATCTTGGTTGTGATTGAACCCCCTCGTAGGTTCAATCACAACTAAATGTTTAGGAAGTGGGCCTCGTCGAGTTTCATCATCAGTCCAGTTTCTGCATTGGGGAGAACACTCAGTTTGAGTGAAAACTTTTTTCGTGGGGGGTGGTAGCTCTGAAGCGCAAAAAAGACTTAGGTAGTATAAAAAGCGCTTTTTTGGCGCATTTTTTGTACTTTTTATCCATTTTTTGCTTGTTTTTCATGTAATTTGTATAATAATTGTATATTTTATTTAATATTGTTAATAAAATATATATTTTTCCAATGCAATTGTTATTATTTATTTACTATTATTAATTATTATTAATAATTATTGTATTATATTATTTAGCCTTGAAAAAAATGGCTAAGTCCATAAACTAGGTCAACTGCTAACCTTGCAAGGTTAGCAGCCGACCTAGTAAATGGCCTTGAAAAAAACAGCTAAGTCCATTAATTAGGTCAAGAGGAAAAGGAACTAGGTCAACTCCAAAATGTAACCTTGAAAAAAAAGACTAAGTCCATAAACTAGTTCATGAGATGAACTTGAGTTATGATCAAGGTTAATCCTGAAGTGAAGCAGTGGATTTAGATTCATGACAACTGCAACAATGGTGGAAGAGTCTGAAGCTTACAGTAATGTAAGTACTCCAGTGCAAGGAGTTCTTGCACTGGAGTACTACATCACTGTAAGTCGACTCTTCCACCATCGCAGTAGTCATGAATCCTGATCCACTCCTTCACTTCAGGATGTAACCTTGATCATAACCCAAGTTCATCCCATGAACTAGTTTATGAAGCTCAGGTAGGAGTAACTAGAGTGGAAAGAGAGTAAATGGTATTAAAGTACAATAAAATGAACACAACAAAAGCATGGGTTTAACAAGTATATTGAGCAGTACTGTACATGAAATGGCAGTGGAAAAATAGGCTATGTCCATGGCCTTGAAATTGCAATGTGATAAGGATTAGCACATAGTCACCCAACCAAGTTGTGGAGGTGAGGTGTGGGCTAGAGATTCTAGCAGGGTTTGACGAACATGGTAGACGTGCTGAGAGCGAAGTTTGTTGACGTGATGCACAGAGATGTTCTAGAAGTTTCTTTGCATATGTCGTACATCAAGCAGGTATCTGAAAAGCAAAACATGACATATAGCGATATGCAACGCCAGGGAAGCAGCTCGAAGTACTTGTTAAGTCTTCTAGAGCTAGTAGGTGGAATGTCAGCACCTGCTAGCTAAATGGAGCAAGTATCTGCAAAACAAACCAGTCTCCTGGGACTCAAACCCAGTTCATCTATCTATGCCAACTTTGGTATTGTTGCTCGAGCTATAAATATGCTAGACCAGTTGATAAATGTTACTTGTACATCTTTCTAGCAATGAAGTGTTTTTGTTAGCTATTTGTTTGTGTGTGTGTTTGTGTGTGTGTGTGTGTGTTGTGTGTTTGTTTGTTTGTGTATTTGTTTTTTTTTACATGTACGTCTGTTGTGTGTGTTGTGTATTTTTATTTTCAACATTTTTGGTGTGCTTTGTTTTTACAGTGGCCATTACGTGTGTGCTGTTTTGGTCAATTCCCTGTGCCACACAGCTTAATATAAGTGTTTTCATTTGAGCAAAACATTGTTACATAATATAAGCATTATTATTGAAAAAAAAAATGAAAAAATGTCTTGATATGAAACTGCTGTTACTTGAACCGGATCCAATTCATACATTTTCGTTGGTAATCGATCCAGTTGTTGTGGTTGGTTGAGGTGGAAAGTAATGCGATTATTTCGTTAGGCAAAATTTGTTTATGTTTGAATAGGGAAAATGGTGCGAGATAGACTTAAGGCCTAAACACAACCAGATTATAATAATATAATAATAATAAAATAACAAAACAATTACAATAGTATGTTTAGAGATAACTTATAGTCCGGGGTCTATCCAAGTTGACCTAGGACAAATTGCAACAGAAGCAAATTTGGTATCATTAGATTCAGAAAAAAACTAAATTACCCATAAAGAAACCCCTAAAATCCCCATAGGGTGGGTGGGTCTAATCATCCCCTAAATGAAAATGTAATAAAATTGAATTTTAAAAAAATGTGTTTTTGAAACCTAGTATCCATGGTATGTAATCAAAGCTTTTTCAAGGGTCTTTCAAATAAAAAATATGTCAATTGTTTAAAATTAATTTTTTGTCCAGCAGAGGTCAATGAAGGTCAAATTTTGTATTTTTTCAATGTAATTTGGTGAACGTTTTTCTATTGGCACAATATTGTTTAATGATTGTCTCATTGTTGTAAATAATTAGTAAATAGGCCACACTTGATACGGTATAAGTCAATCATGGCAGAAAAAGGTTATTATTACAATCTGTAGGGACGAGTATGTAGTCAAAATTCTGTTTACTTACTTTAAGGCGCACTCAAATCATGTTACGTAATAATGTAATTCGCCGATAGAGGTTTCTCATGTACTACACATCAAGACTATATTTTGGGATGTGCCTGGATCAAAACCCACACTTTAAAATCCTTACTTAACATTTTATTCATGGATTTCCTTAAATATATTTGGTAAAATCTCAGATTAAGCCCCTTATATGTTATTTCCACCAATTTTCCAACCAATAAGTAGTAGGCATTGAGGTTGTCTGCGGGGAGATTTTATTTCGCAAAACCTATTACCTAAAGTCTGTCCATCCTTGAGGTACATAGTGACCAATGACAGCCAAGACAGGTATCGGTCGCCCCCGTTCATTGTCTACCAACCACTAGGCCCGAGAAGGGTTGCCAATGAAAAGCCTAGCAGCAGGCAGACAATGAACGGTGCGACCGATACCTATCTTGACAGTCACGGGTCACTTTGTACCTCAAGGATGAACAGACTTTAGGTGCCCGCTATAGGGTACTGTACACTCGGGTACATCATAAAAAAAAACAAGTTTTTGGCGTTTTTGGGGTGTTTCCAAGCCTCCATGAAACGTGAAATGAACTTTGAATACATCATAATCAGAGCTATTTAGGTACCTGCCATCCATGCTAATTTTGGTTGGGGTGCGATCATTCCTTCAGAGTTAGAAATGGGATGAAAAATTATCAAAATTACTTTTTTAACTTTTCTGCCAGGTGAATTCAGAGGAGTTAAGAAAGCATTTTTAATAATTTTTCATCACATATTTAACTCGGAAGGAATGATAGCACCCCAACCAAAATTAGCATGGGTTGTCAGGTACCGAAATAGCTCTGATTATGGCGTATTCTAAGTTCATTTCACGTTTCATGGAGGCTTGGAAATACCCCAAAAACGCCAAAAACGTGTTTTTTTTACGAGGTACCCGAGTGTACAGTACCCTATAGCGGGCACCTAGGTAATAGGTTTTGCGAAATAAAATCTCCCCGTAGACAACCTCAATGCCTTCTACTTATTGGGTGGAAAATTGGTGGAAATAACACATCCAAGGGCATTAAGGGGCTTAATCTGAGATTTTACCGAATATATTCAAGGAAATCCATGAATAAAATCTTCAGTAAGGATTTTAAAGTGTGGGTTTTGATCCAGGTACGTCCCAAAATGTAGTCTTGATACGTAGTACGTGAGAAACCTCTATCGGCAAATAACATTATTACGTAACATGATTTGAGTGCGCCTTAACGTAAGTAAACGGAATTTTTACTACATACTCGTAGGTTCATGGCCCTACAGATTGTAATAATAACCTTTTGCTGCCATGATTGACTTATACCGTATCAAGTGTGGCCCATTTACTAATTATTTACAACAATGAGACAATCATAAAACATTATTGTGCCAATAGAAAAACGTTTACCAAATTACATTGAAAAAATACAAAATTTGACCTTCATTGACCTCTGCTGGACACAAAATTAATTTTGAACAATTGACATATTTTTTATTCGAAAGACCCTTGAAAAAGCTTTGATTACATACCATGGATACTAGGTTTCAAAAACACATTTTTTAAAATTCAATTTTATTACATTTTCATTTAGGGGATGATTAGACCCACCCACCCTATGGGGATTTTAGGGGTTTCTTTATGGGTTATTTAGTTTTTTTTCTGAATCTAATGATACCAAATTCGCTTCTGTTGCAATTTGTCCTAGGTTCGGCCTCAAATTTGCGTATAGACCCCGGACTATTATCTGTAGTAAGAGCCTACGCAATTTCCTTTTAACATGAATTTGTACCATTTAATACATATTTCTCTGTGGTTGGAAATATAACACATTTCATTCTGTCATTTCCAAGATGCGACATGCGATTCATTTGTTCACATTTGGCCGAATGCACCGCCATGTGAATCATAGGGACACATCTTCGAAATGACAATTAAATAAAAGTGCGTTATATTTTAACCGTGGAGAAATGGGTTTTAAATGGTACAAATTCATGTAAAAAGGAAATACATGGGGCTCCCAGGGGCAGGCTCTAACTATAGGTAAGTTTTCTATTAGTTTTAGAAAGTGAATAATCTAATTGTGTTTACGCCTAGGTTAGGATCCATCTCACACCATACACACAACATAAACAAATTTTGAGTAACAAAATAATCGCATACCTTTCGACCTCTACCAACCACAACCGAATCGATTAACAACAAAAATGTATGAATTAAATCCGGTTCAAGTTACAGCAGTTTTACAACACATTTCATTTTAATAACATAAAGGGTATGATGCTTGACTTTGGTAACTAATATTAATATTGGTTTTAAAGGTGTCTGGACCTTTGTACTATTATATGGGATCGAACCACTCATTGCTGTGCAAACTAACTCTGACAAACGTAATCTCGAGGTGGTTGTGTACTCGTATCGTTGTTGTGTACTTAATTCACCTGTGACTCGACCAGTCCATCGACTGTTACTCATGTTGCTAGTATTACTTGTTAATGTTCAGAAGGGTGTGTCGTTGTGCTTGAAAGTCAGCTGTCAGGACTCGAAACCAGACATCGACTGTGTTAACTCTCATGTTGCTTGAATTTAAAGTTAATGTTCTAAAGTGGTCGCCGTCGTGTTTGTTGTTGTGTCTTAAGTCGCTTCTGGGACTCAACACCTTTTTTTGATAATTTTTATAAGTGGTTGTCGTTAGTGTTGTGTACTTGAAATCAGCCTTTCTGGGACTCGAAACCCAGATTATCTGACTGTGTTAAAACTACTCATTGTTGCTTTAATATATTCAATGGGATTGTATAATGGTATGTTATGGTTTTCTGGTTAAGGTCACTTATAGTGACTTAAAATCTTTTTTTATGATATATGTTTCTTTATAAAAGTGAGTTGTACTGTAGTCTTTGTGGAACTGGCATAGTCAGACTATCTGGGACTCGAACCCAGACCAATCTGACTTGCAACTACTCTAATATATGTTGTGGTGTTATTATTTTGTTCTGAGGTACTGTGTTGCTCTGTGTTGTGTGTGTATGTGTGTTGTTGAATTCTGACATGTCTGGGACTCGACACCAGAATCTTTAGCTGTATTGTAATCTAATAAAATGTAATCATGAAGTGTGTACGTCTGTATGGTTGGTGTACTTGAAGTCATGTTGGATGAAAGTCCATCACTGTACTCTATTGTTGCTTGTATTTAATTGTTAATGTTCTATGAAAGTAGGATTGTGTATCTGGTTGTGTTGTCTTGAAAGTCAGCTGTCTAGGAGTCTCGAAACAGACCATCTGACTGTGTAACTTCTCATTGTTGCTTGAACTATAATATTATTTAATGTTCTCAATAAATGGTTTGTACGCTTGTTTGTGTGGTGTACTTAAAGTCAGCCTGTCTGGGACTCTGAACCAAATCGGAACCTTATGCATCCTATTGTTAATGTTCCATGAAAGTGGTTGTCGTCTGTTGTGTGGGTGTTGTGTACTTGAAAGTCAGCCTGTCTGGGACTCGAACCCAGACTTCTGATGTGATAATGTTCAAAATTGTTGTCTTAGTTGTTCTTGAAAGTAATTGGGGATTGGACCTGTGATCTGACTGTGTTAACTACTACTCTGTTGTTGCTTGAGTATTTAATTGTTAATGTTCTATGTAAGTGGTTGTCGTTAGTTGTGTGTGTGTGTGTTGTGTACTTCAAAGTCAGCCTGTCTGGGACTCGAACCCTGATCATCTGTCTGTGAAAACTACTCTATTGTTGCTTGAGTATTTAATTGTGTATGTTCAACAAATGTGGTTGTGTAAGTCTGTTGTGTGGGTGTTGTGTACTTGAAAGTCAGCCTATATGGGACTCGAACCCAGACCATCTGACTGTGTTACCTATTTTATTGTTGCTTGAATATTTATGTTTTAAGAAAGTGGTTGTCTACCTCTGTTAAAGGGGTATTTAACCGCTAAACTCAAAAAATATGTAACTAGTAATGAATTTAGCAACTAACAGAAAAATTATTGGCGCCACCATGACCTCCCAAAAAATTGTCAAACATGACATTTTTTCGAGCTAGGTCCCATCGGCAAAAAATCTCCCATAAGAAATAACATGGGGGCGATCTTAATGCCCCGTGACCTTGGAGGATTTTGATCCAAAAAAATATTGGCCATTATTGACGTACTCGACAGCCTTTTCTGTAAATTCTCTATATTTTGTTTTGTAATTTGGGAAAGTAGTTCGGTCAAAATATGCTGATTACCAAGATGGGGTGTGATTTTGGAATGCATATTTTTGCGTGTTTGAGGGTATATTTGGGCACAGTTTCAAGACACGATGTTATAAAGGGGCATTTTAGATTGGTACTATGATCTAGTATCTATGTGGACCAAAAAAGAAGCAGGTTAAAGCCGATTTAGGAAATTTTCCAAAACACCAATTTTCGCCACTTTCTGGATCAAAAAAAATAAAAAATTCGTGTTAAATCACAGTTGCCAAGATATAATTTTTTAAACGGTCATTTAAGTGTAGTAGTGTGCTATAGATCACGTGGTAAAAAATATTTTTTGGGGTTTTTAGCCCCTTTAAGAGTGGGTGTGTGTAAGAGCCTCTCTGGGACTCAAACTCAGACCATCTGACCGTGGAGTTTATATAGTACTGTGTGATCAGACTGTATTCACTACTCCATTGTTGCTTGAATATTTAATTGTTAATGTTCAAAGAAAGTGGTTGTCATTCTGTTGTGTGAGTGTTGTGTACTTGAAAGTCAGCCTGTCTGTCTGGGGGGAAAGGGGTCTGGGGTGTGTGGCTGTTAATTGTTAATGTTCTATGAAAGTGGTTGTCGTCTGTTGTGTGGGTGTTGTGTACTTGAAAGTCAGCCTGTCTGGGACTCGAACTCAGAATATTTGAAGTGTTCACTACTCTATTTGTTACTCTAATATTTAATTGTTAATGTTCTATGAAAGTGGTCGTCATCTGTTGGGTGTTAAACTCGCATCTGACGCATCCTTGCCCAACAGAACTAAGTTGCATGTGGTTTGTATTCTGGAGCTGCTGAATATGTGCGTGAAGTCTTGCTATGTACTTCCAATTTGGAGACAATTTCTACAGTCAACTAGATGGTCTGGCTATAGGAAGCTGCTTTTGCCATTATTAGAAGATATTTTCACGAACCAACTTGAAGAGTCTGCCCTATCAAAATTTATCTTTGGATAAAATATGTGAACAATAATGTATGTATTCAAGAGGGACTCAAGAAGAGTTTGAGGAGGAGTTGAATGACCATTAAAGAAATAGTTTGAGCTACTCCCCGCAATCCCCCAAATAAAGCATAGTTTGAATTTGAAGATCTGTAGATCCGTAGGTAAATGCCAGTCGTTGATAGACGAATGAGTGAGCCATGTGTTGAGTACCCGGAAACATCCCCTTTCCTCCCTTATTCCTAAGGCTGGACCTAGTCCAGTATGGGGAATGATACCGGGTATTCAACACATAGCTCATTCACTCGTCTTATCAACGACTTTGGCGTTTCCCTAGTCTAGTTGGCTAAAGCGCCCTTATACCCGGAATGTGGGAGACCTGGGTTCAATCACCTGGTCGAAAAAGATTTTGTAGTGCATGGATTGTATTAAAAAAATATTTTACATGTTTTGAAATGCATATAACGCAGATTAGTCTACATCAACTGTGACAATACTATGGAAAACGTAGCTAGTACGAAATACGAGAAAAGATTGCAAGGTTCCAGACAAAAATTATTCAATAAAAATGACTTGTTCAAAAACAAAAGCATTGTTGTTAAAATGAAACCTACACATTTCAAGACTATTTCTAAATTTATTATCTCTTGTAGGTTTAAATCGTAACACATTTTGATCAATTTGCTAGCATTTCTTAGTTACCTGGTCACGGATGTATGTTTAAAATTTCAGCTCAATCTGTTTGGCCGTTCGGCCGTATGAGCCCGGACAAACAAACATACAAGACAGACACATTTAACATACGGACTAATTAAGTACGACCAAGGCCCGTTTGACTTGCGTTAAGACTACGTTCGCTGCGCACACTCGTCTAATTATACCTTATTGGTCGTCTGGCGAGCAGACGTCAAGAACGAAGCCGTTACACTAGCTCTCGAACCCTCTATCTTATCTAACTAGCGGTATACGCGAGTTTCAAGGCAGAACGTTCACCCACTCTACCCCTGACCACGCCCGAGTTTGCTTAACTTCGGTGTTCGAGTGGGAACCAGTTAAACTACCTCGGCTAAACCGCTGCTTATGTCGACTACGTACTAAAAATATGAAGTGTTGTCGTCGTGCGTTTGAAGTGCCTTATTTTGGTCTCAGTTGGGAGATACAGTAACGCAAAGTTCGAAGACGGGTTAGTTAGTTGGATTATAGATCTGAATGGAGGTAATGACATAAGTATTTTCGTTGGTCAGTTTAAAGGCAACAATGAATTCCCGATGCAGTACCGTACTATTCCATCCATTCAAATCTATAATACAACTACAATTCAGAAGTTAAAACGGTACCATCTCGGTGGTCTAAATGTCTAAGGCGCTTCCTGGAATGTGGGAGACCCGGGTTTGAACCCCAGTCGGGATAGATTTTTAAATTTCTGAACTGCATTAAATATTAACAATTCCGCCTACGGGATTACTCAAGCTACCATTATTGAACTTCATACTGTAAATTGTAATCAATTGCTTTTACTTTATTGAGCTAATTTTTAATGTTTTCTTAAATAGTTGTGAATGAGAGATTAGACTATTTACACTAAAAGACGGCTTGTCTGGGACTCAAACCCAGATCATCGGGCTGTGCCCCCCAAAGCTCTCTACTCAAGCTACTGGGTTGCTAATTGAATATAATTAAAGGAACCAAGAAAATGCCATCAATAACAAAAAGAATACTATTTTTATGGTACGGTACCTACTATATTTTAAAATAAAATAAAGTTAAAAAAGTGGGGTCCAGCCATTATGGGAAGCCATTTGTCAATAGTGTTTAAAACATTGTGTTTTAAAGTTAAGTGGTCAAAATGGGTGTACGGCCTACTACTCAAAGACTGCCTTTAATTGAGTATTACTGTACTCCTTTGGACATAATTAATTACTATCACAACAAAACAAGAGGCAATTGATTCCTGGCATAACTTATTGGATGAGCGAAGCGAAGACTTCAATTTCACCGACCCCCAAAAAAATTTAGCTCGGGTGTTTTTTTTTTTTTTTTCCCCCGTCTGTTTGTTCGCTCTCTACCGGGCAAACGGCATATCCGATCTTGATGAAAATTGGAGGGGACCTTCGAAATCTCTGAACTTAGACTTGCTACGTTTTTGGGTACAATCGAAGAAATATTTCTCATGAATATCGCACTTTTACGATTTTTTTCGATTTTTAGTGCGATATTTTCGTGACATTTGGGATGATTCTGACCAAACAGGTGGGCCTACAACGTTCATATTATACATGGACATAAAGGTTATGGTGATGTAGTACCTTTTGAAAAAAAAAGTTGAAAAAGTTAGCCAGAATCCATAGAAATAAAGCTTTTAATATAAGTTTTTTACGGTAAATAATACCAATGGACAACTAGTCAAAGGGGGGGCTTAGTTAGTTCCGAAAAATCCAACAGGTAGCGCCGCGAGCTGTGGGACAAGCTGCAACCTAAGTGTGGTTGGCGCAATGGACTTCAACGTGTTTTTACGCCCGTACGGGTGGAAAAAATCCTTGAAAATTATGTTATTTTCTAGAATGGGCTTAGCCAAAGACTATGTAGATCAAGAAGGAAGCCAGCTGCTGTTGTATTGTCCTATGTTATGTCCTTGAGGATGTGTGGACTTCGGAAAACGGTGGTCATCATAGTCCCTATACCTTTGGGTTTAGAATGATTATAAACCCAAAGCCTTTACTCTAGAAAGCATTTTTTAAAGTTTAGTCTCAGGTTTAGACCAACATAATTTATTATTCCTAAGTTCACAAGATCATATCGTAAAAAGTAGGCCTGGGTTTAACTCTAGGGGTAGGCGGAGGCTTAGGTTCTAATCCTAGGCCTACACGGCTAGGACAAGACACACCTCTTTGCTAAGATTTAGGCCTAGAAATGTACCCCTCTTTATAGTTTATACACAGTTTAGGCCTTTAAACTTGGAAGCTTTAGACCTAGGCCTACCTTAAAAGCAAAATCAAGGCTATACTGTTACCAGAGGCTATAGGCCTAGGTGTTATTTTCCTTTCCATATAGGCCTACCCTAACTACTAGATGTAGGCCCACTTTTACTATCTTAGGAGTCAACTGTGTTATGTAAACATAAAACTAACTATGTATGCAATACTTAATGGAAATAAAGCAACATTCTATTCTATTCTAGCTAGGTCTAGGCCCTACACCTAAACAAAAGTAGCCTGTGCTGTGTGTGCTTAGGCCTCTCTCTTGTGCAGAATTATAGGTCCGCGTCAAACAGGTCTACTCATTAGCCTGCCTACTATAAGCATTAAGTTTAGAATGAAGATAGTTGGCCAGTCCGGGAAATAAAAAAATGAATAAACACATGGGCAGGGCTCCATCTCGCAAACACTTAACTTTGCCATGAGGAATTTGCTTGTAATCGGAATCCACAAAATGCAAAAAACATTATAGGACCTACAAGCATGGTATCACATGTTTTCGTAAACCATTTCTTATCTATCTGATTTTAACTTCCCACGTCTTATTTCTTTACTTGATATCCTTAGGAAACGAGTGTAAAGACACCCCTCCTATTTTAGCTCTTGACGTACATCGTGAAACAACACAATATTGAACCATTTCAATCCAGCAAGCCAGTCTTTAGTGTCGTACAGTAAGGCTGTCAGTTAAAATCGTCCCACAGTACGGCCATCTTTGATCACATGTTTGAGTCGTGACGACAGGGGGCAGAGTTAGACTACTCGTCCATTGACAGGTAGGCCTAACAATAGAAACTTGACAACAATCATCTACAATGCGTAGGAAGCAAAACAAAGCACTTGCAAAAGTAAAGATATCCCACGCAAACTAAAAACTTTTAAAAGCTCATCCATCAATGCGGCGGGACTTTAGCGTTTTCCTAGTTTAGGTAATTAACGTCTGAAGATGAATTGGTACTAGGAAAACGCTTTTAAGACCCGCCGCGTTGTTGGATGAGCGTAATTGGTGCATTGAGCTGCCATGTGTTATGCGGATTTTCTGTTCTGTGAAAAAATCATTACTAAGTTGAAGATTTAAAAAAAATTAAATTAAATTAAACTAGGAAAACGCTAAAGTCCCGCCGCGTGGATGGATGAGCGGTTTTTTGTAAGTTTTTTGTTTGCGTTTTTTGCGTTTGTTTGCACTTTTCCTTTGCAAGTGCTTTTTGAATGCATTGTAGGTGATTGTTGTCAAGTTTCTATTGTTATACTTGTTAATTGGTATTATAAACCTCAAAAAACTCATATTAAAACCTTTGTTTCTGTGGATTCTGACTAACTTTTTCAACTTTTTCTTTCAAAACGTACTACATCACCATAACCTTAATGTCCATGTGAAATCTGAACGTTGTAGTCCCACCCGTTTGGTCAGAATCGGTCCAAATGTGACGAAAATATCGCACTAAAAATTGAAAAACTAATATTAAAACCTTTATTTCTATAGATTCTAGCTAACTTTTTCAACTTTTTCTTTAAAAGGGTACTTCAACACCATAATCTTAATCTCCATGTGAAATATGAACGTTGTAGCCCCACCCGTTTGGTCAGAATCGGCCCAAATGTGACGAAAATATCGCACTAAAAATCGAAAAAAATCGTAAAAGTACGATATTCATGAGAAATATTTTTTCGATTGTACCCAAAAACAATACACCTCTAAGTTCAGAGAAAACGAAGGTCCCCTCAAATTTTAATCAAGATCGCATATGCCGTTTGCCCGGAATCGAGCGAACAAACATTTTTTGGGGGGTCAGTGAAATTGAAGTTTTCGCTTCGCTCGCTACGCTCATCCAATTAAATAAAAAATTAACTTAAATTTTAATTTTTAAAAATTAATTGTAATTTAAAAAAAGGAAAAAATCGTTACATTGAAATTTTCATAAGAAATAATTATTCGATTGCGCACAAATTTTACACGAATAAATATTAATTTATACTAGGAAAACGCTAAAGTCCCGCCGCGTTGATGGATGAGCTTTTTAAAGTTTTTAGTTTGCGTGGGATATCTTTACTTTTGCAAGTGCTTCGTTTTGTTGCCTACGCATTGTAGGTGATTGTTGTCAAGTTTCTATTGTTTCTTGTCAATTGGTATTATTTATCGTAAAAAACTTATATTAAAAGCTTTATTTCTATGGATTCTGGCTAACTTTTTCAACTTTTTCAACTTTTTCTTTTCAAAGGTACTACATCACCATAACCTTAATGTCCGTGTATAATATGAACGTTGTAGCCTCACCCGTTTGGTCAGAATTGGCCCAAATGGCACGAAAAAATCGCACAAAAAATCAAAAAACTTATATTAAAAGCTTTATTTCTATAGATCTGGCTTACTTTTTCAACTTTTTCTTTTCAAAGGTACTACATCACCATTTCCTTAATGTTCATGTGAAATATGAACGTTGTATCCCCACCTGTTTGGTCAGAATCGGCCAAAATGTGTCGAAAATATCGCACTAAAAATCGAAAAAAATCGTAAAAGTACGATATTCATGAGAAATATTTCTTCGATTGTACCCAAAAACGTAGCAAGTCTAAGTTCAGAGATTTCGAAGGTCGTGTCAAATTTTCATGAAGATCGCATATGCCGTTTGCCCGGTAGAGAGCGAACAAACAGACAAAAATACAAACAAAAAAACAAACAAAAAAACACCCAAGCTAAATTTTTTGGGGGGTCAGTGAAATTGAAATCTTCGCTTCACTCGCTACGCTCATCCAATAAGGTTCTGTGAAAAAATCATTACAATCGGATAAAGCATGTAGGCGTTATAAGCCGAAGAAATTAAAAAAAAAAAAAGTAAAATTGGGAATTTTTGTAAAAAAATAGTTTTTTGATAACGCTCAAATTTCACATGAATATATCAATTCATAAAATTAATGTGCTGTGAAAAAATCATTACAATCGGACAAAGCATGTAGGTGTTGTAAGTCAAAGAAATTTAAAAAAAAAATCGAAAAAAAAAACATAACATTGCGATTTTCATGAGAAATAATTTTCAGATTGTGCTAAAAAGTGGCAGTTCTAAGTTCAGAGATTTCGAAGGCCTCCATAAAATTTCATCGCAATCAGAGTATCGGTTTAGCCGGAATCCTGCTAACAAATAGACAAAAATACAAAAAGAAAGAAAGAAAGAAAAAAAAGGAAAAAAAACATTCCGGATTTTTTTCTCCAGTGTAGTGAAATGGAATCTTCGCTTCACTCGCTACGCTCATCCAATAAACAAGAGTTGATGACTGAAATAAGTAGAGGTTGTTGAATGTCAAGGAGAATCTAACCAAAGTTTTATACACAAGAGTCGGGGAATGAACGTTGATCATATTATTTTATTAAACGAGTCAATTTGCACTGCTTGAAAACAGAGTGCTTCATTTCTATCAATGACCCACAAATGATATAACTTTAACAAAGTTTGTAGTCTATAATAGGCAGAGTCGGTTACGGTAACCATAGCAGTGATGTCATCAATCAATGCACTAGGATCACAGATATGTAAAAACTAGCACAAATATCGGCTTTAATACGAATGCTGTACCATTGGAAAACAGAATCTTGTGATTAAAAAACATACACGATTTTACAGAGACCGAATAAAATAGTTGCGATAACAATTGAAACGATTGTCCTCTATCCCTGATTTTTCGAAGCTTTCACTACTGTTATTTACAACCAAGTCTCAATCAACCTCACAAAGAAGATATTAAAAATGTATCTAAAAATAGAAAACACAAACAAAAAAATCAAGAAAATTGTCATTTTACTCATAGAGCTGAACCTAGTTTGAAATTACAATCAAATCGGCACAAAAATACTACGAATCTAGCTAAAAGTGAGCTTTCCGACTTGACAAAGTACGTGTATATTTTTCCTTCTGTGTGCATTCTCAGGGAAGTGATGCCTAGCTTTGTGCATCAATCGTTCTACAAATTTTAGTCTTGTTTGAGCACACGAAATACTTTCAAACAAAATTAATGGTTTTCATCTTTTATGAACTTTGGAAACTCGCAGGAAAAATCAAGTGACTTAAATGGATAAAAGAGCAATGTACGAGTATACTTGCACCAACGACAGAATGCAGATGCTTGGTAGTGGTGGGGGTAGAATGAATGCGCGGTAAATGGAATGTTGCCTTTGTGTATGAAACAGAAATATCTATTACCAACGCAAGCAAAAATTATCTGTTAGATCAGAGTTCCTCCGTGTGCAAGATCCACGCTGAGCTAGCGTGAATAGAATTGACAAAGTTGTTATGTTGGGAAAACTACTTCGAGCCACCTGCATTCTTTCGTTGGGACCACTATAATAAATCTATCTGATGGTGGAAACTATTTTGATTTTTCTGATGTAGCCTACCGGTAATTGGATGAGCGAAGGGAAGACTTTAATTTCACTGACCCCCAAAAAATTTAGCTCTTTTTTTTGTCTGTTTGTTCGCTCTCTACCGGGCAAACGACATAACCGATCTTGATGAAAATTGGAAGGGACCTTCGAAATCTCTGAACTTAGAGCTGTATTGTTTTTGGGTACAATCGAAGAAATATTTCTCATGAATATCGTACTTTTACAATTTTTTTCAATTTTGTGTGCGATATTTTTGTGCTACTTGGGCCAATTCTGACCAAACGGGTGGGGCTACAACGTTCATATCTAGATGCCCGTTAGGGCGCCGCAGCCAAGCCGCGGTGCGCTACACACGCTGGCACCTTATACAGCAAGCAGAGTTGGGGTGATTTCGAGGTGTTACCCAGGCGTCATGAAACGTGATGTGAACTTGAAAACTATCAAAATCGAGGGGATTTAGGTACCCGACAACACATGCCAAATTTGGTTGGGGTACGAGCATTCCTTCTTGGTGAAAATATGGCTTGAAACATGCTCAAAATCACTTTAAGGATGTTAGTTACTACTGGCTACTACTATCTAATTCGTCAGTTTCAATTGGCCAGCGATTCTGACCAAACGAGTGGGTCTACAACGTTCATATTTTACATGGACATTAAGGTAATAGTGATGTAATTCCCTTTTGAAAGAAAAAGTTTTAAAAAATTGCTGGAACGCTCCCAAATAAAGGTTTTAAAATAAGCCTTATATTGGCATACAATCAACAAGTAACTATACTTGAAAATAATCGCCTACATTGTTTACAAAAAGCAAGTCTTTGGACCACTATATTTTTTCATTCTATTGTTAATTGGTAATACCATAGCAATTAAATCGACTTTGATGAAATTATTATGTTTTAACAAATAATTTTGCAATGGAACTTGAAAAAGTAATGAGATCCCACACATAACAAAAACTTGTAAAAATACAGCCAAACCTTACACACTCAAAAGAAATGAGATCTAAAAAAGGGCCAAGCTCATCTACCCTTCCACATTTGCGCATTCTTAATTCATAAACGTACAGTGTCCCGTAACAACATCCTTGAAAAGCTTGGCAAAATAGAATTTGCATGACCATTACGTTAAAATTAATTAGAAAAAAATTGGATGAACTATTACGTTCAAATTAATAGTTGCAAATTCTATTTTGCCAAGCTTTTCAAGGATGTTGTAACGGGACACTGTACGTTTATGAATTAAGAATGCGCAAATGTGGAAGGGTAGATGAGCTTGGCCCTTTTTTAGATCTCATTTCTTTTGAGTGTGTAAGGTTTGGCTGTATTTTTACAAGTTTTTGTTATGTGTGGGATCATAGGCTACATGGACATTAAAGTTATATAACAATTGACAAGTAACAATAGAAACTTGACAACAATCACCTACAATGCATAGGTAGCAAAACAAAGCACTTGCAAAAGTAAAGATATCCCACGCAAACTAAAAACTTACAAAAAAAGCTCATCCATCAACGCGACTGAAAAAAGCATTTGCGTAGCTTCCTAGTTAGAAAAATACAGAAGTTCTCCACTCAAGGACTAAACGCACCCAAGCCTCTTCATCGCAAGAAAATGTGCAAGAGATCCAGAAGCAGCTGCAAGAAATTAAAATATACCTACTTAATAGTGCCTTCTACACAGTGGATGAATTTTTGGCTAGTAATACCAGGGTCAATAAACAAGTTTCCCCGTTGCGGAGGTCCTACAACTCCCAAGTCAAAACGGAATCTTACATCCTGCGCGCTGTTGGTAACTCATTTCAAACTACTAAAAGCACTGCAATCTAAATACAGTCAGTAGATTATCAATGTGCAGTGAAGCTGCTATTAACAAATGACGAAACGTCAAATTTCAATGGTACCTATTTCAATAATATTAGCCCAGGGCCCTAACCTTATAAAACTATTAACTATTGTTTTGTTTAAAGTGTCGCGCAGGCGCCGCGTCACCGACATTTGTGCGAAATAAATCGAGATTTACCTTATTTAAGCCTTACGGACGTAAATGTAGCCTAGGCCCAAGGCCACAATACAGTTTTCAGACGTAAGTACGCCCTTGGCATTGAAATCGAAACTGTAAACAATACATATTGTCGGCCTAGGTCCTAGACTTAGGTCTACTTCATCAGAAATATCCTCATCAATAGAGAGAGTTTGCTTTAAGACAAAACATTTACCCACATTCGACCATATTTAATATTTTGACATTTCACGGCATTCGTCGTCAAAGACTATTAACTACTAGTAGAAAAGTGATGTAGTTTTATTGAAGTAGTTCCATGAATTATCGCACAGAGTTGCGCGGAACATTAGATTCCAAACAAATAATAATTTGGTTGACTTTTTATTTAACTCAGGGCGGTATAGGGAGTTGGAGGACCTCCCTAACGGGGAAACTTCTTTATCGGCTCTGGTAATACATAGAAATCGACCAGTGTTTTACCTTATTTTGTACAATACTACTTAGCCTATATTGTACAATCAGTCCACCTTTAGAAAACTGTTTTAACAAAGCAATACTAATGCTAAGTGGATGAAGGTTTCTATCAAAATGTTTTATATTGCATGGTATTTAAATTTTTGTTATTTTAATTTTATGTAGGTGTGCAGGCCTACTGGTCTTCCACATTTTAGCTATCTACATTTTATACAAACACTGACAAATCCGACACTTTTAAATTATGTAAAGTCAAGTTGGATGTTAATAAAAACAAACAAACAAACAAACAATATCACCACGCAAGAATATCACAACTTAAAGTGACTAAACTTAAACCCAATGTTTCTATATATTTATATTCCATGATAGCAAATACTACGAATGTTAGTTATTAGGTATTAGAACTGTACAAAGTTGGCAAAACTTGCTTTCTGCTCGCAATCTTAACTAACATCGTCGATAGTAACCATTTGGTAGCCTAGATGTTGACCAACTAGAGGAATTTAATTTGGATTGGCAAAGAGTTGACAGGTTGGGAAAGAATAGAGAACATTAAAATGAATTAAATTGGCCGTAAAGCCTCGTACTAATGCGAGCGCTAACCGAGGCTATTAATGAATATTGGATGTAGAAATTATCATAAAATAGTTAGGTAGAAATTTTTAAACAGGCATCCGGTACAACTACAAGTTCTTAGCGTTCAGTCAACATTTTGAACAAAACCCATTCAGATTAAAACTTGCAAGAAATAGTAAATTGAAAATACACTGAGAATATCACATTAATAACAACAACAATGTTTTGTTTATGAACAAATCATTTTTATCAAATCATGTTTGCATGCAGTGACCATGGAGTTTAAATAGTAGCCTACTGTCGTACTGGAGGCACAGGTGTGTGGTGGGCAGTGTACGAGATAGTACACCACATCGCGCAGGCACAGTCGGACATATTTGTAGTTTATCAACAATTACACAGTTGACGCACTAGCTTCGTGGTTAGGTTAGGCCTACTTCACGCGTGGTTTACTAAGTAAGAACTTTGTTGTTTGTGATAGAATGCCTATCGGCTAGGTTAGTGTTTGTGGTTGGGGAAAGAAGAAATGAGACCAACAGCTTACTAGATGGGCAGCTGCGTGAAACTGGCTGGTTAACATAAATATTTACAAAACAAGATACACAATGTCGTACGTTTCGGCCAACGTGGCCTTGATCACCGACCGTTGCAGAAGAACTAAATTTAAAATAAATTTAAAATAATTGTGTTTTGTTTTGTAAATATTATTTTGTGTTAACCAGCCAGTTTCACGCAGCTGCCCATCTCGTTTAAGGTAAGCTGTTGGTCTCCTTTCTTCTTTCCCCAACCACAAACACTAAGTACTGTTGTGTGTTGTAGGCTACTTTGTAAATATAATGTGCAAATCATCGTTAGTAGGCCTTAATCGTGTAAATGTATAGGCCTAGACATCCAGGGTTGCCGTTTTAACGGATTTTGAGGGTGCAAAACGGATCGACGGATTTTTATTCCAATTTACGGATTTAAAAAAAAAAGTTCTTCGTTTTACGCCGTTTTTAACTAGGGCTGGTGTAAAAAATCTATATTTCAATGCGAATCGATAAGTGGAAATATTTTTGATGTATAAATATCAAAATTTACACCAAAAATGCAAAATTTCAGAATTTTGGTGGAGGTGCCGGGTAGGTAGTCTAAAATAAATTAACCTGGCTGGTGCATATGGTGGAGGTGCCGGGTCATGGAACCCGGTTGGGAGATTGTAAAAATAGTTACAATTCATTTATGGTGTGGTGATACCTTATCAACCCTATTTGCCCTCAAATCATTAAAAATAGGCCTACTTCAAAAAAATTATATTTTCAATTTTTTTTACAACAATTTCCTATATTATGATAATTATATTGATAATGATATCATATCAAAATTGGTACATTTTGGCATTAAAAGGATTTTCAAGGATTTGGGTGTTTCATTTAAGGATTTCTAAGGATTTTTGATGTGCTATTATTAAACGGCAGGTCTATTCTGCGTCCACGACCTCTAAACTTGGGCCTGGGTCTATTAAGTATGTAAAGTTACCCTGGCAAAAAAGACAAGCCAAGTCCTAGGAGTAGGCCTAAGCATTGTCCTACCTACAAAAGGAAGAAAACATTAAAGTGGAGGTGGATCAAACTGCTTTTTTTTGTTCACATGGTTTGTGCAATAAAAACTCTAAAGACACCAATGACATTAAGTAAAACTTTTACCATTCCCAAAACATCACGTCGAACGTGTCAATGCCGTCTAAGGTAACAATCGAACAATTAACTGACAGAACAAAACAAATGTGGCCGTCTATCGAGGAAACCTGAAATCAATAATCGAAGATGCCCAATCCCATTAGAGCTAGACCTCCTTACCCTCAAACTCCATGCAGTGACCTAAGTGTACGTCGTCCAAAATTCCGCTCGGAGATCGAGTAAACCTTGCAATTATTCATATTTTGTTATTTTTTCCCATAGTTTTGTATGCATTTCAAAACATATTCTATAATTTTACAGAAATAATAAAATCTATCCCGACCGTTGTTTGAACCCGGGTTTCCAACATTCCGGGTATAAAGGACTAGCAAAATGCCAAAGTCATTGTTATATTTTTTTTAACATTGCAACAGATCCAAGTGACCAGTTACTGTCGAGGGAGGGTAGGGGCCTTACGAAAACACCCCAACTTTGCTTGCTGTATAAGGTGCCAGAGTGTGTAGCGCGCCACGGCTTGGCTGCGGCGCCCTAACGGGCACCTAGATGGAACTATCGTTTAACAAATAATAAATAATTAAACGAGGGAGCGGAGCGACCGAGTGTCTCCATTCAACTCAAACGGCTCTCATTCTGTGATTCTGTGTGTGTCTGTACGTCGAAAATCAGCCAAACCGCTGAACAGATTTTGCTGAAATTTTTAACAGACAACCGGTACGAGTTTACTGAGAACTGTTAACAAAATCAGCTAGATCCATTGCGATTTAATCCTACAATTAATAAAAATGTGATTATGTAAAATATCGATGGGCTTGTTTAGTAGCAGCTAGCGCAGGGATGGGCAAACTACGGCCCCGGCCCGCGGAGCTTTTTCAAACGGCCCGCCATCAGTTTATGTTTTACTGTGAAATACGGCCCTCACGCCTGAGCTCCCGCCTAAGTAATTCCGTAGTTCCCTTCCGTTCCTGCCAGTCTGCCCCTGCCCACACCCCTTGCCAGTCAAATAGTCGGTGCCATTGTGAGCTGAAGGTCAGCTACAAACCCTTACCACTCTAACAAATACAAAATGACATGTTTCCATTCCTTCTGTTGGCAACTCGGCATTTGCAGTTCATTGGCCTGGCCTCCTTCCGTTCCAAACTAACCGTCGGTGTTCAGGGTTGCAGCCACCGAGAGCGTGCAGGTGGTTGAAGTGTCCAGTCTAGTATGTGCAATAGTGATTGATTGTGAAGTGTTACTTTAAAGTTTTGATTGTGACTCGTATTTTAGTATAAGATGAGTGCATCAAAAGTTAGAAAAGTGGATCGTGAGTGTCGAGTTTTTAATAATGACTGGACAGTGAAATACTTCTTCACAGACGTCGGAACCAAAGCGATTTGATTTGTTTAGTTTGTAAGGAAAGTGTTTCAGTTTTTAAAGAGTATAACTTAAGCAGGCATTTTAATTTGAAACTTGCCGACAAATTCAGCAACTTATCAGTTGATCAAAAACTTATAAAAGTCAACAAACTGGTCAGTCAATTGAAAAAACAACAAAACGTGTTTTCAAAACAAAGTTCAGATCAAGAGTTGGCAACAAAGGCAAGTTTTGTAATTGCTCATAAAATTGCAAAATATAACAAGTCATTTTCTGAAAGAGAGTTTTTGAAAGAGTTTTTCGTAGAAGTCTCTAATTTGGTTTGCCCAGAAAAAAAGAAGCAGTTCGAAAACATTAGTATGTCTCGCAGGACCATCACTCGCCGAATTGAAGATATCGATACCAACTTGATTGGCCAACTGAAGTGCAAAATAAAAGGTTTTACATATTACTCATTGGCGTTGGATGAAAGCACGGATGTGAAGGACACGGCTCAACTTTTAATATTTGTGAGAGGCATAAATGATAGGTTTGAAATCACAGAAGAGTTGGCCTCTACGCAACCTATGAAAGACACTACGACAGGAGCCGACCTATTTAACGAAGTTGGCAATTGTATTGATAAGCTTATGCTACCCTGGATAAAGCTTGTTAACGTTACGACCGACGGCTCCCCAAACCTAACAGGAAAAATGTTGGATTATTAAAAAAAATTGACGATAAAGTCAAAGAGATTGATTGTAATCATGAAATTATATTCCTACATTGCATCATCCATCAAGAGGTGTTGTGTAAACGTGTACTGAACATGCAACATGTTGTGAACCCTGTTACCCGAATTGTGAATTTTATTAGAGCCAGGGGTCTCAGTCACCGAGAGTTCATTTCATTATTAGAAGACATTGATGCTGAGCACACAGACGTTTTGTATCACACTACCTACTGTACGTTGGTTGAGTTTGGGGAAAGTGTTGAAAAGGGCGTGGGAACTCAAAAATGAGATTATTCTTTTTCTTGAAATGAAAGATAAAGACACCGAGTTCCCAGAACTGAAAAATGTCAAATGGTTGAATGACCTTGCATTTACACTTGATGTGATGACACATTTAAATGATTTAAATGTAAAACTGCAAGACAAGGGTATTTTTGTACCGGAAATGTACACAAATGTGAAGGCATTTAAAATGAAGTTGCTATTGTTTTCAAGGAATTTCCAGCAAACAGTATTTACTCACTTTCAGACGCTTGAACAACGGCGCGATGAGGAATTTACGCGTCGGTTTGCGGATTTCAAAAAGATTGAAACGGAACTGAAACTTGTATCGTCTCCCTTCACGTTTGACTTTGAAGAAGCCCCAGCTAAATTACAGCTGGAGCTAATCGATTTACAAAGTGACAATGTGTTAAAAGACATGTACAACTCTGTGGCACCGGACAAATTCTACACTGCGTTAAATGAAACAAAATTCCATGAAATAAGGGACATGGCTAAAAAAGTGTTAGTTTTGTTTGGCTCCACGTACGTGTGCAAACAGACATTTTCACTAATGAAAATCAACAAGTCCCAACACCGATCCAGATTAACTGATCAACACCTGTCCTCTGTGCTGCGTATATCGACGTCCACGTTTACACCAGAATTTGACACTTTGGTGAAAAATATGAATCAACTACACATGTCACACTGAAAATACAACATCGGAAAGTTATTACTAGCTAGTGGGGGGGGGGGGGGGGAAATAGTAATTTTTCATAGTGGTCCGGCCCGATAATGATATGAATTTATACCATATGGCCCTTGCCTCAAAATGTTTGCTCACACCTGAGCTAGCGGGACGATATTTGCGTGGCTGGCATAGCACAGTGGTAAGCATTCAGCCTACCGCACGGAGGGTTGGGGTTCGATGCCTGTTGGTGACAACTTTTTTATATTTTTACAACCACATGTTATTTTTGAGGGGTGTTAAATGGGAAATACAAATTAGGTGATTTTGTTTTATCTTGGAAATTTGTTAATGTTTCACGCTAATACGTGTTGAACTCGATTCGCATTTTGAATGTTCAATTTAAATAACTATTGTTGCAGAGTGATTTCCAGTTTAAATAAGGTGACCAGACGGACCGGTTTTAGAAGTCAGAACACTTGTACCGGTGTCCCGAGTGACTCAATAAAAAAGTGTATTTGTACCGGTTTGCAATTTGAGGGGGAAAGTGTGCCGGTATTCTGTCAACTGTACTGTGAATGGAATTGGAAGGTAACGTTTTATTTGAAAAAATTCCCTCCTCGTATAAATAGGCCTAGGCTACGAATAGAAATAACATTGAAAAGTTCTTCCATCTCCAAGAAGATAATTCATTACTTCAAAAGTCATTATTTGTAGGTATTGATTTATTTAAACCTACAAGAAATAATAAATTGAAAAATAGACTGCTAATCTCTTTCACGAGCTCCCCTCCCACCCCCCACGCATCAGACCGGCCCGAAGAGAGCACGTTACGCGAGTCTTGTGTTATCTTTGTGAAGGTCGTTGTTCTTGGAAATCGTGATCTGTGTAGTTTCATTTCAGCTTTTGTTGCGATTGTCGTTCATTCATTTATGAGATATTTTCAGTTTAACTATTCAATGCTCCGATATTTATGACGCGACTAGATGAATAATGTTGGACATTAGTTTGGAAGACCACGTAATATTGGTGTGAGAGAACGGAGAAGATAATACTAAGGAAACGCCAAAGTCGTTAAACGAGTGAGTGAGCCAAGAGTAGAGTACCCGGGAACATCCCCTTTCCTCCCCTATATCTAAAGTATGAGGAATGATATTCACTCGTTCTCACTCGTTTAACAACGACTTTGGCGTTTCCCTAGTATAATATTCATTTATCAAATTGGGTTTGGACAGAGAATGAAGTTAGGTCTACATTGTCGATTAAGGGAATGGAACCTCCTCACTACTTAAGTAAAGTAGGTAGGGTAATTTGAATGATGATTAAAATAAAAAATAAAATTTTAAATATAAAAATAACTGATTCATATGATCTGCATTAGCTAGCTAGCCTATGACTATGAGTATGTCATTTAAAAATAAAGGTTTCCATTAGAAGTCAGCAGATTAACTTAAATGGGTATTTGACCGCTAAACTCAAAAAATACATTTCATTCAGGCTAACTAGTAATGAATTTAGCAATTAACAGAAAAATTATTGGGGGCACCATGACCTCCTACAAAAATTGTCAAACATGACATTTTTCGAGCTAGGTCCCATCGGCAAAAATCTCCCATAAGAAATAACATGGGGACGATCTTTATGCCCCGTGACCTTGGAGGATTTTGATCCAAAAAAATATTGGCCATTATTGACATACTCGACAGCCTTTTCTGTAAATTCTCTATATTTTGTTTTGTAATTTGGTCAAGTAGTTTGGTCAAAATATGCTGATTACCAAGATGGGGTGTGATTTTGGAATGCATATTTTTGCGTGTTTGAGGGTATATTTGGGCACAGTTTCAAGACACGATGTTATAAAGGGGCATTTTAGATTGGTAATATGCTCTAGTATCTATGTGGACCAAAAAAAGCAGGTTAAAGCCGATTTAGGAAATTTTCCAAAACACCAATTTTTGCCAATTTCTGGATCAAAAAAATTAAAAAATTCGTGTTAAATCACAGTTACAAGATATAATTTTTTAAACGGTCATTTAAGTGTAGTATTGTGCTATAGATCACGTGGTAAAAAATAATTTTTGGGGTTTTTAGCCCCTTTAAGAGGGTATGCTGAGGCTAGAACGGAGGCGAGTTTAAGCACTCAGCTTTCTGGATTTTTCGGGTAAACGGTTTATAACACCATTATCAAATTTTACACTAACGTTAATAAAGAATCAATCTATGTTGTCCATTAAGCGTATTCCTAAATTAATTCATTGATTTTGAATTAAAATTTAGTGAAATCTCCAAAATTTACTCAATTTTGGTCAACTTCGAGAATTTATTCCAAGTGAACAGATTTTTATAACTCAAATTTGCATAATGGATAACAACCATGTGAACGGGCAGGTCAATTTGGTTTTATCGTAAGATAAACGGTTTGGTCGGAATTTCCAGAATTGTGATCCATGTTTTGGATTTCCCATTTTTTCACGTTTTGGACTTAGGTCTCGCAATGGATCTTTAAGGCTTATTTTGTGCAACCAATGACGGATATCAATATAAAAGTACTTCATTAACATCCATTCAAAATTTGGTAATGGTATTACCAACCGTTCAGCAGAAATCATCAACACCTGTTTGCGTGCATTTGAGTTGGGCTAAGCTCAGCGTACCCTCTTAAGTATCCATTCAAATCTAGGCAGCTTCGCAAACATTTTTTTTCAGTCTCGTTGATAAATGAACATTTTTAGCAGACTATTTCTACCTTTCCATTACGGTTCCATGTCATCATTGAATAATTATGTTAATTTCAGTACCTACGTGTAATGTAAAGACAAGAGCAAGCGCAAATCATGTCTGCCTTCGACAATGCAAGGCGACCAACTGCAAGCCTGCAAGTCGGAGAGACACCAAGAACCGACATATGCCTTCGTGAGCCAGACAATTTTTATGAGAAAAATTTCTCCCATTGTACCCAAAATCGTAACACATCTAAGTTCAGTGATTTCAAATGTTCCCATAAAGTTTCATGAAGATAGCATATGATAATTATGATGATATGATGGCCACATGCCCAGTGGGGAACCAAAAATATAACAAAAAAATCGTATTAAGAATTGAACAAATAAAAAAATTATATGATACGATATTCATGAGAAATACCAACTTTGATTGTACCCAAAATTGTGGTAGGTATAAGTTCAGATATTTTGATGGTCCCCTTAAAATGTTATCAAGATTGGAGTAGCCGGATATACGGTAGAGTGCAAACAAAAAAACAAAAGTATAATCAAAAAGCACCCGGGCAATTTTTCACAGGGTAGCGATATTGAAGGCTTTGCTATGCTCATCCATTAGTGGGCCAATAATTAAAATATTCAATTTAAGAACACAGTGGTCCAGTCGCAAAAATGATGATTTTGCATACGTGATCGTTAATGCTAGTCTTGTGTGCTTGATATTGTTTGGGTATTAGTTAAATCATCGAGATTTTCTAGTGAATCTACTCGATACATGTTTTTTTATACCTCACACACACACGCACATGCAAATGAATGAACTAAGGTTTGTAAATATTGTAGATATAGTGTAATCTCACCACCCATGAATCATCCATTGAACGCATCAATCATTTTTCATTGATAGAATGATAGTACATAATATTAGATATAGAGTTGTATAATTATATTTAAGCCAAAGGTAGTTAAGACACATGTCATGTGGTAGGCCCTATATGGTGGGGCTTGCCCTAATTTCTAGCTACAGTCATTATGTCTTTACAGGTATATTGTATATTACAGTAAGAACTCTCTTATTCGATCTCCGCTTATCCGATGTAGGCCTACCGTGTTAACCGAGCCGCCAAAAAAAAAAAAAAAAAAATTAAAAATTAAAATTAAAGTTTTAAATACGTAAATAAAACATAAAAATAATTACAGACGCCGCGCCGCACTTTTTTAAATGTACTCGCATACATTTGTAGGCATGCCTTACGAGTGAGTGCAAAGAAGATAGATCGGCGATATATCTCGACTTTCGAGCAGTGTGCGTCGGGCGCATCGCCGGTAAGCGTCAGTGTTACTGAGCATATAGAGGTCAGTGTGCGTCGCGCGCCTGCGCGTGCGCATACGATCCAACCATCTCACACACAGCTGTTCAAAGATGGTCGTTGTGGAACTAGATGCAATCATGTTTCAACCGATTCACGAAATTCGTAATCACGACGCATTGAATTGTTATTCCTGGGCTTATCTTATTTCTTTCCCAGACTTATCTTGCGTCGAGAGCTTCAGCGCGGGCATAGTAGTGAGAGGTTTTCCCACATGAGAAAGAGAGCTAGGCCTAGGCCTATGTTTGCATTGTAGGCCTAGGCCTATGTTTGCATTGTAGGCCTAGGCCTACGTTTGCATTGTAGGCCTAGGCCTACTGCGTCGAGTTTAGGCCTAGGCCTAGACATACGTTTTTATTACGACATGTAGGCCTAGGCCTAATTGTGTACGTGTGTTTGTGAGCTTGATTTACAAGCTATTAAATCATTTAGTATACCCTGTATGAAGTGTATCGTGTGTATTTTAGGCCCTATGTTCCTTTATCCATTACATGTGTCATATATCATTTTACCACATCAGGCTATGCTACGAGAGCAAATAAACAAATGAACCGCGCCATCCGAGTTTTTCGCAAATCCGAGGTGCCCCCGGTCTCATCCAACTCGGATAAGAGAGTTCTTACTGTATGTATCATGTCACTACGTTTTGAAAATAAATAATAAATAATAATAATACCTAATGATAAATAATGCTTGAACTCCAGAGGGTGAAACGAGATAACAAACGTGATAACGAGTCCCGTCTTTGATGTTATCACTAGGACGGAAGCAACTTGACTGAAGTCCCATGCAGCAAGCTACGTGAATCGAGAGCAAGGTTGGAGGGCCGAGGGAGGTGTGCGCGCATTAGCGTCGCTGGCGGGCGATCATAGCGAGACATTTAACATCGAGAATGATAAAGCTAGGATTTTGCAAAATTTCCGATATGACTGCAGGATATCAATATCGAAACAGGCTCAATTTTTCCGCGATATCGCTATCGTTGGCTCTAGACAGAAGCATTATAGTAGTTTGTTAGAAATATGATTCTATTGTGATGGTCAGGTTTCAAGATAACGGCAGCTTTAGGAACTGAAAAAATCAGTTTCGTTGAATTTTTTTTTGGGGGGGGGGGGGTGGGGGGAGAACATGTTTACTACAATGTCTTGACTGTTGTTAAAATGTATATAACAGAAGAGCCCTTATAGATAATATTAGTGTCCGACAACAGTTTCAGTTTGCAAAGATTGTTGTATTCATACTTCTAAGCAGGATCGGTACTTATCAAGGTAGCTTGATGCTAGTTCAAAGAGCTATTAAGTTATTACACCCATTGGGCTCAGCCGCCCAGGTCATACAAGACCGGATATACCGTACTTGTTGGCCAGTTGCATGAATAAATATTGAATTTACTTATGATCAAAGCATGGCCTACAACATGCTAAAGAAATCCTAGCTTCAACAATGCTCTGTTCACAAATTTGCTACCAATTGGCAATTGCTATAGCAATGTTGGATTAATAGGCCTAACCTTTTACCTGTACATCAAAATATGGCAAGCTTTATACTACTATATTATTTATTTGCAAACTGAAGTCATTGAACAGACTAAGCCTTGTGTGGTAGCCTACTTACCACAGGGAACAGGATTCAGGGCGGCTGGCTGCGACGAGTGTCACGAGGCAAGCTGGTCTCCGTGCGACTGGGTGTAGAGAAGTACGAGCTGGAGGGCGGTGCATCGTTCACTTGCTTCTTCTTATAAACCTGAAATAAAACACATGGGAATTAATGGTGTTTTTTATTATCTCGAGAGCAATGATTGAAGTGTCTTAACAATTTGTTATCCCTCATTGTTGGAATTAAATCCAAAGTTCCTTGTTATGAGTGAATTTAAACTTAAAATTTAAATTACAGATTTGATTTTCTGGAAAAATAAGAGTTTCCCAAATTTTGTTACTTACCAAAGGGAAGAGGTTTCAACACTGCTAGCTGCAACAAGTGAAGCGAAGCAAGCTGGTCTCAGTGCAACTGGGTAGCGGAGTTTGAGCTTGCGGGCGGCACATCGTTCACCTGCTCGATCTTTTACAGAGCCTGAAATAAAATATGCACCGGTAATTATAATATCATAAGCGCAATGATTGAAGTGTTTTCACAATTTGTTATCCCTCATTATTGCAATTAAATCCCAAGTTCCTTATTATGAGTGAATTTACAGTTAAATTTAAATTACAGATTTGATTTTCTGGAAAAATAAAAATAAAATCTCAAATTGTGTTACTCACCGAAGGGAAGAGGTTTCAACACTGCTAGCTGTAGCAAGGCAAACTGGTCTCAGTGCAACTGGATAGCGGAGTACGAGCTGGCTGGCAGCTTGCACAATCTTGTACGGAGCCTGAAATAAAACATGTCATTTTGTTTTAAAAATTGCAATTTTTTTATTTTTATTTGCATTCTTATATAACATTTGAGCATGTTACATTATTTATAAGACTTTCTTATTGCACTCATAATAATGTCATTAAGACATTAGAGTATTGAAAGTTATCCCATATAGGCTACCTAAAAACTAACTTATAACTAGGTACATAGGTAGGTATACAATATAAGTATAAGTATCACGCAATGATTGAAGTGTCTTAACAATTTTTTATCTCTCATTGTTGCAATTAAATCACAAGTTCCTTATTGTGAGTGATTTCACACTTATAAATTACAGATTTGATTTTCTGGAAAAATAGTGAAGAGTTTTCTCAAATATTTTGTCTAAGGTAAATTAAATTCATAAGTTCATGTAGGTACTTACCGAGTCTCTCTGGGAAGAATACTGCAAGAAGATCCAGCTTCAACGTGGCTAATGGCGATAACGCGAGTACTCTGGCACGCTGGTACGTAGGCCTACGCCACCTCTTCTTGCGGCTGCTTTGAGAAGGTGAGGATCATCAACTACCTCAATCTTCTAAGGCATCTACGCAAACAGAAACATCGAAAGCATTACCACCCTATTCAGTTAAAAAACTGATTCACAAAGGAGGACAACAAGTTATACTGGCTTTGCACGACCATGGACCTGTACACCAGTCTGACACTTCTATGCAGATTCTTACAATTTTAAGTCTTTTCAATCATATTACTCTTTAAATATAACCATTTTACAACTTTTGTTTAGGCCCCTTCAGATAATTTCTTATTTTGAGTTAAAGTTTTACAAAAAACTAAATCACATCAATATGTAATTTGTATCAGTATTGATTTGTTATGTAGGCTTACTTGAGCTAGTCACTTAATAAATAAATTTAAATTAAGTAACACATTTATGTATAATAATATGGCAGGCTACTTACCACGCACACCGAGACCCATATTGAAGATGACCCAGTTTCAAGAGCACGTCAACTTCTTGGTTACTTCACCTCGACGTGGCTTATGAGATTGATCGATGTGTACTCTAGTGTTGCGGAAAACCTGTTTGGAGGGCAGTGACTCGTCCACTAACTCCATCTTGAAATCTGCAAACAGATGAAGTCAGAATCATTAGTAATTTGGTTTAGGATACAGCTCTTTGACAGTTGGGTTTAAATGCAATAGGCACGGGTCCACAAATGCGGGCTGGGCGACTTAATTTATCCCGAGCGATCAGAATTTTATTGGTATTGCACTAGATATTTGGTTGTCTTGTCTCCATTCTTGCCCGCTGGACTCTAGGACCCAAGTTTTGCAAAATGCGTTTGCAGCCACAAGGCACCGTCAAAACGTAATCCTATCCCACCTCATTTCGGTGACTTGAGTAAAATGCAAAAAGTTCTGAAATCAAAACGTACCTTGTGGGATAAATGGGTGTTAGGCCTACTGTTAAAGTCATCATTGCGATTGTTCGGAAAGAGTAATGTAAAACATCCCCCAACCAATCAGAATTGCGTATTATTACGCCTAGCGCTAGAAATAACAACCAAAGTGCAAAACATTACCTACAATTACGATGGCTGTCATTAGTGTAGAATGTCGATTCTCGAGTATGTAATGATACATAGTATTAGCGTAATTCTAAAAAATAGGTAACACATGATAAACAAAAGTAACGGTTCAACATAAACAAAACATCCATATTATTTTTTAACGATGCGAATTAACGAATGACAAATAATAAATCAAAGTCACGGCCATTTAAAGTGAAAGCATACATTTCCTGAAGTTACTAAAGATACTGAAGATGCTCAAGTGAATCATAGGCAACCCTTGAAAATTGTGTAACAAATCAACTCGCACCTGTCTTTTAGTACTCGCTCCTAGCGGGAAGGTACTTTCGGCTGGAAGGCAAGGGGGGTTTGGGGGGCGGCGCCCCCCAACAATAGCGCCGCAGGCGAAAAATTTTGAGGTCAGGTTTTATTAAGAGCGTTTGGTGCGTTTTAGGATAACATAGCGGGCTTAATTCAGTACTGAAAAACTTCAGTATTTATACCGTGAAAACTCGTAAACCACTTGCAGATAAGATAAGATAAGAATACTGATGGTACAAATCATATGCGCCGCAGCAACAAAATGCCCAATGACTTATGTTCGCGATCGCGTCTTACAATAATGTGTCTGGCTGTTTACTAGGGATGACGAAAACCCGACTTTTTTACGACCCGGGTACCCGTCCACATTACCCGCGGGTTACCCGGGTAGTAAAAACAAAAAAATCGTGTGGGGTGTCTAATGAACTGTGAAGAAACGCGCTCATCAATTATCGTAATATCTCAGACGTAATGCTGTTCTATAAACAATGACGTGCCGATGAAGTAGTATTTCATAATCACGAAAGAGGAACAGCAGCGGGCCGTTAAGATAACACTCACTGTTCGGTTGCATCTGCTTTATAACTTGTCACAGTCAAGTCAAGGTCACGACTCACGATGCGTTGGCTCGGGGCGCGGGAAGGGGGGGACTGGAGCTCGAACGAGAGTAAAGATTTAAGGAAAGATTTATCACCATGGGTGATAGCTTTTAAGTTTTGACTTCTAGCAGATTGAAAACATAAGTGATGTTGTGGTAATTATTTACGCGGTATAATCTCTGGAAGATCGCACAAGTGGTTAGGCAGGAGGGGGTGGGGGGGCATACTCAGCACACTGCCACAAGTCGGCGGCATGAATCGGCGCTCAATTCAAATTCTCGCAAAAACGATATTTGAAGTACGTCCATAAAAGTTACTCGCAAGAGCCAAATTGTCACTCGCAAAATGCGAGCGTGCGAGTGGGATTTTCAAGGGTTGATCATAGGGACGGTAACGTAAAAAAAATGATCCAAGCTTTTCGGCCGTGGATGGAAACGTACGTTTCGAAACGTGCATTGTGATTTCAAAACTTGCATTCGGTTCAAAACGTATGTTTTGGTAGTCACGTGACCCTTCAAGTCCCTCGTTTCAGAGGCGACTTGGGTCCCTGGACATCGCTCAGTGTGCGACTGCGAACGGTAGACTCAGCAAAATATGCTTCGAGAAGTCGACGAAAGAGAGCATTCTTTACGGGCAACCTCTAGCATTGCACTTTATCGCCGTGCGCTTACACTGCGGCCATGATGCTCTTCCGAGTTCTTTCTTATCGACTTCGAGGAGATAAACACGCCTTTCAATACAACGATAGTCGCAAAACTATAGACCACGTAACACTCGATTTGAGAATCCCGCAAGATGTCTGCTAGTTGTTGCCGCTCTGTTCACGTTATCGTTTTGCTGCAGCTAATTAGGGTATGTCAAAACAGCGGCGTATTACTAATTTCTTTCGAACTAGGCCCACTAGTGCATCTCGTAGGCCACTGAGAATGAGACAGAACCCGCGGTAACTAAGGTTAGTTAGCCTAGGCCTACGCTTACTCCTAGCGCAAACGAGCCACATTTGTGGACCCCTGGCAATAGAGGTGAGTAGTACTTTATTTGTTGTTTGATGTATACATAAGAAACAATATGTAACCGAACAACAAAAAGGCGAGGTTCAATCCAGCAGTACACGTCGACGCTCCCCCCCCCCCCCAAAAGCAGTAGGCCTATGTATTATCTCAAAATGCAGCTATGTGTGCTGGTTACATTTTATCATCAAAGTATCAGGAGTTGATACTTTCTGCCTTAGGAGTGGAGAGAAATTCAGATGTTTGCCCCCAAGTCAGAATGCATTAACTTAAAAAATGTACATGGCAATAGGTAATGTAAATATTTAACAATGAATCTGACCATTATTAATCGAGTTAATGAGTTCTGCCTTCTGGTAGGGTTCTGTTATACCATTGTCATTGTAATCCTACAGCAAACAACATGTTTCTTCAGTAACATTAGATACTAATCGGTTGATACCAAGGAGATTGCTCTAGCAGTTTTCACGACCTAATCACGACAATGATACAGTGTATTGCAACGTTTGAAAAACTTGTGTTTGGGGGGAGGGGGGGGGGGGGGTAAAGCACACTAATAAGAGAAGCTCTAGAAAAGTTCAAAGATATCAAATATCACTAAATTACGAGGCAAAATATGAAGAGTAGTGAATAAAGGCCGGTGCACAATTGCCCGGTAACGATAATGGGAAGAAAGTTGAATCACACGTTAACTTGCGACACGATGCACAATAAAGCTTCCCGTTGCCGGTCGTTCCCGTATCCCGGCAACGACAACATCACCAAGTTTTAACTTTCCGTAACGTTCCCGTCCAGTACCTTACCGGAACCAATCAGAATCAAGATGTCCACGGCCTGTTAAAAGTGTACAATAAATGTATCAGCTGGTAGGTATTTCAGAAAGGCTGTGGTGTATGTTATTTACCAGGTGTACCAAATATGCGCAACAAATTAATAACAAAAATTGCATGTTAACCAACCTCACATTTTATTTCTTACCGTCCGCTTCACGGGCTATTGTGCATCTAAGACCTTAACGTTACCATCTTCCCGTTATCGTTATCGTTCCCGTTCTCGTTACCGGGCAATTGTGTATCGGCCTTAAGGAAGTGTGTAGCCTACAAATGCGCCAGGTGAGATAGTTACCGACGTAGTAACCAAAGCCAGTTCGGCGAGGTCGAAGCGACTGAGCCAGTGACTCATTCTCCTAGGTACCCTAGCCTGCACAGAGCATGTATGACAATGATGATTGGCCGACTGTGATAAGAAAACACATCCTGGTAGTTAATTCCTATGCTACTAACCATGTACACTTATGGCAGGAAGCTAATAAAACTAAACTGACTATACAAAATACGGCCAGATTATTACTTTAGCCTATATCGTTAGTGGAGCATGTTATCTCTTAATTTACACACAATTTGTCAGGATATATCACACAAGCTGGATACCTCCTTTTTTAACTTTCAAGAGCAGAACATTGAATGGAAAGTGGAAGCGTAGTAGTACCAGAGGCGGCTCTACCATAAGGGCACTGGGGCAAGTGCCCCTCCTACTCTTCCCGCCAACAATCACTCACATATACGAGTTGAAGACGTCGTGGTACACATGTACATAAAATCAAATAGTTTGTATTTTCAATGTGAGCGCGCACGCAGTAAGGAAACAGCGAACAACGCTTAGCTCGAGTGAGCTTTCTACGGGCTAGACGAAGTTGTGCCCAGGCTGCGCCTGCAGTCAGTTTTATTCGGAAATAGCCGAATCGTTGACTCGCAATAAGCGTTGGAACTCCGGCAGGATGGGCATGATTTTAGTCCGCCCAGAGCTGTTGTAAGGAGAACACGTTACGCGCTGCTGCGTTGTGCGGGTAATCGAGGAATTCGCCGTGTCCAAAGAAAGAAGAGTACAACTAATTTACAGGCATTAAAATACCAGGTAAATTTGCATGTGCTGCTATTATCTTCTTTTACTTTAAGCAAGGTCGAAAAATATAGATAAATTACCAGTTTTAAATGATAACTGATTTGTGCCCAGGCCCGTATTAACCATTAGGCTAACTAGGCTCTAGCCCAGGGGTGCAACTCTAAAAAAATATTGATAATATTTTTGTGTTATGAGTATAGTTCTACCTTGCTCAAATTGCTGTAATGGCTGTCTTGGAGCTAAATATATGCCAAAATTTTTCGCCTCCGCCGGCTGGGGCTTCGCCCCAGACCCCTTGTAGCCCACGCAAGTCCATTCAAATATATTGTGCCCTGCCTATTTTAAACCCCAAGAGCCGCCACTGAGTAGTACGCGATTTGGAGCCCCTGGGCAAGAGGGGGGCAAACCCATCGAGCAGCCTAGCACCTAGGCCAACTGGCCAAGTGAATTCCTAGCTACGCCACTGGGTAGTAGAGGGAACAGTTGACCGACATAAATTTCGCCAATAAAATGGATATGTCCATTACACCAAATAAAGGTACGTCCCCAGTCAAACCGTTTCAGTTTACAAATTAGCATGATTCAATCAAATACAACTAGGCCTAGCTGTGAATAGCGTCTACACCAGTTTGACCTTGGCCTACAAATTCGACCATCATCGCGACCTTGACCAAGCAAACCCAAACACTAATGATTAAAAAACAAGCCTACCCTTAACAGAAGCTACGCAAACGCAGTGATTAAAGGGGAAGATTACACTACGCAATCAAGTCCCTAGTGACTATCGCGTTCCCTAGATATTCAAACTCCACATAACGGACGCCGACAATCATGCAACGAACTTTTGACGAAATTGTTTTAGGCCAGTATCAACAAACTTATAACAAGAATGTAATTACGAATTTCAAGATACTATTACTATTACGTAATGAAATACTAAGAAAATTAGGCATCATGGCTTCAAATTGGGCAATCGAAATCTCGAAGAATAATACGTCATAGCTTCGCACGGCTGGATAAGAAAAGCCTAGCATGTGGCAAAATCATGGAACAAAAGTGAATGAGAAAACATGCCGTCCTTTCACCTGAAGTGAATGAAGTAAATAAAAGTGACAAAAAAATACTATCAAAGCAAGGCCTTACTTCGGCATAATAGATCTTGCTATAGCCACGGGGTATAAGCCTAGGCCCTAGCTCTAGGGCCTAGAGCTAGGGCTTTGGGTTTATAAAGCACCATTATAAACCCAAAGGCTAAGGCCTAGAGCTAGGGCCTAGCCCCTGGGCTTATAATGGTGCATTATACCCAAAGCTCTACCTCTAGGCCTAGTCCTATACATACATAATACTCATTGTCTGAATAGCTGCTAATAACGGCATCGTAAATTATGAAACCCTATAAAATTGTATTGTTCACCTTCGTTTGAGTTTAGCATTATTATCTTCTTCATTGCTGCTGTCTGACGTTTCCATATCTCCAACAACAAAAACAAATGTCCCGCGTCAATTGTTGCACTCGATTTGTTCGCACTGACCCTTGAGCCAGTGCGCCTCAGTGCGGGTTTTTATGCACTCGCCGAGTGCAGTGCGTCCAATGGAACACGCGAAAGTTGACGTAATGCAACTCAAAATCCCAATGGAACATGACAATCGCACTCAGTGCGCACTAGTGCGGCAATGGAATACGCCTTAAGATACATATTCCCAATTTGTAGCCGTTAATGAAGATACAAGAAATAAGGGCAACGTGGTTTTCAAAATTGGGCAATTCAAATTCGAAGAAATTAATAATCAAAACGCGTAGTTATGTACGGTAATCCTGTTTTGAATAAAGTAATAACCAAACCACAAATGGGAAGAATATAGTATCGAGAGTGAATTGAGAAACTATCAAAGCACAACGTGGGAAAATCGTTTCTTACCTTGAGAGTGAACTGCACAGCTTGAAGACCAACGACAGCGGACAGATTGAACGACAGGAAGTGACAGGAAGTATGGAGAGGGGCGGGGCCGCCGGGCGGAAGTAGACTCATCTGACGTATGACAGCGACTACAGCGCCCTCTATCTAGAGCACCAGCTCACCGCCGTCTGGATGTATGTAAGATACTATCTTACATACATCCAGACGGCGGTGCACCAGCTACTACACGGGCCGCCAAACACGAAACGAGGGACAGAATATAATTAGATAATACTATTTTCCCAGACAAGGTACCGAGAAGTGGCCAACAAAAATTTCATTCGAGAGGTTGTGGGTTCGATAAAGAGCAACAGCCATTTCCCCCTTATGTGCAAAGCGCGAGAATTCTTATTGTGTCTGAGTGGGTAGACTCTAAATACGAATGTTTACCAACTGTTGAAGCTGACTGTTTAATTTGGTTGTTTGTTCATCAGCAACAGTTTCAGCATCCTTGGTGTTTATTTGATTGCACGTGACTAGGAGTTGCCGATAGAGGTAGCCCACGGAAGATAATAATTCGAGAGGTCGCTAGCTCGATACCGCCACAGGCAATCCCGATGAAAAATTTTCCCATGACTGAGATGAGATGAGATGATTGAGAGCTATTTAAAAGGCCTTGGACATTCCCTTCACAATAACCTCAACCCTTTCGGGTCGAATTCTTTTGCTTAATGTTGTAAGTACATCGGAAGACTTGCATATTAAGTGGGTAACACTAGAAAACAATTTTTTTTAACTAGGGGTGCAGAAACAGCTGACCGGAAAGGACTTAAATTGTCCCTTATTGGTTGGTTTCCTAGGTAAACTTTTCTAACACAAAACCAGTGTTGGGGGCCAGATCCAAGGCATGGTACTAAAAGGGACGTGGGCTCGCAGACCACATAAGGTGTATTTCTATTTATTGTTTGTCGTATGAGTTCGAGACCTTCCACTCTCATCGTTTTACCTTAGGGAAAGAAAGAGAATTACAAGGATGAAAAAGAAATTATTTAGCTCCTTATTACATAAAATTCAAAATTTAATACATTACAGTCAACAGCTAGCTTGATATAATGAATATTTACCATTAGATGAGCATAACAAATTCTTTGGTGAGGGCTGTGCCACTAAGTTTTTAAATATTGGAAGATGGCTTGGTCTGCATTATACGGTTGTTTTTGTTGGCGCCATGAAGGTGCTGCGCTAACATGTCTACATGGTGGAAACGAGTTTCTAGCAGCACTTCCGTGACGTTACATCCAAGATGGCAGCGCCCACAAATCTCTACTAAAACTACCGTATAAATAAATAAATTTTTTATTTAGAGTCTACCCACTCAGTTATATAACTGATTTTCAGTGGGGGACTTTAAATCAAAGCGACCAAGCCAACCCTGCAGGCCCTTCAATTAAATTAGACTTCAAATTAAGGCCTCCGCTGAAAATCAGTACAATGTCCGTCCATCCCTAGGGTGGCATTTAAGCGTCCCCCCAACCTTGGTGACTTATTAGTGAGGAGAGATCCACAGAAGGTCCAACAAGGAGAAGCGGTCATGCACGGTTCCTCCCCTTGCCACAGACCCAGATGCAAGACGTGCCCCATGCATGAACCAGTCAAGACCTTCTCTGCCCACCTCACTAATAAGACCTATGACATACACAACAACAACAACTGTGGCACTAGTAACATTGTCTACCAACTTCGATGCACCCGATGTCCCGCTGTGTATGTTGGACTTACCACTAATACTCTCCGAACCCGAATGAATGGGCACAGACAGGATGTAAGAGAGGAGAACCTCGAGAAACCTGTGGCATTGCATGCCAATGGGCATGGGCTTCCCTTCGTGACTTGTTTCACAGTTTGTGTCATCAGGTCACTCCCTCCCACTGTACACGATGGAGAACTGAGAAGATGGGAACTGGCCTACCAATGGATTTGCAAATCGCGCCACAAACCTAACTTAAACCTTAGGTAGTCCTCCCTCTCCTCCTCTCTACCCCTCCCTGTCACCCATTCCACACCCCCCACTCTTCTTTCACTTCACCCCACCCCCACCCTAGCCAACGGCTACCTAGCTTTAGTTTTTCACCTCAGTAACTCTACTCACTGAGGAAGGTCACATAGACCGAAACGTTTGAAATGTAGTGTTATTTGTTTTTTGTGTTTATGTCTTCTATCACGGCGCGCCTACTCCACTTCAGGTAAGCTGTTGGTCTCCTATCCTATCTCTACATGTTTCTCACACAATGTCCGAGTGGGTGAATAAATAAATTTGACTTTCTTTATTTCCTATTCATTAACATAAACTAATTAATAAAGGACAATATATGCACACAAACTGTGTGGATGAAAGTAGATTTAGATTATTTCAAACAGTGAAGAAACAATAACTGTATAATAAAGACCAGCCTACAAAACGGTACATTCATATCCAAGTGTACTTACCATAAACATTGTAATATAGCCATCCTCGATGCCAGATTTACGACAACAAGATCCAGCCACATAAGACTCCAGAAGACCTGGCAACCCTGTTGGGTGTAAGGAAAGGTTGGGGAGAGAATTGACTCTCAGAAAGAAGACCATTTATAAACAAGTGTTTGAGAAGGATAAAATGAATACTAGATGGCTAAGTAGAAAAAAGAAGGATTTCTAGGATAGACCACAACATCAGTTACCTCATGCAACCACAAATAAAAACTAAATCGACCATTAGGGCAATGGTCAAAACTCAAAACTAATCTCCCACAGAGCGCAGAATAATCGAGGTTTGGGGTTTGCGACATTGATAAAATAGTAATTTTTACAACATTTTGACGGCAGTGCATTATGTTGTGGTGGGCGACAGAATTTCCACCAGAGCGCAGAACGATCGACGTTTGGTAACCACCATGTGTAAGTTCCACTGGAACCACAATGTACAGAGTCCTGTGACCAAACCCCGATCATACGATCCTGGTGGAGAATCCAGGCGAACCAGCTGGGCATTGTTCTCTAGAGGCCTGACAGATACCTGGCACCAATAGAAAGAAGACACGATTCCTTTAGACGCTATATCAAAACGGAACTTTACTTTTTACACGCTATGAATCCTATATATAAATCAGAAACCTTCCCTAGTTAATTTATACCATCTGGCCTGTGCATTCATTATATTTAAATATATTTAAAGAATGTTGTTTTACATAAGAGATGACATTGAGTAGGCCTCCGCCTACATCTACCTACATATTTTAATTTTTACACTTACAAGTGAGGAAATCTATGCGTCATATTTTCATATGGTAAATTTCTACTGAGATCGTGATCTGCGAAGTAATTTTGTTATTCTATGAATATATAAAACAATATAATTATTTAATTAAAAAAATGCCTATGTACATAGTAATATCTCAATAATTGACAAAAATTGTTCCCACTGTTTTAAACAACAATGTTCATAATCATTAATTTCATACTGTTGTTATATATTTTCTCTAATTATTTCTTTTTGTACGGTAAACATTTATACTTTCAACTTTGTATTGATTAGTACGCTGGATCCCGTGATCATCCATACTAATTGGTCAGCTGTCAATAAATATTGAATTTATATACTATACATAACTGTAGCATTAGATAGATTCTGATTACTAAGCCAATTAAGTTCCAGGACATAAGCTAAGATGGACAGACCATGTTTGATTTTATGTGAGTGTTGAGAATCGATCAAATAGCAACCTTTAAATGGTCGCAATGTGTCTATTAAACGCCTTGTTTCGCAAATACGGGATGCGGATTCGGCTAGAACTGGTTCTGGATTTTACTACCCTTTGCCATCACTATTTTACAGCATACTAATAATATCATGTGTTTGCAATAATATTGTTTATAAATTTAAACAAAATGGTAATTGTAGTGCATCTATACAAAATAACATGAAAACAAAACAACTATGAGACAACTAGGTCACACAATATAAAACAAAACAACTTGTAGAGTCACAAATACATCGCAAGAAAACTATGTAATAGTTGAATATAAGGTTTTTAAGCTTATGCCCGCTTTAAGGACATACCTATTGATTCGTAGCAATTGTCGTAAATTAAGTTTGTTCTGGGTTCCAACCCCAGTTGGGGCAAACTTTTACAACAATTGCTATGAATCAATAACTATGTAATAGTTCTACAGGAGAGTTATGACTAACCAATACATTAGTGAGACAATTAAACTCATGGCATTGAGTACATAGTATATACTGTATAGTAGTACCTTTTATTATACACAATATTTGAGTAATCAGAAGTTCTTTCCAGAATAACATAAAGTATCAACATAAATAAAATTAATATCATATTAAACAAACATATACAACATACAATAGTTTATACAAGACATTTTGACAAAAATTAAAATAGACAGGTAAGTTAGGAATACATGTAGTACAGCATATTTAAGTAGCCTAGTGTACCTAGTATGATAAGAATCCCAACATCACAATACGGAGAATATAATGTCTACACACAGACAGCACCACTTTACTATACTTTACATATAGAAAGTTCATGTTTACTGTACATGTAATAATAATATAGTACGTAGTATAATAACTTGGCATTTGTGTTCTTTCACAATGTAAATCAGATCTGAAGCAACAAAAAAATAATATGCAATATTATTTTCACAGTCACAAGTGTATTTTGCAGTTTAAGTTATAAATGTTGTCATGAAACACGAGGTTTGTTCATCTGTGTTGTCGTAACCCTGTTTGCATTGTCACGCGGTATAATGTCTCGTCTGGTTTTATGCGTCATGTAAGTACGTACAAGAAAAACTGTGATCTGCACTCAAAAACGAGTACCTACCTACCTTACACACCAAGCTCAATATAAAAAATTAAATAAACTACAACCTTTAACACTTAACCTAACCCTAGCCCCAGCCAAGCATCACAAGCTATTTTGTACAGTTAGCATGATGAGATAAATATATTCCTTGTCCAAACAAAACATCCACAAGTTTTTTTATCATAAATAATATTCACAATACTATGCTTAACACTAACAAGAACGATAGCCATGAACTGAACGTCAACCTACTTTTAAGTATGAAATCAAACTTCTTTCAGGCAGGAATCAGAGACTAGATGTTCTACTACGGTCCTAGTACTGTCAATAAAAATCAATCTAGAAATTAAAACATCCATCTCAGCCGGGAATCGAACCCCGGTCACTTGATTGCCGGTCAGGTGGTTTAGCCCTAAGCTACCGCCTCTGGATTGTTGATGCATTGTAGAACTGAATAGATTGGAACAGTACTTCAATGAATCTGCTGCCTTTCAACTGACCAACTAAACGTGATTTATAATTTTAATTTCATTACCTAATGCAGGTTTTATTTTAAGTTAGAAATCAATGCAGTAATCATAGGTAGCTGTACGCCGATGTGGTAGGGTGAATTAGAAATATGTACACGATCAAAACAATACTGGCACTCATACATGTACATGTGATATGGTATTCACAATGTGCATTACAGATCTAACGACATTTCTAGTAAAAGAAGCAATCGTGTTCCAATAAATCCCATTACAAACGTGCGTTTTTAACTGTCACACCATTGCAAACGTGAACAAACCGTAGGCCTATAATAGAATGACCAGACAATATGCAACAAGCTTAGACAACACAGATGAACACTCCTAAAAGTACTAGGGCAGGGTTCACTAATCAGGCAAGACTTAACTTCTTGTATTGCCATAGGCAGATGAACTGGCAAGCGTAAGTCCGTGAGTAATGTGCGAACTGGCTTTAGACAGACATGAAGCAAGACTCCACTTGTTTGATATAAGGTACATATACCAGACAGAAATGATTCCCGTAGGGCGGCACAGAATTACATATTTGTAGGGGATAAAATAATTGAAAGAAAAGACGAGCCTTCAGCCTGCTTACCACCAAAACACTTGTTTTTAAACGTCCGAATGAATGAACCATTTTAACGTGAACTCCCACATCAATTAAAAGAATAAATTTAAAACAATTATCACCCTATTGAGTTTAAAGGTTTGTTGTGTTGAAATTGTACATTTGAAGCTCAGTTATCTGTGGCCACAGCAATTGTCTGTGCAATCTATATATGTAATTGTATATATGCAAGACAATGATTAGTGGCAGGGATTTTCATTTCATATCAACTTAAAACATAGGTACCTAATCAATCCTCATTATTCAGTGTCTCAAAATGTTAAGCGTTTTTCCACATTTCATCCTGCACATATTTTATAACTAGATTCATTATTTCAACGAGGTCAAAGTTTTGTGGAGGGTTCTCTTTATTACACGTAAATGTCCTAGGTTGCTAGATGTCCCCCCCCCCCCATCAAATCAGTACTATTGGAGAATAGTAGTACGTATCTTTCAAATGATACTACACTAGAGTATCATTTTTCATAGCAAAATAATTAATAAATAATTTGTCAAACGAGTAAGTTCATGTATGCTGTCTTTATTCTCTTCCGTTGGCTCGTTTTCAGTCAATATTTTGGACGAATCTAACAGGTACGTTTATACAATTAATGATTTGATCTTTAAAGACTATCCTCATCATCACTTAGCCTATGATTTGGGCTAGAAGTGACTCAAGATTTAACTAACATTTTAACATGATAGACAATCAAATACCTTTTTATTTATTTTTGTACAACACGTATCATTTATAGTAGGGCCTATGGTTCAGGCCTAGATTGATCATTTCGTTATTTATTAGGTATTTATAATAGAAGCTCCCCATAATTTGAATGTTTATTGTTTATACTTTTTTCATCATGATGTACTATACTAGAAGTGGTTTTTCAAGTACAGAGGTAAAGTTGTCAGGGCAATGATGCATGCATTGACCTTTGCATCAAATGATCTTGGGAGAATATAACAAATACTGTACAGCAAAAAAACAAAAAGCAATGTGGCATTGATATTGCCAATGTCAAATCATTTAAAGCAAACAAACAAACAATGCCATGTCTTGTTTCTTACAATGTATAAACCTTGCTTGCTTGCTCACTCCCAAACTAGGAGAGCTGAATGATGTATTTGAAGAAAGATTTACATGTACACTTAACAGTAATTACTAGTAAATCTCAATTTTTAGTCCATTTCTTTTCATTTTTCAAACAACTATAAAAAAAGTATGAACAACAAATGCCTTAACGCATCCCCACAGTATACCAAAAATATACAGTAGCGAAACACGCTATCAAACCGTCACGCGCACCCCTAGCGAAAGTCAGAGTCAACTAACGATGACTGTTGGCCCGTGATAATATTATAGTTTAAAAAAAGTTTAGTGTAAAGTTGTAATTAATTTTATTATTATTATATTATTATTATTCCTACGGAGCTTGTTGTACAATTGTATGTAAACCACAGATTTTTAGATGGCGGAGGCTTTTAGTTGACTCTCACTTTTGCTAGGGCGCGCTAGTGTCGCGGCGGTACGCGCAGCCGACCACGACAGCAAATCACTCTGCAGGCAGTGCAATTGAAGTTTCGCTACTGTAAGAGATTGTCATACTGTGGTACCCTATGTTATCCCCCCTGTTGTGTTGTGTTGTCCATGCCCATTTCCCTCTTTACCATTGAGACAAGTCCACTTTATATAGGTAATATTTACGACTTAGTACAGTTCATTAGTAAACATTCACAACTCACAAGAAATAATGTGATATCGTTATAATTAGGCCTTGTTGAGCTAGTAAAATAATATGACCGCCTCCAAAACTGGCAAAGAATATCAGCAAGAAAAGCAATAATAAAGTGTACATGTGATTATGTTTTCCTCTATGGCTTATGTAATGTAGGGCCTATACCAGGTAATTGCAATGTGAATGTCTGATTTGGGTTGGACTAATTGTCGACAGTTTCCAGTAGCACAACAGATATGGAAGCTGATTGAAAAGGTATAAGAGAAAAAGGAAGCTTTTACATAGAATATTCTCTGTCTCATTATTACTGTGGGCTGATCTCATCTTGTGCGAGCCAATCATGAGTTTGTGACTTATTGTTACGGATCCAGGGAAAATACGTTTTAGTTCGGGAAATTTTGCTCTTTGAAATTATAATCACACTTTATTTTGCATTATCCCGTTTTCCATTTTTGGCATTAAAATGCAGTAAAAATATAAATGCTATTTTGTGGGAAATAACAAAGGAGTAAGTACAAACGAGAAGAGATAACAATCCTATTCTTAACATATGGCAAAGTGACAATTAGCACCATGTTATAAAATATTTTGTCCTTTGATATCAGATCAGTAGGGTAGGCCTACTCAACAAACATAATGGGATGGTCAATTAGACAGAGAAATTGACAGTTTGGGATTATATTTCCCATTTTGGTGTGTTTTAAAATGGCATTAGAGCATTGCATAAGGTGAACATTTGCAAACAAAAACACTTTGTAAGTAATTCAGGAACTTTTCATTTTGTTGCCGATTGCTAAACCCTGGATCTCTACTTATTGTGGTCTAGGAACGTCATCAGGTCTAAACACTTGGATCAGGCTCTTAACTGCATTAACATATAACTACTCACCATCAAAACCAAATAGTATAACCTTGAAGATAGAGTACGCCCTTATCTAGTAAAGCAAAACACTGACAACAGCATGTCCAGACTTTTTGAAAGTACGTAGTGATTAACCATAAATAACTCATTTTATGCAGTGGCAACAGACAGACGGAGCAGCTACCTAGCATTATCATACAGGCAACGTTTGAAGCAAATATCCAATTGTTGGTAATAATTGAAACAGGATCGCTATAGCCTATACCTGCATTTATGAACCCGGTGACATTCCTAGTGTTGTCCAAATGAAAAGTGATGTGTGTTAAAAACAAGTCTTACCCTTCCCATGTTTGGATAAATGTAGGTACCACCACATTACAAGTAAACAAATTACAAACTAAATAATAAAAATAACGTGTCTGCCATAAACCAGCTAGATGTAAACACACCACTACAGATCAACATTATTTGTCCACGCACCAAAGCATAGCAGGTTATTAACTGTGGAGACGCCCCAATCACGGAGCGGATCAAACATCGCATACAGTACAAAGCCAGTGTAAACAGTACGCTATCTATACCCACGCACATACTGTATTGTTCTAGGGCAAGGTGATGATAAACATACAGGAACTTGGTTCAAGATAGTCGGTAAATATTGAATAGAACAATAATTGAAAGGCAATAGTACGTAACAGAGACACATAAAGTAGAATCTTTCACCATTGTCAAATACTACAAACAAAATCACAATAAATACAATAAAACCAAGTTCTACAAAACTAAATCAGTCTACAAAACCAGTCGCCAAGTATAAAATGAACCCTTACAAAGTAGTGTTATTATTACCCGTAATCATAGGACTACAGTATCCGTGCCAATCTAACAATAAAATAATGGAAAGATTGAAGATTAGAGTCTAGATAATAATATAATATAAGCCGAGCCTAGCCTAGCAAAGGGACACACACAAAATATTACGGTATTTTAGGGGTGTGCGAATCCATGTTTTTCATTTCGAATCCGAATCGAATCTTTCCGAAGATTCGCGAATCCGAATCTTTTCCAATGGAATTTTGCTTATATCATAGATGTATGCCTAGGTTCTAATCTAATGGTCCTAGGGCCTACTAAATAGTCAGGAAAAATAGTCTTTATCGAGTAAGGGATAAGCAAGGTCTAAGGCTAAGCCAAAACATGTCAAGCCAAATTATTTATTAATTAGGCTTTAATTGACAAAAAAGCTTGCTGCACCTAGCCCTAGGCTAGCCATTCTGCAAAAAAAAATAATAAGTAGGGTTCGTTATGTTGACCAATGACCATGTGTTAGGCCTAATATGTTTGCATGTTACATTCCAAACATTCAAACAAGTAGGCCTAGGCTAAGTAAGATAAATAATAATTAGTTATAAAAAACAATAAATAAATACCTTCAGTAAATTTGATGTTTCAATTAATTTTTGCAGCTCTGAAGATTTGGTCTATATAGGTCTAAGCATAGAGAAATAACCAGGGGTCTAAGACCACAATTGCAATGTATTTGGGCATTAAACATGGTGACAAAAAGCCACTGCCTTCCTGATACACAGGAAAACGGCGGGAAATTAAATTTTTGAATACTTTGAAAACTTGAATCTGCTAAAATTGACTCGAATCCGAATCCATCTTGGATTCGAATCAAATTTCATGGATTTGCACAGCCCTACGGTATTTATATTTCATGTTGATCAAGTTTAAGAAAACAACCTCCAAATAAAAATCTGATCTCGTTTAACAAGTTTTTAGACCCGGAGAGTATTAAACATTAAGGTAACAACTTTAAATTAGCTACAGTTGTCATCAGCAGGTGAAAAGTTTTGTCGCCCCCAGCCCTTCAGGCTGGGCTTTATGTTCTCTATGCTTTCCCAACCTGTCAACCCTTCTCCAATCTAAACTACACAAAACAAATAATCTAGATCGACAATGCTAGCCTATTTGTTTACGGTGTTTGTTAGTATTAACCTGTTTGCCGTATTAATTTGTGACTATATAATGTAGAATTTGACAATGGTTTATTAACAGGCAATGGGTGAAACATGGCCAAACACCGGCCTTGTTTCAAAAATCGCTCGCCGGTTTATTATTATTTGCTTGTCGATAGTGTTGGTGGGGTTGGTTCTGAGCACTTTTAATTTTTAAGTCCTCCACTAAAAATCAGTCATTAACCAAGTGGATAGACCCTGAATAAAAATTTATTTAGTATTTAATCCATCAGTATTAGCCCCAATGCACGCAATTGGTACAATACAGTATGAACTAGGGAATAAACTAGATATCAACTTTGAACTATTTTAAAATACAATATTTGTTTAAGTAGAACACATTCATTAAATTAAAGCATAATGCAAAAAGTCTATAACAGTATTTGTTTCGTCTGTCCTAGTTGCCCGGCCACCACTATCGATGTGTCCCTGGAGTAAAAAAATCAGATCTGGATACATCGGGGATGTTGCATTAAAGTGGCAAGTCAAATGGATAATACAATACATACCTAATCATTAGGGCTGTGCGAATAGTGATTTTTCAGTTCGAATCGAATATCGAATATTCAAATGCAAAAAGTTCGAATATCGAATATCGAATAACGAATAATTTTTTCTTTCAAATAGTTTCGAATAATGATTAAAATAACAGCAGTTGAGTTTTATTAATTAGTGTTTGATATTTACACGAGGTCAACGTCAAGATTTGTATGTAGGCCTACCTTAGGCTTGCTATCTTTAAAAGAGAAAACATATCCACGTGTCTTTTCAAGTGACTTGATGAGGGGTGATGTTGCAGCAAAATAAAAAAGCACCTAAGATGAATATAGGGGCTTATATTTTGAGCCTAGGCCTAGGTCCTACTGAAAATCAAGACAAGTGTGACTTAATAACATGCCTAGGCCTAGACCCTTGCCTAGCCTAGGCCTAAACCTAGGGCCTAGCCTTTAATTCCTTTGGCTTAGGTTTAGGCCTAGGCCTAGGGTACCACAAATCAAGACAAGTCTGACTTGATAACATGCCCTAGGTACCTAGGCCTTAGACTGGTCCTAATCACAAAGATAAGTGATAGGGCTAGGCCTAGCCTAAGCCTAGGCTCACTAATTTCAGTGAAACCGAGGCCTAGCCTAGCTGCTAGTCTAGGCTAGGCCTAGGGCTTTCTAAACCTAAAGCCTAGAGCTAGGCCTAGGCCTAGAATCAATCAACAGAACATATTTTATACCGGGGCTAGGCCTAGGCCCAAGGTAGTAGGCCTATGTCAAAAGATCAACAAGTCCCAAATGGGGTTTGAACTTTAAAGGCAAATGCCTTGCAAGCGCGTCATCTTCCACAACTTAATACAGCACAAGAACACCAAAATAATTAATTTAATCATTAAAAAAATCACAAAGACAACGAACACTCGTCAAAACAATCACAATGAAGCAGTTCAAAGACAGGTTGTGAAGATTTTGATGCCATTTTTGTTGCCATCACAAAATTTTTCTTTAGTCGACACTAGCGCGATCTATCGGCGAAAACGTAAACTTCTTGTACTTGTACCCAAGTCGAGCTCTGGCGGCGAAAATTCAAACTCCTTGCACTTTTAGCGGGCTTTTTAACAGTTACCGCGAGACTCGCAATGAAGCCAAAATAGTTCGAATTTCGAATAGTTACTATTCGAATTTCGAATCGAATATTGGAAAAAAATTATTCGCGAATATTATTCGAAAGTCGAATATTCGCACAGCCCTACTAATCATATCAATGCAGACCTTGCCCTTACAAATATATATACGTGGACAGTCAAATTTTATGTCTGGAACACCAGCCGGGCAATAGGTAGTTTTGAAATGAGTCAAGTCCCGGGCCTAGCAGACAGCGCACTCGCCGAGAAATAATCACATACATTGTAAAAAGAAAAGATTCTCCTTTATCACCCTCACTTCACAGATATGGAACAAACCACTGTTGTTGTTATACTAGGTATAATAACGCGCACAGCTTCCAAGACCAGCTTGAACTGGCTACCTCCGACTCTGACCTAACGAGTCCTCTTCTCAGTCCAGTGCATGTCCAGTTTGGCCTGCCAGCGATATGGTTACAAACAGGGATGAGCAAGAATACCAATATTTCGATAAGATATCAATATTTGGGAATAGGTACTTTCAATACATACCTAGGCCTACACGTAATAATTTTAACAAAAATAACTTTATATGCATATTTTAAATTTGAGGCTTATGCATATTATTCTTTTTGAGTGAAAACAACAATAGTCTATATCGATAAGATTTTTTTAAGATATGCAACTCCTTTTTTGACTGCAAATCTAAAATTAAAAAAATTAAATCAAAATTTTGGTTTTACTTAGGCCCTCGTCTTTAAATTCAAAAACACAGCTGTGACTTTTTTTAAATTCTTGAACTGTTTAGCCACATTACTAATAAATAACTACTTACTTAGCAAAAATATAAAATAAAAATATTGTAAGAGAAGTTCACGTCTTTTGCACTTAAAATTGAAATTATGTTTACCCCCAACGACATTGATAATCCCGACGGACGTTCTTGCCCACCCCTAGTTACAAACACTGCTCACCAGAATACAGCATGTTCCCCGTCCCAAGGTAGCTACGCGCTCTCTTCCTCAGAGTCCAGCTTACCGCCTCCGGAGCAAACCCGGCACTTGCAGCAGACGATGCAGGGCGCGGCGAGGAGAAGTAGGGGGGACGCCACCAGCAGCAAGATGCCGAAACCAGCAAAGATACCGATAACCTGTGTCCGGTGCCAGATGACGGAAGCGCGCGAGTGACCTAGCTTGTTCTTGCACGGACCCTTGTCGTAATGCCGCAGCAAGAAGTCATCCTGGAAGTGAGAACAGGTGTTAGGAATGGCCTTAAGGCACACACTTGAGTATCACCTTTAAGGTCCCCCACATAAAATTATTTCCCGCTTGTAACCGGTCACGACGTCTTGCAGCACCACCTGCACCGCTTCAACATTACCAACGAACCGGCCACCTGCAAACTTTGTAATTTAGAAGATCAAGACAGAGCGCATCTCTTCAGATGCGCCGCCCTCAAGAATGACATTGACTCCCTGCCCGATGACCTGAGCAGGATAGAAAAGGAGGCAGTCTTATATTGGATAGCAAGACAGAAGAATGGCTGAAGAGGCCAACTTTGCACAAGAAAAAAAAAAAAAATCAGTTCTGTAACTGAGTGGAGTGGGTAGTCTCCAAATTAGGCACTACAGTAAACCCTCGTTAATACAAACATCAAGGGACCTAAAAATTGTCAATTCGTTATAGAAAAATTCGCATTATAAAAAAAAAGTCAAAATTCAATGATATCATGCAAAATAAACATTGAGACGAAAAATCAATGTTTTTCTATGGATAGTAGCGCGCGGGTACTATGTTTTTGGCACGTAGAGTAAGCGGACCTGTAGTAACAAGCCACACCCACCATCAGTTGGAATCACGATGTAGCGAGAGATTGGTCGTATTCCTGCAACAATCGTTCGTTATTCCCGGAAATAATATCCTAGCAATCGATTTTTAATATTTCCGATACAAAAACTCCGAGAAAAACCGATGCGATCGCGTATTTGGCTCTTCTGGATGACGAAATCACGCGTTTGTACCAGCCATGCAGCTGACGAAATCGCGCGTTTGCACCAGCCTTTCAGCTTGACTCCGCCCAAACACGTGTGTGAGACGACCGCTCGGATGCGCGCAACGATGCGCATTAGATCGACAGCTAGAATTGCATCAGTTTGTTGCTTTGTTCTAGGCCTAGACGATGTTTATTATAGTGTGATTCAGATAAGGTGGCGGTCGCCGAGGGATCGCAGCACTGTCGTCCACGCACTATGGCCACAGGATCGGCAAAAAGTAAATAAAATAACGGTCTCTAAAACTGCTTTCGGAGAAAAACACGACTATTTTAAAGCCAAGCCTTGCCCAATATATCCTAAAAATAAAGTATTTATGAAGTGTACGAATAAAATCAAGACATTTTGATGCTCCTAAACATTGACATCACATCTGGCGAGGTTGGCATTATAAACAGCTGGAACTTTGGACACAGCATAACCAACAAGGCAAAAAACACTTTCGTAATCGTGATTACTTAAAATCATTATTTCGCTAAAATACTGACTCTGTGGGACAAACTACTTTATTCACAGCTTATAAAATGTTGATTTATGTGATAAAATATCACGATAACATGACCAAATACGGTAGGCCCTACCTAATGCCAGTTGTATGTAAATTGTCAACGTTGGCGTCCGTGCTCTCGCTTGACCTTGACGGCCGCCGCCTTATCTGAATCACACTATAGCAATGTTTCTTTTTCACCATTCACCTACGTACGTAATATTCAACTTGCTTTATGGCGTTATTAGCATTGAATAACCAGAAGACGAGTAATGACGGTCAGAAGAACAGTCGAAACTATGAAGATGTCCATCTACACACAGTTGCAAAACACGTTCTAGGCCTAGCCTGGCCTACACAATCAGTAGGCCTAGGCCTACGTCTCGCATTGTGTTACAGGGTGAAACAATCTTTATTTAATTATATATTGCAAAACTTTCCTAATTTAATCGATCTTGAAGTAGGCTTGATCAATCAATTCCAGTTACATTTTTAAGTAGGCCTAAACATGAGTGATGTTTTTTAACGATCTGTACAGCGTTGAAGCAAGCGTCATATGGTCTTGTGTCACTGCTAGGGATGACATCGGGTACCCGGGAAGCCCAGGTACCCGGTTCCAGAAATTACCCGGAGCCGATTTTAAGATCCAGGTATATTTCGCGGCCGTTTTTAGGCTAATTCACCAGTTTAAATTACGCGCTACGTGGTTGCGGTCTTTCCCGCGGAGCGTGCCCGCTGCCTAAAGAGTAACTGGAGTTGACGACAGAGCGCGTTGTAAGCTATCACGTGCTTTCGTCCGTCTCGGCGAGTCACGCCCATGCCACGAGTGAGTGCAAGAGAGAAAGATGCGGCAATAAATCTTGGACACTGCCGTCTGCGCAGTACGAGATGCGCGTACGATCCAACCAACTCACACTCACAGCTGACTGACAAAGATGGTTGGGTGTAGAAGAAGAATTCGCGATGCAATCATCTTTCAACCAATTCACGAAATTCGTAATCACGACGCATAGGATTGTTATTCCTGGGCTTATCTTCTTTCTTTCCTAGGCTTATCTTGCGACGAGAGCTTCAGTGCGGGATATAGTAGTGAGAGATTTTCCCACATTCGATGCGTGTTTGTTTTCCCCTGCTTTCTGCGCGTAGGCCTAGGCCTACCTACGAGTTTCACTGCCTGTACAGTGTAATTGGTAAACTAATCTTTGGTGTAATGAAGAATGAAGATCATTGCCTGGTTATCAAAGGGGTTCTTTATTTGTGAACGATTATTGCAAAAGTTTCCAGAGACGGAAACGTAGTCAGTCGGTATGACCTTCAAACCAACTAGTAGGCCTAGGAAACAGCGTTTCCACACATCGTGACGTAACGGGACCCGGGTACCCGGGTAATTTGAGTGCTGGAACCGGTTCCGAATTTTGCTACCCGATGTCATCCCTAGTCACTGCCACAGCTGAAATATTACGATGTCTTGGAAGGGCAGGGATAATTACGGGCAGGTTAATGATTTTGAAATGGCCTTTTATTGAAGAGGTAGGGCCTATTACAATACAATAACACGTGGTCTGGCCGGAGCACTGGTTTCAAAACGATGTGTAGCAATTAAAACTCTAATGAAAAATTGACTGGTGTCTGATCGGTCGCCGCCGGTGTCGCCTGGGCCTGCGGCGGGAGGGGTAGGGGAATGGAAAAACCACATTCCAGACGACAACAAGCCGGCCGGCTCTGCTGCCTGCTACGCTCGACGGACGAAAAAACTAGATACTCTCCAAGCTGAGCGTACAGAGTTTAAACATTACCGCGTCGGCGCGTATGTTTAAAATTATTAGTTCGTATTAAACAACGAACATTCTGTACTAATGCCATCCAGGGGGTAACAATTTTGTTCGAATTACGTAATATACGAAGTTCGTAATATCTGTTTCATTTAACATGGAATGCCCTATTTATGAGGCTGGGACTGTCTTTCTAGTTGGCATTACCATACAATTCTCTTAATCCGAGTTTGGTATACCGAGGGATTACTGTATTAGGCTCTTTAGGCAGCAGGTGGGCTCCGTAGGAAAGACGAACGACCACATCGACATAGCGCGTAAAATAAACCGGGGAATTAGCCTAAAAACGGTCGCGAAAAATACCCGGATCTTAAAATCGGCTCTGGGTAAATTCAAGAACCGAGTACCCGATGTGATGTCATCCCTAGTCCCTGGTATATTTTTAAATATCAAGTTCAAAAAGTGGGGCGTAGCCATGCGAAGCCATTACTTGATGGCGGACTATAATCGAGTAGTGAGGTATCCATTTGACAATTATATTTGAATAACCTGGACTTTTGGTAAAATCTACGGGGAGCAAGAGTTTGTTTAGCAACACATTTTAATTTAAAAATTGAGTACCTTTTTGGGAATTTATATTGGGAGGGGGGGGGGGGGGGGGGGGGGATACAGAAAAAAGAAGAAAACAGTTTGCTATGGCAACTTTTCAGAAGTAATCTGGTAATTTCCCATTAAAGTTTTCGAAATCAGATCTTTCCTTTTAAAAGTTTAAACTTAGTAGAGTAACACCATCCGGCGTAAGACTTACATCTAATGAGGCGAGGCAGTACCAGCAGAATACGTGCTTGCAGCGCTTGCACATCATCTGCGCGCATCCCTCATCCTTCTCGATGGGAACGTTACACATAGGACAGCACTTGATTAGGTCGTTGTCGAACGGAATCCCCGGCTCCTTGGTCAGCTGCTGCGTGAGTCGCGTATTCTCCTCGCACGTTATACCACCTGTAATAGATTGATTTGTGTCTCTATTATTGTTGTATTTGAGACGATCAGTGTTGGTAGATGACAATGTAGGACAATTTACAAAAAAATACAATGCAGAATTCAAACCCATGTCCCTGTAGTGTCATACACTTCTGGACTAGCGTCCTAATCGTTCATACCACCACGTACAGCATACCAACTAGAAATGGCAAACTTGTCATTGTACAGTCATTGTTGTCTACTTGATAATTATTTATTGTCTTCAGATACAACTGGTAGTAACAACTAACAAAAAGAGGATAATAAATGCAAATACAAATAGACAATTGCACAAAATGAGAGGAGGAAACAGTTCAAAAGGAGCAGCAGATGAATGGTTTAATCTGGCAAGAAGTGGTGATTGCATTAAAAAGGATGAAGAATAGAAATGTGACAAGAGTCGATGAACTTGTTGTAGACATTATGAAAGAAAAAATCCATCCCAATTAATTTCTAACTTGTATTAAATATTAACACTATCCACGACTATCCAAATCGAGAAATTATGAACAAAGTTAACTGGAAGCTTCAGACCAGAGCAGTCAGTTCTACTTCAAGGCCTATCACATCGAGCTTGAATACCCGAGCCACCTACATTCTCCCGCTTTTCACCAGTTAACTAGAAACACATTCCTTACCATGTATACAAAATAATAAATATATTAGGGATGACATCGGGTAGTAAAATTCGGAACCGATTCCAGCACTCAGATTACCCGGGTACCTGGATCCTGTTACGTCACGACACGATGTGTGGAAACGCTGTTTCCAAGGCCTACTAGTTGGTTTGAAGGTCATACCGACTGACTACGTTTCCGTCTCTGGAAACTTTTGCAATAATCGTACACAAATAAAGAATCGCGTTGATAACCAGGCAATGATCTGCATTCTTCATTACACCAAAGATTACCAATTACACTGTACAGGCAGTGTAACTCGTCTTACGTAGGCCTAGGCCTACGCGCAGAAAGCAAGGGAAAACTAACACGCATCGCATGTGGGAAAATCTCTCACTACTATCGCCCACGCTGAAGCTCTCGTCGCAAGATAAGCCTGTGAAAGAAAGAAGATGAGCCCAGGAATAGCAATTCTATGCGTAGTGATTACAAATTTTGTGAATTGGTTGAAACATGATCGCATTACGAATTCTTCTACACCGACCATCTTTGTTCCACACATACTAGCCGTCTTTGCTAGCCGGTCAGCTGTCGGCAGCTGCAAGTGTGAGTTGGTTGGATCGTACGCGCACCTCGTTCGCGCAGACGACTGTGCCCGAGATATATCGCCGCATCTTTCTCTCTTGCGACTCACTCGTGGCATGGGCACGACTCGCCGAGACAGAGGGAAGCACGTGTCAGCTTACAACGCGCTCTGTCGTCGACTCCAGTTACTCTGTAGGCAGCGTGCACGCTCCGCGGGAAAGACCGCAACGACGTAGCGCGTAATTTAAACTGGTGAATTCGCCTAAAAACGGTCGCGAAAAATACCCGGATCCTAAAATCGGCTCCGAATAATTTCTAGAACCGGGTACCCAATGTCATCCCTAAAATATACTCTAGTACACATTAATACACAAAGTGAGAGGAGCACCATCTTTTAACCTTTGTTGACCAGTAGAAGCAAGTTACTATTATTCTTATTTAGTCTACGATTGATCGAGAAAGCGAGTGAACAAAACTACACGAGGCTGACAATTGACTTGTATGTAAGGTTCTCACCGTGCCAAGGGTGCTTGCAGTTTGAGCAGAAGTCCGAGGCGCAAGTGGGACAGTGTACGTTCTGTGGTAGGCAGCGCTCTACGGTGGGACAGATGTGAACTACCGTCTCGCAGCCAGCCTTTGGGCACCACAGTCGACTCACGTCCATGTCCACCTCTGTGAAGTAAACTCGGGTCAGTAACCACATATATAGGCTACAGGCATGCTATGGCTATTAAACACCTAAGTGTAGTAAGTGAAGTGTCTTAACTTAGGTAAAAGATATTAAAAGTCACAAGATAAAACATAACATAACCAAATATTTTTTTAGGATTTTGAATGGGTTAACTTATCGTTAATTTTGTATGACTCGGTTATCATAATGTACAGAATCTCAATGTCCAGCTAAAATTGATACCTAGATCAGTTAACCCACTAATAAAATATTTCAAAGCGTCTGGATTACCATAGTGATAACAAGTTATCTGGCAGTTAAATTACTTGACCGTTGCCACTTTAATTGGACATTGAAGTATTAGGCCTTAGTCAACACTCAACAATAATGTTATCGACATTACTTAAATAGATTGGGCCGTTTTGTCCTCCTGACAACATTTCAAAGACCATGTTGTCTTCTTCATCAGGACATGAGACAAAGAAGACACCATGGTCTTTGAAACGTTGGCAGACAAATTATATACCATCGAAACAGAACAGCCCACCAATAATGTCATCAACATCAAGCGAGAGACACTATGGGGGACCGTATGACGTTTCACCACCAGGAGCGCTGCGAGCGGTGACGTTCACCTGATTGTGAAAGATGGCGGCTAACTATGGTAGTTTAACCTTACCGCGGCTGAAAATGTTTTTAAAGGTGAACCCACACAAAAATATAAGACGTAAGCATAAGGTTTTAACGCGTTGACGTAATGTTGGAACATAGGGAACACGTACTGGCGTTCACACAAATGAGCTAGTTGTAATACATACTTTTAATGCATAAGACACTGTTTTAATGTGTAAGAAAGTTGAACAATTTTTAACTTTACGACAGTACGAAAAAGTTAAGTCAAACTTACTAACATCTACTTTGAAAGGCTTGATTACTACAGTCAACCAGGCGCGTATAGGAACGTTTTGAAAGTTTGGGGGGGGGGGGGGAGGAATTTATGAGCAGACCTTGTGGGCGGCAGCCGGGACGTATTAGTATTAGTGGTTTTAGGCGCTTAAACAGCTAAGATTATTCGGGTCTGGGCCTGAACCCCAAACAAATTTTCACCATACCAAAGTTATTTCGTACTTATGTTTTAACTGCACTCGGACTCTGTAAAATAATGTTTTATAGCAACTATTTGCGATCTAAAACCTCAAAAAATTAACTTGGAAGTGTACCATTTTAGTAAATTTCAACCTAATTTTTATATGTAATGACGAAGCATACAGGCAATTATATTCGTTTTACCAAGGTGCTTGTCGAATTGTATAAGTGTATGTGCATATTTAGTACGGAAATTCTGGGATTACCTAGCACACGTTAGTTTTGCTCTCGTGCCCCCCCCCTAACCCCCCCGGTTCCTACGCACTGCAGTCAACTACGCTTCCGTAATAAATATATAAAGTCGGTGGAGCATTATTTGCATAATTATTAACATCGATTGGAAAAATTATAAAATTAATAATAATCTTTATTATAACCTTCGAATCCTTCTTTAATCAAAGTTCTCTCTGTTCACTCTGCATTCTGCAAAGAACTTATAGAAGACAAGTGACACTATCTTAGCCTAAATTCTTTGAGCTTACTTTTCTATGTGTACCGGCGCGCTTACAGAACCTAAACCCTTGTTTCTCGATTTGGTTAATCGGGAAACACTCCCGTAGGTGTAATTGTTATTATTTACTACAACATCCAAAAACATCCATTCAGATGTATAATGCAACTACAATTCAGAGTTTAAAATGTACCCGTCCTGATGGTCTAGTGGTTAAGACGCATGTCTGGAATGCGGGAGATCCGTGGTTCGATTCCCGGTTGGGGCGGACTTTTTTAATTTCTGAATTGTAGTAAATAATATGCTTTAATATGCTTTGCTTTTGATCCACACTAAAGCATCGTACCAATCTAAAATGGCCCTTTATAACATCGTGTTTTGAAGCTGTACACAAATATACACTCAACACACTCACTCTCATGCATTCCAAAATCACACCCCTCCTTGGTAATCAGCATATTTTGACCAAACCACATGCCCAAATTACAAAACAAAATATAGAGGACTTACAGAAAAGACTGTCGAGTATTTCATTAATGACCATTATTTTTTTGGATCAAAATCCTCCAAGGTTACGGGGCATAAAAATCGTCCCAATGTTATTTCTTATTGCAGATTTTTACAGATAAGACCTAACTCGAAAATTATTAACTGACATTTTTTGAGGGGTCATGGTGGACGCAATAATTTTTCTGTCAATTTCTAAATTCATAACTAGTTAGCCTGAATGAAATATTTTTTTGAGTTTAGCGGGTTATTACCCCTTTAAAAGTTGTGATGCAGGCATACGCCTACTGGACTGACAGCCAAGTCTGGACCAAGTAGGCGATTACTTACCATACTTACAATAAATAAATAAATAAATTCGTATTTAGAGTCTACCCACTCAGTCATATACCTAACTGATTTTCAGTGGGGGACAGTAAACCAAAGCGACCAAGCCAAGTCAACCCTGTAGGCCCTGACGCAATCGACGGGTGAGCGATAACTAGAGATGTGCAAAAATGGTGACAACGAAATTCGCGATTTTTTTTTAAAGTTGCAATAACCCCTTCAAATTCAGTTTGCACATGAATCTCGTGAATTGTGATTGAATAGTACCAATTTCCAATTCGCGAATTTTCGCGAAATTTTAGTTGATACCGCGAACTAGTGGCGAAATTAGCAATTATGTCCTTAAATGCAAATTAGGTCACGAAATTTAAAAAAATTAAAAAATTTCAAAGTTTTGGTGGAGGTGCCGGGTCGAAGTCGAAATTAAATTAATACTGGCTGGTACATATGGTGGAGGTGCCGGGTCATACAACGCGATTGTAAGATCGTAATAATCGTTTTAACGAGAGTTAGCTCAAAATACTTCACCATATCAAAAGATATTACATAAAAAATGCATAATTTCGTAAATTTGGTGGAGGTGCCGGGTAGACGAAATTAATTCTGGTAAAAACTGTCAGAAACTTTGAAAACTGAAGGCTGAAATTGAGCTTAAAATTAAAACTGATTCTGAACTTCACTCTCATGAGCTTGTTTTTCTTTTAAATCATTAAAATCAATAAAATTGTTCTGATTTTTTTTTTTTTTTAAGTTGTGCATGGGAAAATTGTGTTTTTTGGTAAATCGCGACAAATCGCGAATTTTTATTTTTAAGGCGCGAATTTTCAAACTTTAAAAAACCATTTTTGCACATCTCTAGCGATAACCAACCAAAGATCGATATTTTTAATAGGAAATGTAGTCATAATATTATAAATACCATAATATTTGGACAGTTTGTAATCGTCTTCTTTGAAGTGGAGGTGGCAAACAACACTGTGCCTATAGTGGGTAACTATTTGCCACGACGTGCGTTTACTTTTATCTTTTGGAAACTTATGGCCTCCTTTACGGTTGTTGCATTTAGGCACACAACACTTGACTCATCTTGAATAACTTTTCATATGTGCGTAAACATACATCCATACTAAAAAACACTCAATATATGTGAATGTTCGGAGCAATGAGATTCCTGTTGACAGATTGCGCGTGTATTTAGATGGCGAGTGCGCACGCCCACTACACTAGAGTGAACGTCACCGCTCGCAGCGCACTCTATGACGGCCGGATTTTCATACGGTCTCCTATTGTTTGATAATCTACAATGATAATAGGCTAATCTAGTGTATGTAGGCCTATTTCCTTGCTGGATAATCCCGTACAGCTTCGTTTCAATTAGGTGCTCAATGGCTTCTGCTAAAAAACTGTGCTGGCGAAATGCCAAACATCTACTTCCTCCATTGATGAATTGTATGTAGCCAGTAGGCAAGAATGTATTTTACTCACAAGCATTGCTTGTGATTTTTTAGATAAATAAAACAATATTTAAAGTCTATGAAGATGCCACAGGCAAGGGAATGGCCAACCATTAATCCCAGTACAGTAATAAATATAGGGACTGCTGGATGGCCACAATTCACGCACGGTCACGGATGACACCAGCATTTAGACAAGGTTATTTGGAAACAACTGTGTTTTGCTGCTAGAAAGACTGCAAGGCAACAATTTTAAATTACAGTAGTTGATCATGATCGTATTGGTGGATCAAAGTCCAGTTCAGGAATTACAAAACTTCTAGACGAACTGCATAAAATGAAGAGATAAACAAGCCACACAGGCATTTGTTTAAAACCCAGCAAGCAATGAAAATAAATTTTTAGTTGTACTAACCTCTGTTGAGACGGTATCGCTTGTATTTCTCCATGAAAGAGTCACCGACTAGTACTTGCACTTCAGTCAACGAGACGACACCTTGGCGGGCGCACTGCGCGTCGGGACAAGAGATGTCATAGGCCCCCTCCTGGATCTCAAACTGTACGTAGCATTTCATGCACTGAAACACGTACGCGCACAACATAAATAACTTTGGTTGGTTAATAATAATCAATCAAACACCCGGTTCCAACATAAGTCAGGTCGAGCGGTGACGTATCACCAGTTTCTCAGGCAGTGGACTTACTGTGGACATTTACTGGGAATTAATAATTTACTGACCATGTACCATGTATTAGTGTTATCAGTTATCACACATAAATACCTATGTACACAAAGAACTGAAACTGAAAAAGTGCTTGCTAGCCAGGCTCAACACCTCCTCATCTTCTTCTTCGATGTCTTCTATGACAGGCATTTCTACCAGTTCTGTCCATTTCTTTCTATCCTCCCAGTCTTTCTTAATTAATTCTATACCATGATTTCTCTCTTTCTTCAACGTTCCATTTTATATTTGTATTTTGAGTCAACCTACGTACTCAGTCACAGCACTGATGTCTAGTGGAGGACTTCAATAGCGTAAGGGTATACATATGGATTAATCAATACATACAGGACTACACAATGCACTACAATGACATGTATGATGTAGGCACATGAAAAGTTTGAAACCTTACCCTATAGATTCATTAGGCCTAGTTCCAGAGATGTATTTAATTCATAACTTTATTTTAAAGTAAGTTTTATCATCAGGGTTCTAAGAAGTAAGAACCCAATCAAATTTTAACAAATAAGTAGGGCTAGGTACTATTTTCTTCAAGACCAAACCTTGGCCTAGCGGATTCCATACAGAACGACGGCACATGTAGTTTACACTGCGTTTTACGTCTAGCAGGCACTGAATTGTCTAGGCCTACAAACTAGGCCTACAGCCACAGAAATCTTTTCAACTTTTTATTCAACATAACTTCATCCTGGTGACATGGTTTAGGCGCCAGCACCTCAAATTACAATTTAAATTTGAACAACAACTAACCGACCAATCAGCTGTCAGAAGCTTCAAAATTTGGCTGTCACGTTTTGTAATTTTTATTGTTAGGTCAATGTGACATAATTCCATACACACACATACAAGTGAACAGTGATTGACATGTCTATTATAATGTGTCGCAAAACTCGTCGCCAAGCCACTTAGTGCAGATTCCATTATTACACTGAACATTGGTTTGTTAAATCTAGGCTCACAAAGAAACTACAGCCGGGCAACCCTGACAATAATCAGCCAAGATGGAATTTCAATTTACAACCCTTGTAGTTGGATATAGCTAGTAGCTTACAGCCTAGTCGGTGAATCTGCCGAAATTCATAAAATGTAAATGGACAAACTAAATTAAGTTCTCCAATCAGAAGATTGTTGCTCAATTCGTGATTAAATGCTAGAGAGTGGCTAAAAATACCAGAGTTGATTCAAATAAGACAATGTTAAAAATGCTTTGGGCAACTTTTACAATGACGATAAAACACCATCATTTCTAGAATTGTAAGAAAATATGACATAGGCCTACAATGAAAATCCATAAGTTCTTATTTTATGGGTCACTTGTTCTAAAAGAAACAAGTCCTCTCCAAATTGATCGATAATCACTGATATAAGCTACATGAAGTAGAACACAAGTATAGCTAAATTGTTTAAGTAATCATGAATAGGCTAGCCAATTAACTAGACCAGAGGCCTACAGGACTTCAATTCCCAAGTGGTTTTATTTTCTCGGATCTCTTTGCATTATTAATTTATTACATAAATCTCCAACCGATTCAACTGATATTATGGTCAACATTATTTTATTTCTTTATCGACTACTAGTAAGCTGTATAAGAGTGGACACCATGAACCAAACCCATGGTAGTTATCACAGGATGAAAATACCAAAAATCAAGAAATGGAAAATACAGGAGGAGACTGCCATGCTGTCCTTCAGGAGACTGATAGAGGATAAATACCCAGAACAAGATCTGAAATCAGTAGACGAGGAATGGAAGCTACTAAAATCAGCATTTGTCAGTAGTGCTGAAGAAATATGTGGGAGAGCAGGGGGTAAAAGGAAGGAAAAGGAAACCGTGTGGTGGAATGAAAGAGTGAAGAAAGCTGTTAAACGTAAAAATGTAACCAGAAAAGAAAAGGATCAGAACAGGTCTAAAGATAATGAAGACAAATATAGAAGATACAAAAATGAAGCTAAGAAAATAGTAATGGAAGAAAAGAAAATTACTATGGAAATATTTGCAGACAAGTTAGAGAGGGACTTTGATGCAAATAAAAAACTAATACATATATGGACTTGTGAGAAACAAAAGAAATAAAGGAGATATGACAAGATATTTGACCGATAACACTGGAACACTTGTTACTGACCCAAACAAAGTGAAAAACATGTGGAAAAACTACTTTCAAAAGTTACTAAATATGACTAAGCCTACTGATAATAATCCTAACCAAACCCAAGAAACGGATCCAACAGAAGAAAACGACACAAGTACCAATGAGGAAACAATCGAAGAAACTACAAACAATGCAATATCTAGACAGGAAGTAGCCGAAGCAGTAAAATACATGAAAAATGGAAAAGCATCAGGAGAAGACGAAATAGTAGTAGAGATGATTAAGGCAGCGGGGGAGACAGGCATAGACTGGATGTGGAGAGTTATCAGTGCAGCATGGAGAAATAAGAAGGTGCCAGAGGACTGGGGGAAGGGAATCATAGTACCAACTTTCAAGAAAGGGGATAAGAAGAAATGTGGAAACTATCGAGGAATCACCCTGATGAGCCAGTGTGCAAAAATATACGAGAAAATACTGGATCGGAGACTACGACAACAAGTTGAGCCAAATATGAGAGAGGAACAATATGGGTTTAGAGCTGGCCGCTCAACCATTGACCTTATATTTGCACTCAGACAAATCATGGGGAAAAAATGGGAACAAGGAGAAGAAATGTATATGGTCTTCCTGGACCTAGAAAAGGCATACGACAGTGCCCCAAGAGCTAAAGTATGGGAATGCATAAAAGCTACAGGAGTGGAAAAGAGTCTAGTGGCAAGAATCCAAAGTACATATGCCATAAGCAAGAGCTGCGTACAAACACCACTGGGTAGAACGACCTGGTTCGAAATAAACAGTGGTCTACGACAAGGCAGTGTGATGTCTTCTACACTGTTCGCCATTGTAATGGATGCCATACTAAGAAAAGTAGAACCAACCGAAAACAAAATGTCAAAGACGATGATATTTGCCGACGATATAGTGAGATGGGGAGATTCCATTGAAGAAGTCCAGGAAAGTATAGATAAGTGGAATGAGGAAACACAGGAATTTAACATGAAAATAAGTATCGAAAAGAGTGAGATGTTAATAGTAACCAAGAAAATTAAACCGAACCAGAAAAAAGTAACACTACGTGGAGAAGAGCTGTCAATTGCAGAAGAATTCAAATACCTGGGAAGTATTCTGACAAAGGATGCCAAAATAACAGCAGAAATATCAAGAAGAATCTTACTAGCACACAAATTCTACCAAAGCGTACGGAAACTACTATGGAAAGAGGAAATATCAAACAGATGTAAAATGATATTATACAAAATGTACTTTCTCCCAATTTTGTCATATGCATCAGTGACATGGACAATAGGAGGAAAGGAAGAGAGCAGACTGCAAGCAGCAGAGATGAAATTTCTAAGAAGTGCGGTGGGCATAACAAAACTAGACAAGGTACGAAGAATAACAACAAGATACAAATTAATTAGGAGTGGAAAGTCTACGAGATAAAATAGGAAGAGAAAGACTCAGGTGGTATGGACATGTAAGAAGAATGAAGCAAGACAGAATCCCAAGACGAGAATTTGAACGTACATGTGGGGGAGTACGAAGAGTTGGCCGGCCAAGAGATAGATGGCGGGACCAAATAACGCGAAGCATCGAAGAAAGAGGGAAAACATGGGATAGGGTTAATGAAGAAAGACTCTGGGAGGACAGGAAGAAGTGGAGAGAATTATTAGAAATGCCGGTTATGGAAGAAAACGAGGAAGAAGATGAGGGAGGGGTGCTGAGCCTGGCTAGCAAGCACTAGAAGATAGCCCGAGAAACTGGTGACTCGTCACCCCCCGACCCGACGAATGTTGTAAAAGGGTGTTTGATATATATATATATATAGGGGAACATGCTGTACCTTGGACCACTTTTTACATTTATATGGTTTCTGGAGAAATGAGATGATGATATTGGTTTATTTTTTTTGTATTTGCTAGAACATGCCTTGTACAAACTTTGTTGATTTTATTGTATATGGCACTTTACAATTATTGCTATAAATTAACCATTTTAATAATTAGTGCAAAGTGGTCCAAGGTACAGCGTAGCGATGTACCTTGGACCATGTAATTCGTACCTTGGACCATGTAATTTATACCTTGAATTATGTACATAAATTACATAGAAAATTGAAGGATAGGCCTATAGGCCTACTTAATGTTTTCTTTCTTGTTAGTACTTCATATTTAAAGAGTGGGAGTGTATAGTTATATTTCTATTGCCTAAAAATATTATTAAGGCCAGCCATTTTGAATTATAGAATATAAAAAAGAAAATTCGGTACTTAGACCCCCCCGAAAAGGAAAGTAGGTTAGGGGGTTGGGGGAAAGCATGAAGTGCGTTGCCGTAGTCAGCTAGCCCCCCCCCCCCAAAAAAAAAAGTGGATAGTAGGTTAGTGGGGTTGGGGGGGGGGGGCCTAGCTGACAACGGCAACACATTTTATGCTTCCCCCACGGCGCTTTGCGCCCCCTCCCCAACTCCACTAATTTCACCCTTACCTTGCCCTCTTTACTTCGTGGCATTATCTAAAGAAACAAAACGAATTGGCCTACCATGGTAAATGAAATGCCATGTTAAATGTACCTTGGACATGGTCCAAGGTGCATTACTATAAGGTGACCCAAGGTACAACCAAGCACGTAACTTTTTGATTTCCCCCCAATTTAGTTTGAGGTTAAGTTGCCTGTTTTATGTAATTGGTATAATTATACATCAAAACATGGTTCTCAGACTTAATAAAGTGTTTTAGCAGTAAAATATCATTCAAGGCTTTAAAAAGCAAAATAGTAACATGCAAAATATTTACTTTGAATGGTTGAAAACACAAATTATTTTTTTAATGATGCTAGGTTTTCTACGACCACCCAGTTTGGTATAGTCTGACACCTAGTGGCATAATTGACAGCTAGAAATTTTAGCTATTTTTTTTACCACAAGATAGCAGAGATATCTTGAATGGTCCAAGGTACAACTATGTCCAAGGTACAGCATGTTCCCCTATATATTAAAATAATATGGAATAATAAGGAGATACCTGACGACTGGACGAGAAGTATAATTGTACCATTTTTCAAGAAGGGAAACCGGAAATGCTGCAGAAACTACAGAGGTATATCCCTAATGAGTCAAATAGCTAAACTATATGAAAGAATCCTTGAAAGAAGACTACGCATACAAATTGATGGGAAGTTAAGAGAGGAGCAATATGGGTGCATACCAGGGAGATCTACTGTAGACCTTATCTTTGCCGTAAGGCAGTCAATGGAGAACCAATGGGAGAAAGGTGGAGAAATGGTCATGCTGTTCCTAGACCTGGAAAAAGCCTACGATAAGCTACCGAGGAAAAAAGTGTGGGCATCATTAGGTAAGAAAGGAGTAGAACAAGATCTCATAGACCGCATACAGTCGACATATGAAAATGGTACAAGTTGTTGGCACCTTTTTATCTTAAGTTGTCAGATAAATTTGGCTACTTTTAGTCCAAACCAGAAGGAAATAAGTTAAAAAATGATTGATTTGTGATTTTTTTTTAAAGTGTCCCAAGGTACAAGGATCTCCCCTTCAATAAAAAATTATTTATTTCTATCAAGGATTAACAGTGGGAGCTCAGGCTCAGGTAAAATAAGTAATACTAGGCCTATAATCAGTAATTACTAATTTGTAATAAAAGTCAAGTAAAAATTACTTAGGCCTAGTTAGCCTAGAGGCCTGAATGAAAATTCAAAATACTGATGAAATACTTGGGCCTAAATAGGATATGATGTCATCTTCGATTACGTTATTCAATGGGGACTGGAGAAAAATCAGTAGGCCCGGAATAGACGGCAACAATGCCCACATATAGGCCTACCCAAAAGTGATAGGCCCTAGACATGAGCCTATAGAAAATATTAATATTTAAAGGTGCTTCTGAATCTGATGTAGGAATAAGTGCTGCTGTGATAAAAGAGGAAGTCATTATTCGAGTTAAATAAGTCGTCATTCATGTTGTCATTGTTTCCTAAACAGGGTCGACTTTGCAACATATCCATGTCGACCTACCTGCACAGACTCTTCTCTTTTCACTACACTCTTTTCAAGAGGTTAGTTAAGTTTTGTCATACAAAGGAATACAATATTCAGTGAGCTTGAAAGGAACAGTACACAATTAGGTGATACTAGTTTTTGTACTATAGGCCTACTATAGATAGTACAGTATCACAATTAGGGACCCTGAGAAATAGCAAATAAAAAGTTCTTAATTTGTTATAAAAAATCTTCAATTTCAGTAGGCCTATGCCTATATAAACTCAAGGTCATCATAAAAATAGCACTGCATCACTACCCTTTAGTGGAATATACACGTATTACAGGTAGGCCTACTCATAAACAAATATTTAGGCCATATAGGCCTAGGCCTAAAGATAACTTAAAATTAGAATTAGCTCTGCGTGTTTGATATAACACTAGGAAAACGCTAAAGTCCCGCCGCGTTGATGGATGAGCTTTTTTGTAAGTTTTTTGTTTGCGTTTTTTTGCGTTTGTTTGCACTTAGTGCTTTTTGAATGCATTGTAGGTGATTGTTGTCAAGTTTCTATTGTTACTTGTTAATTGTTATTAGGCTATAAACCTAAAAAAAACTCATATTAAAACCTTAATTTCTATGGATTATGGCTAACTTTTCCAACTTTTTCTTTCAAAAGGTACTACATCACCATAACGTCCATGTGAAATCTGAAAGTTGTAGCCCCACCCGTTTGGTCAGAATCGGCCCAAATGTGACGAAAATGTCGCATTAAAATTTAAAAAAACTTATAGGCCTGTTAAAACCTTTATTTCTATGGATTCTGGCTAACTTTTTCAACTTTTTCTTTCAAAACCATCACCATAACCTTAATGTCCATGTGAAATATGAACGTTGTAGCCCTACCCGTTTGGTCAGAATCGGACCAAATGTCACGAAAATTTCGCACTAAAAATCGAAAAAAATCTTAAAAGTACGACATTCATGAGAAATATTTCTTTGACTGTACCCAAAAACAATACACCTCTAAGTTCAGAGATTTCGAAGGTCCCCTCAAATTTTCATCAAGATCGCATATGCCGTTTTCCCCAGTAGGGAGCAAACAAACAGACAAAAAACAAAAAAAACAAACAAACAAACGAACAAAAAAAACAAAAAAACACCCGAGCTAAATTTTTTGGGGGATCAGTGAAATTGAAGTCTTTGCTTCGCTCATCCAAATATTTTCAGAGCTCTGTCATGGTGCCAACTAAAGGTTGATTAACAGAAATGTTGAATTCAATGTCCAATTGTCAAATAAATTGCATATTTTGGAGCTAAAACTTACAGAAATGGAGAAAAGTTCTCGATTTTGCTCTAATTTAGCAAAAAAAAATGAAAATTGCTTTATTTTTCTACTTACCGTATTGTTCCGAATAAAGCACGACCTCGAATATAACACGACCCCCAATTTTTCAGAATCATTTCAAGAAAAAGAAAAAAATCAAAAAAATTAAAATGTACATGAAACACTTACAACAAAACATTTTGAACAATGTTAGGGCCTAGGCCTATGGTTTTTTACAGGGTAGGGCCAAGCACAAGCTCACATGTCAACCACAGTTCACCAGTCTGATTCCTGGTCTTCAATGTTTACGTCGTGGGGGGGGGGGGGGGGGGGGGTTATACTAGGCCCTAGTATCTATGGTCGTAGGCCTAGGCCTAGCTCCTTCGCAATCCCTTGCTGATTTGTAAGGCAGAGGAACCTTTCTTTTCCACGCGATCAGCAGTCTTCATTTGTTCATCTTGAGCCATTTCATCTTCTCCTTCATCACTCATTATTACGTTACGTAGACTCTTAGCAACGTAGATAGACAACCCCGACAAACAAAATCTATGTAGGTCAAGCTAGGTCACGATGTGATCACGGCTAAGGATTCTGACGACTAGCAGACAGTTTCGCCCAAGGTTCGGCCGAGTTCAGTGGCTTCGAGTGGGTGGGCGGGGCGAAGCGCAGCAGACTATGCGCGGGAGTTGTATAGAGGCGTGGCCTATGTTCAGGCGCTATTTCAAATGCAAGCGCGCGGAAATAACGCGAGTGCTGTTTTTGAGATTGTATTTTCGGAAAAAAACATCGCGCTATATTCGGAACAATACGGTAATACCTAATAAAAACAGTCATATTTAGCATCATTTAGTGAAAAAAGTCATTCACAAAATTTCGGGGTCCCTAATTAGTAGGCCTAATTATAAATTACAATGAAGGCCTACCGGTATATATGTGCTATGAAAATATAACCCATTAAAAAGAATATGGAGTTTGAGAACATGGCAAAGCAGATATATACAGGACCAACAGAAGAACTAATGCTGTTCATGAATGGAATTATGGATTGGGAAACTGATTTGGTGTAACAATCAAGAATCAAGTTAATACTGTGTAATACTCACATCCCGACAGAAGGTGCAGCCGCAGTGTGCGATGCTAGAAGTGTCCTTGAGTGGCACCTCCCCCAAACACAGTTTACACAGAACGGGCGGTATGGGCTCGAAGCTACCCGCCGCGTTGAGTGAATACCTCGAAGAAGACGCGAGCGAGAGGAGGCTGCTGCACCTCGAACAGACTCGACTCAGAGACCCGCCCGACGATCGCAGCCGGTTCACAGGCCGCAGTGGCTCGGTTAGAAGCGCTCGGGACGACGAGGCCGATCGGAATATTCCGGGATTCTCATGTAGTTGCACCTGCGCTGTTAGGCTGCTACAGCTGGCACCCAGGGGGCCTCGCGCCCTACTACCCCCCGCGCCGTTTGGCGCAAAGTCGATTCTTAAAGGGGCGTCGACGATCGTTTCACTGTATTCACTAATATCACTGTGCAGTAACGGCACCATCACTTGTTGATTGTTCGGTAGGGAATAGCTCGTCTCGCTCTGAAGTGAGAGTCTACTGTGTTTCAGATCCTGTTTGGGATAGCCATTGAGCGCGTCCAGTCTCAACAGGGTGAGCATTGACGGGGTTGATAGTTGCCGGTCGGCGGCCAGTAGGGGGCGGGTCGGGGTTGCAGACGGGCCGGGGGCGGGAGGAGCAGCAGATGATCGACGCTGCACCAAAGCCTTCAGTCCCGGCATCGAGTCTATCCAACGACCCTTCATCACATCGGGCTCCTCTTCTTCTAGCGCATGGTAGCCCTCCCAGGAGCGGCAGGCGCGGTTGCGGCGTCTCTTACCTAGTAATGAACAATATAAAATTACTTTTTAGTAGATACATTTTTTTAAGTGTTTATGTTTTTGATGCTAAATCGGTAAACAATAAACATTTTTTTTAAACACTAATTTTACTAGGGCCTACCGGTAAAAATAATGTTTTTAATAGGCCTCCCTAGGCTATCTATAGAGAACTAGTTTAGCAATGTGTTCTAACATTTTAAGTGACTATATAGAATTAAAATGTTCCTATAATTCATCATTTACCATTTGAAGTGCAAAAAACACCCCACATTTAGGATTTTGGTGGAAAAGATGTTTGGCGTTAGTTACTACTGAACTAGGCCTATCTAATATATAGGCACATTGTGATAATGTAACATATTATTGACACTAGGCCTATTTTTGTTATTACTTGCCTAGGCATGGGCAGTAGATCCACTGATACAACTGAATATATCGGATTTTTTTCAATACGGCCTCCTGATCACCTTAGCCACACCCATTCGCTCAACATTTTTGACAATTTACTGCCGCTTGGTGTCAACAGTAGACAAGAACACAGACAAAAAACTAATTTTCGTAACTTTATCTGATTTAATATGAGGGCTGAGCTAACGGAGAATTTTAATTCGAGTTTAGTAAAATGTTCCGAGTATTCGAGTTCAAATCGAGTTTATTTCCAAATCGAGAAAATGTATTCTCTATTTCATACTTTCTACTAGTCCTAGGCCTACCCCTATCAAACAAATTCTTCAGTTTAGAAGCCTAGGCCTATCTCCTGGGTCAAATATTTTTGGTTGTGGAGTCCTAGGCCTACAACTACAACTATCCTTGGTTTGTTTTGGAGGGTGCTATAGGCTAGGTCTAGGCCTATTGTACAGACCTAGGTCTAGTGCTGGGTGCATTTTGGTATGGCAATGTAAGTTTGTAGGCCTAGCTAGGGCCTATGATCGGTGAAATATACTAATCTTGGCCAGGGCTCAGACCTAAGAGACCCTGGCAACTACCTGTTGCCACTGGCTCTAGCACTGTGTGTTGTTTGAATGTTTACCTGCATTGTGACAAGTGTTCATCTCATGAATATTTCAAAATTGTATTATGTGAATTGTATTATGAAATTGTATTAAAATTGTGAAATTGTATTATGCGAGCCGGCATATTTCCGGTTAAAATTTACCAAGTGGTAGTGTTCAATTTTCTACCATTATATTCTAATAATTCTGATGAATGTACACATCAACAAAGGAGTAGAATTTATAACCGTAAAAGTAATGGAACTAAACTACTAGTTAGATGAGGGAGCGAAGCGACCGAGGATTTTCCATTCAAGAAATATGGCATTTCAGTGATTCTGTATGTGTGTGTACATCGAAAATCAGCTGAATCGCTGAACAGATTGTGCTGAAATTTTAAACAGACATCCGGTACGAGTTTACTGAGAACTGCTAACAAAATCAGCTAGATCGATTGCGATTAAAACAGACAGACATCCGGCACGAGTTTACTGAGAACTGATAACAAAATCAGCTAGATCGATTGCGATTAAAACCTACAAGAAATAATAAATTGAAAAATTGGCTGCTAATATGAAGGAAGAATTATTTTAACGACAATGGTTTTGTTTTTGAAAAAATACTATTTGTATGTTATTGGCCTGGCTGTGAAATGCAGTGCCCATGGTTTATCAAATCTTGCACGCTTGCCTAGCCAAGGAGAATAGGAAAACGCCAAAGTCGTTGTTAGACGAGTGAGTGAGTCATGTGTTGAGTACCCGGGAACATTTGCATTTAAGTTTGAAAATTATATTGGTATAAATAATACGGTTTTTAAGGTAAGTTGGTATAAGGGCGCGTCAACTGTAAGGCCATAAAGTGCCACTCTAGCCTATGATAGGCTAGGGAGGCCGAAGGTAGGGGGAAGAAAGGGAATGTTACCGGGTACTAAACACATGGCTCACTCGTCTAACAATGACTTTGGGGTTTTCTTAGTAAATAGTAATCATAATGCTAATGTAAAGGTTGTACTTGTTGCACCATTTAAAATGTAATTGAACAGCAGCAAAATAAATCTAATCTAATCTAGGTCATGAAGTCAACAACAAAGACAACGCTTCAGCAACAACAGCATACTAATTGGATGAGCGAAGCGAAGACTTCAATTTCACTGACCCCTCAAAAAATTTAGCTCCAATGTTTTTTTGTTTGTTTTTTGTCTGTTTGTTCGCACGCTACCGGGCAAACGGCATATGCGACCTTGATGAAAATTGGAGGGGACCTTCGAAATCTCTGACCTTAGCCCTGCCACGTTCTTGGGTACAATCGAATAAACAACCCTTGAAAATCCCACTCGCACGCTCGCATTTTGCGAGTGACAATTTGGCTCTTGCGAGTAACTTTTATGGACGTGCTTCAAAATATCGTTTTTGCGAGAATTTGAATCGAGCGCCGATTCATGCCGCCGACTTGTGGCAGTGTGCTGAGTATGCCCCCCCCCCCCCTCCTGCCTAACCACTTGTGCGATCTTCCAGAGATTATACCGCGTAAATAATTACCACAACATCACTTATGTTTTCAATCTGCTAGAAGTCAAAACTTAAAAGCTATCACCCATGGTGATAAATCTTTCCTTATCTTGTTTACTCTCGTTCGGGCTCCAGTCCCCCCCTTCCCGCGCCCCGAGCCAACGCATCGTGAGTCGTGACCTTGACTTGACTGTGACAAGTTATAAAGCAGATGCAACCGAACAGTGAGTGTTATCTTAACGGCCCGCTGCTGTTCCTCTTTCGTGATTATGAAATACTACTTCATCGGCTTGTCATTGTTTATAGAACAGCATTACGTCTTGAGATATTATGATAATTGATGAGCGACTTTCTTCGCAGTTCATTAGACACCCCACACAATTTTTTTGTTTTACTACCCGGGTAACCCACGGGTAATGTGGAGGGGTACCCGGGTCGTAAAAAAGTCGGGTTTCGTCATCCCTAGTAAACAGCCAGACACATTATTGTAAGACGCGATCGCGAACATAAGTCATTGGGCATTTTGTTGATGCGGCGCATATGATTTGTACCATCAGTGTTCTTATCTTATCTTATCTGCAAGTGGTTTACGAGTTTTCACGGTATAAATACTGAAGTTTTTCAGTACTGAATTAAGCCCGCTATGTTATCCTAAAACGCACCAAACGCTCTTTAATAAAACCTGACCTCAAAATTTTTCGCCTGCGGCGCTATTGTTGGGGGCTCCGCCCCCCAAACCCCCCTTGCCTTCCCGCCGAAAGTACCTTCCCGCTAGGAGCGAGTACTAAAAGACGGGTGCGAGTTGATTTGTTACACAATTTTCAAGGGTTGCGAATAAATATTTTCATGAATATCATACTTTTACGATTTTTTTCGATTTTAAGTGCGATATTTTCGTGACATTTGGGCTGATTCTGACCAAACGGGTGGGGCTACAACGTTCATATTTTACATGGACATTAAGGTAATCGTGATGTATTGCTTTCTGAAAGAAAAAGTTAGCCAGAATCCATAGAATAGGCTAAAGGTTTTAATGAGTTTTTTTAGGTTTATAATAACAAGTAACAATAGAAACTTGACAACAATCACCTACAATGCATTCAAAAAGCACTTGCAAAGGAAAAGTGGTCATACGCAAACTAAAAACTTACAAAAAAAGCTCATCCATCAATGCGGCGGGACTTCAGCGTTTTCCTAGTTAACTATCTCGGCTGTAAATTTACCCGTAAATAATGCGCATTTTAATTTTAAGGTAAATCCACATCACTAATTTCATCACACATACTCTTTATTTAGTTTTTTTTTTTGTTTTTAGTGTGAAAAAATGTCTATCGGCTAGTTAGTTAAGTTAGTTAGAAGGGATGACAGGTTGGGAAAGCAAAGAGAACATAAAATCCCAGCCTGAAGGGCTGGGGGCGACAAAACTTTTCACCTGCTGATGACAACTGCAGCTAATTTTAAGTTGTTACCTTAATCCACGACGCGTTTCGTCCTTCTGGGACTCTTCAGGCAGATGGTGGCCACTAAAAATCAGCTAACTACATGCAAACAAAACTCACAACACATAACCAAACCTGTGGTAGGGCCACGCAAGAAGCAAATTCTGCATGCATGTTGTCATCATCAGCAAGGTTACTTCAAACACCATTCATACTGAGCCACACCGTCAACACAACCAGTAAGGGGGCTTCCCTCCCAACTCTAGTGCTCGGGAGACAAAACATCCATGACTCACCCTGGATTCGAACCAGGACCCTTGGCAACAAGAGAAAAGCTGCCCCTTCTGTTGCTTGGCCAGGGTGCCTCTTCATTCATACTTAGAGAAAGGGTTAGAGATAGGAAGGGTGGAAAGTCACACAACAGCACAACCAGTGAGGGGGCTTCCCTCCTAGACTCTGGTGCTTGGGCGACAAAACAACCAAGTCTTAACCTGGATTTGAACCAAGACCCGTGGCAACGAGAGAGGCTGCCCTACTAATTATGACTGGGATCAGAAAACGAAAGGAAAAGACATTACAAGTTGCAAGCTCTTGGCTATGGCACAGGTACATGTGCTATACTAGCTCTTGGCTGCAGGTGAAGAGGTTGAAGGAAAAGAAGAGAAGGGTCTAATACAGGGTTGCCGTTTTCACGGATTTGATCCGTTTCTCCGGATCCGGAGAAATCCGGAGAAACGGATCAAATCCGTGAAAACGGCAACCCTGTATTAGACCCTTCTCTTCTTTTCCTTCAACCTCTTCACCTGCAGCCAAGAGCTAGTATAGCACATGTACCTGTGCCATAGCCAAGAGCTTGCAACTTGTAATGTCTTTTCCTTTCGTTTTCTGATCCCAGTCATAATTAGTAGGGCAGCCTCTCTCGTTGCCACGGGTCTTGGTTCAAATCCAGGTTAAGACTTGGTTGTTTTGTCGCCCAAGCACCAGAGTCTAGGAGGGAAGCCCCTCCACTGGTTGTGCTGTTGTGTGACTTTCCACCCTTCCTATCTCTAACCCTTTCTCTAAGTATGAATGAAGAGGCACCCTGGCCAAGCAACAGAAGGGGCAGCTTTTCTCTTGTTGCCAAGGGTCCTGGTTCGAATCCAGGGTGAGTCATGGATGTTTTGTCTCCCGAGCACTAGAGTTGGGAGGGAAGCCCCCTTACTGGTTGTGTTGACGGTGTGGCTCAGTATGAATGGTGTTTGAAGTAACCTTGCTGATGATGACAACATGCATGCAGAATTTGCTTCTTGCGTGGCCCTACCACAGGTTTGGTTATGTGTTGTGAGTTTTGTTTGCATGTAGTTAGCTGATTTTTAGTGGCCACCATCTGCCTGAAGAGTCCCAGAAGGACGAAACGCGTCGTGGATTAAGGTAACAACTTAAAATTAGCTGCAGTTGTCATCAGCAGGTGAAAAGTTTTGTCGCCCCCAGCCCTTCAGGCTGGGATTTTATGTTCTCTTTGCTTTCCCAACCTGTCATCCCTTCTAACTAACTTAACTATACTCTTTATTTATTTAACTGATTACCTGTTTGTCTGCTAAATTATTAAATGTACCCCTCTCTTACCTGCTGGCGCACGCAATACAGGACGGGGCTCGGTGGCCTCCTGGTCCTCTACGATAGTGTCACAGCCTCCCCAAGACCAGCGTACGCTCTGACGTCGATCTTTTGACCGGTGGATCGAGGGCAGGTCTGTGGTCACTAGCGGGACGGGACTAGTGGACAGCGCAGCGATGTAGCCACCGAGCGCAGAGCTCGTCATTGTTGCAAAGATAACGTTGGCTTGCCTGGAAATACAAGACATGGTAATAACTCAGAAAATAACTAACTATACTAGGTATACTAAAACTCAAAATGTTGACTTTAGATGGACACGGCAAACTTCCATATAAAATCAACCTACAACGGCCAAGTTAACCTAAATCTGAAAATGTAGCCTAGGGTATATTCATCTAGACCTCATAGCCAATTTTCAAATTTATAATCTACGACAAAGGCCTCTCTAAATTATCCTGTCATTCAAATTTTAAAAGCAGGCCTATATTTTGAAGGTATTACCATTAATTGATGAATTGATGACAAATTAATAATGAAATATAGTGAGTTTAATTTACAAAAGGTTCTTTATTATTATAGACATTAAATAAATAAACAAAGCTGACATATTTGTTGCTTAGATTTATTACATTTTCAATATCAAGTGAAGAACCTCTAGAGATTTCTTAAAATTTGTAAAAAAAAAAAAACTGGTACCTATGTGGAGCTGCCTATTATAGAACCTACAGGGTCATAGGAAAAATTCTTGCCTCCGGCGGCTAGGGCTCTACGGCTCATGCAAGTCCAACATAGTTTAGGTTTGCACCCCCTCAATCAAAGAACCTTAGCGACACCCTTAGGCGGGCCTACCAGTAGGCGATAGAGATGGATTAGCAATTTTATGTCTTAAAATTCTGGTAATTAGCAATTTTATTTACTTGGAGAGGTGAACATTACCGGTACCTAGGACTAATCAACCTATTACAATGTGAATGATTTATGTTTGTAAATTGGTAATCAATTATTACTGCCTATGTTCTGGATATAGTCCTAGCAGGCATAGACCCTTTACTATTTCATTTTTAGAAAAAATCTTTCAGATGTTGATCGGTACTTGTTCATTAAGCGGGACCCCCCCTCAATTTTTTGTTAATTGATCCCCCTTCGTCGTTTTTTTTTACTTATTTCTGTTTACAATAAATAATTACGACTTGTGAGGAGTTGAATATGACCCAAACAGTGAACTTGACTCACACGTTCAACGTGACTCAGGCGAGTACAGTCCATTGGAAACGCGTAGGCCTACATGAGAGCAGTCGTCGCCGTGCAGCTGACATTGACGTTCACAGACACCAAATGAACCTTCAAAACCTTTAACGCCGCTATTTTAAACAAAAGTACTTTTCCATTGAAAGTCATTTATATTAAAATCGCGACGTTAAAGGTTTTGTAGTGTGAAATATGTTGGCGTAGGCCGTGTCACTACTGGCGCAAAGTTTGTTGCCGGAAAGGATGTTTTCGTGGCTTTGTTCGAAATAAATGTGTTTTCCTAGCCTCCCGAATCTCAGATGGAGTAGATGTAGTAGTTATGATTGTTAATGAAATGTTTTTACTGAATTTTTAAATTTTTTGGAGGGGGTCCCGTTAATGAACAAGTACCTGTTGATCTTCTTTCTTCTTTTCATATGCTCACATTTTTGCTTACTACTACACCATCATTAGATGGTGATGAATAACATCATTTTCAAACAAAAACAAGTTACAAAATAACCTTGCAATAATGCTAGCAAACTGTAAAATATCATTAATTGAGCTCTTTTAGAAATCCATGCAGATTAGGCCTACAGTTCATTAAAAGAAAAATACTTTTTGGTCAACACATCCTAGATTGGAACTCTGCTAGTTTGATGAAATCACCATTTAAATTTATTTTGTTTGCCAAATCATCGATATTTCATAGAAAATTAAAAATAAATGCGCGAAAACCAATTTAAAAAATTCAAAAATAATTTTCCGCTAGGCCTACGTAACAACTCGCAACACACCAGCCAAACGCACATACTGCGTGAAGTTGGTCTTCCAACGAACCCAACAATCAATTCAAAATCCAGACATTTGACATCATAGAATTATTTACTACCAAAGAAAAAACAAAACAAATCAGTGACAAGTAGGTAAAACTTAACCTACAAAATAAATTTAAAAAATGACGACCAGACGATGAAAGTAAAAACGACCAATTACAGCAAACTAAAAGTGATTAAATAAGTCCAGAAACTACTTTCTGGAGCCAAAAACCAAGTAAATACATAATAATATTCAGTTAGAAAAAGAAGAATCATAACTTCGGTTAAATTAGTATTATACCTCCTAGAACAATATAAATTTTTATGACTTTGTGTGACAAAGCCACTGATAAGACCTCCAAGGGCCTTGCTTACAAATTTCACATGCAATCTTGTGAGTTTAGGAACAACTTTTTCTTGCATTTCAAAATCAATGTCAATTATCTCTAATAATAGCTAGGCTAAATGTTGTTCTTTGTAGTGTTAGTCCTAAAGGGAAAGATAGTATCGGTAGGCCCTACTGTACTCACCATTGTGATGAGTGCTGTGCAGTGAAGAGGGCTGGACGATCACTGGTACGGCGTAGTGCATCAAACTAAATAAAGCAAACGAAAGGAAGGTGCATCAGGCTACGGCAAGCAAGCAGTGTGACCTAACCTACTGAATTAACTACGCCCTGTTCGTTCTAGAAGTCTTGACCTCGTTCATGTTCATCAAGACCGTGTGAATCATCATACGTGACGTGACCGGTTACAAGGTGTAGCCTACGTATGAAGATGTTCATCATGACCGGTGAATCACTACGTGACGTGAGTACGTCACCATTGAGATGTTCATAAGACCTGGACATCACGTGACGGCGTGTCAGTCACTAAATGAAAGTCAAAGACGGGTGACATCAGGCGTACGGTTAGCAAGGTTAGCCTACTATGAAGATTATACGACCATGTTCTGTCTGAGAAGTTCAGGTCTGTCGTATGAGATGTTCATCAAGACCGTGTGAATCATCATACGTGACGTGACCGGTTACAAGGTCTAGCCTACGTATGAAGATACAGTGCATCTAAGATTGCTCAAAGTAAAAAAAATAATCTTACATTCTAAAATTTAGAACTAGCCTCTATAGATACCTTAACCTAATTAAAGTGCTAAGACTAGGCCTAATACTTAACATTTTCTAGACCTACATCATTGGTAGGCTAAAAATAACTAACTACAATGCTGGTCACTCACAGCCTACTAAATGAAATTAGAACCCAAGTTAAGGCTATTAGCTAAGACCTTACCATAGGCTACTCAGTTCAGGAACTTTTAAGGCATATTGTCAAATACAAATGATTTTTTGTTGTATAAGTGTAGATGTATAAAAAATAAGAAAGCCGCAAATTGTGGCAACCTAGGATACACTACACTCTGACTAGGCCTACACTCACTTCTAGTTCTACAGGTAATGGTTTGTTTTGACGAGCGCTGGGGTGGGGGGCATATGACGTTGGTCGATGCCTGCGACCGAGCTAAGCTGGATGCTCGTTTAGAACACTCGAACATGAAGGAAGGGGTTGGCATCTTTTGTGGATGGAAGCATTCCCATATTTGATACTAGCACAGTGACAGCTTACAAAGAGACATCAATCAGATCAAAAATAATAATTCTTGCATAAACAATTTTATGATTTTTTTATATTTAAACAATTTATTGAATGGGCAAGCGGTGAAGCAGCCGCATTCATAGTAGCTAAGATCGTAGTCGGTCGGTAGCGAAGCTCAGAGACATCCAACTACGTCATAGGTGGGTCACGCATTTCAAGAAGATCACAAAATTACTCAAAACTTGTTTTTAAATATTGACCAAGTTCTTTAACTTTTTTTCTAAATTCCTAAAATATTTTGACAATTGTGTTTGATTGTCACTAAAATAATTTAAGGTTAAAAACATAGTAGGTACTTAGGTCTACGTTACCGACAACGATGCGAGTGTGACAATATGCCTTTCAGTTCCATAGAAGGCCTACAAAACCTTATACTACTAGGCCTAGCCCTACCAATCTCACAACTATTCATTAAATTAATATCTTAGTATTAATTACAAAAAGGTGAGACAATATACATTAATAGATATCTGTTGTATCTCGCCTATAGGTAGGGTAGGCTATATCAAGTTGTAAGCTTAGCCTACCACACATGTTTGGGCCTGGTAGGTAAAAATAATAAAAAGCTATTTAAAGTACTTAAAAGTTTATGGAGAAATTATCATTGTCCAGGACTAAAACTTATTAAATCATATTTTAATCTTAGGCCCAGTTAAGGGCTACGCATTTAGATAAGTTTGGCCTACAAGTACTTTGCACAACATTGGTTTGTGTATGTACATGCATTTGTATTGTACCGGTAGTCTATTTAGGCCTAGATACTAAATAAAAGAAAACAATACTTAACAACAAGGCCTGCAATGTAGATATCATAGTAGGGTACCGGTACCTACTTATTAATTTAGTTTGGCCAAGGATATGGGAAAGCTTGCTTTTGCTAAAGTACTATTGTGTGTGCTATCTTCATGCGTGTTCTCTTCATGACAGGCAAATTGCAGATGCTCTAATATTATTATAATCATTGTGGGCAGGTTATATCGATAGGCCTAACTATTTCCTGGACATCCAAGAGAATTTAAAAATGCTCTTGCCGCAGGGCTGGAATATAAAAAAAAAACTAGCTTGCCTAGTTTTAAGAGAATTCAACAGCCCTACTTGATTGAAATCCACCATAAAAAAAATAACTCAGTGGGAAAAATCATCAACTAAAACTTATTGAATCAACCATCTAGCTAGACAACCAAAATTAGCCAAATTTATAACCGCAGCCAACAATTGGCTACATAAAATCGTAAGTTTGATTAGAAAATTACTAATTAGTGGTTAATTAAACTTATAGCCTCAAAACAAAATTAGCAAGTTACGGTCTGCATTTTGAAAATTTTTGAACCGGTACCTAGTGCCCACAAAGATTGATGAAACCGCCAAAATGCAATAATCCAATCCAATCCAATGTAGGCCTACCTGTCAAGAGGTGAATAAATCTTATCTTATCTTCAACCCAACATAAGTCTAACATTATTTCTAAAACAAAATTTTGAAAATTATAAAACCACTCTCATTGGGTTTAACTTACACCTAGGCTTTCTGGTACTGTATGCCTCTAAGTTGGTCTCCTAACTGCACTAACAGTACGGGAGACCGTCCGATACAGAGTGTGAGCTGCTAACGATTGTGTTCTTTTCATTTATCACACACACTTGACTCATTTGGACTTTAGTTCAGAGTCTGCAGTTGTAGTGACTACTAACACGTCATGGTTGTTTGTTGTTTTGCAATTCAATATTATAACAGTTTAGCCGTAATTGTTATTAAAGGCAATAGTTAAAAGTCAAATAATTGCCATGACACATTCCTGCATCAGTGATGTGTACCTAATAAAACATTTGCTTTTAGAAATGTAGGCCTAATATTGATAGGGCTAAAAACCAGTTTTAGATGTACGGTAATGTTAAAAGTTTTCAATAACCGTCACTTAAAGATACCTATTCACCCGCTTTTAACTAAAAAAGTAGCTATATTTCATTAAGGCTCAACAGTTATGAATTAAGAAATTAACAGAAAAATCACTGGGTCCACCATGACTGGAAAAGAAATTGACAAACTTGTTATTTTTCGAGCTAGGTTCCATCGTCAAAAATTTCCCATAAGAAATAACATGGGGACGATCTTTATGCCTCGTGACCTTGGAGGATTTTGATCCCAAAATATATTGGCCATTATTGACGTACCGGTACTATGTAGCCTTTTCTGTAAATCCTCTATATTTGTTATGTAATTTGGGCAAGTGGTTCGGTCAAAAAATGTTGATTACCAAGATGGGGCGTGATTTTGGAATGCATATTTTTGCGTGTTCGAGAGTATATTTGTGCACAGTTTCAAGACACAATGTTATAAACGGCCATTTAATATTGGTCGGATGCTCTAGTATCTATGTGGAACAAAAAAGAAGCAGGTTAAAGCCGACTTAAGAAATTTACCAAAACGCCAACTTTCTCAAATTTCTGGATTTAAAAAATATTGAAAAATTCGTATAAAGTAACAGTTACAAGATATAATTTTTCAAACAGTATTATGCTATTTATGTGGCAAAAAATAATTTTTTGAGGTAATAGCCCCTTTAAGACCAGCCAGTGACTTCCATTTATGGATTGCAAGTTGGCAGTGAGTGGCATGCGAGCAATGCATTCTGTTGCAGTTTAAAATACAAACCGAGAAACATCAACGTGTCATTGAGTACTCATTGGCACGGTCATGGCACGAGTAATGTCAATGAGCAATATGAACACCAGCTCTGTTAAGCTTGACATCATAATATCACAATAAATGAACAGAGGAATGCATTGAACAACAATGATTCATATTGTCAACATTTTCAACAACCTGCCTCGTTACCTAGGCCTATGAGTTAACCATAAGCCTACACGACCATTAAGTATTTCAATGGCCCAAAATATTTACTGAGATTGGACTCCCGATTTATAACGAAAGTGGTTCCGAAGTAGGTATACCGTACACGTAGGTAAACATGATGATGCTAAGTGATGGCATATATTAATTGTATTTTCCTGTGCAGTGTTAAACTCCTGATTAGGCAGAACATTTGAAAATGAGAAATGTTAGGCCTAACTGAGTAACAGTTTTAGGCATAGGGCCTACTACTTAAGATTGTATAATACAGTAGGCCTAATACTGGTACCCTACATCATTTTAAAGAAAAATAGATTAGGCCTATACAGGCATTATTTTGAATTATTATTATTAAGCTGGCGATATTGGCACGTATAAAGTGGCCAACAAGCAGGACGATTCACTAAGAGCTAGGCTAGGCCTACATTAAATCTAAATTTAACGCCACCATATGTTTAAGCTAGGCCTAGTGGCGTTATATCACATTTAACGTGGACCTTACAGAATCACCAGGCTGCAGTTATCAGCAACTCGCTGGTTAGTCGCAATTCACCGGCCACAGCACAGGCATAGCTTTAGTTAGTTTAGGCTTAAAAATGTAGGCCACTAGGTAGCCTGGATAAGTTACCCAATCTCATATTATGCCTAGCAGCAAGACATTAATTGGATGAGCGTAGCGAAGATTCCATTCTACTACACTGGAGAAAAAATTCCGGAATGTTTTTTTTTTTTTTTTGTATTTTTGTCTGTTTGTCCACACGATTCCGGCTAAACCGATACTCCGATTGCGATGAAATTTTATGGAGGCCTTCGAAATCTCTGAACTTAGAACTGCCACGTTTTTGAGCACAATCGGAAAATTATTTCTCATGAAAATCACAATTTTACGATTTTTATCGGTTTTTAACAAAATTCTTCCATTTATAAGACCTACATGCTTTGTCCGATTGTAAGAATTTTTTCACAGAACCTTTATTTTATGAATTGATATATTCGTGTGAAATTTGAGCGTTATCGAAAGATAAATGTCTTTAAAAAATCGCAATTTTACGACTTTTTCGATTTTTAAATTTCTTTGGCTTATAGCCCCTACATGCTTTATCCGATCGTAATGATTTTTTCACAGAACCTTAATTTCATGAATTTATATATTCGTATGAAATCTGAGCGCTATCAAATAATTATTTCTTATGAAAATTGCAATTTTACGATTTTTTCCTTTTTTTAAAATTACGATTGATTAAAAATTTAAAAATTTAAGTTATTTTTTTATTTAATTTAATTTAATTTAAAAAAATTCAACTTAGATATGAATTTTTCACAGAACAACAGAAAATCCGCAAAACACATGGCAGCTCAATGCACCAGTTACGCTCATCCAACATCGCGGCGGGACTTAAGCGTTTTCCTAGTCATATAGGCCTAGTCATACTAATAATGGTATGCTACAATATTTGGATGGGCCGCCCATGGATGCCTACACACAATAGCTCGGCAATAGCTTCCAGTTATTGGGCAATGTTAAATTGGGAAAATGTCTTAGCTTTAGGTCTATAGGCCTACCGCCTCGTGAAAAAACCCTATAAAAACCAAAAAGGAGTTTTTCCTAGAATAGAAACATTAAAGGTGTTTGATGTTTAGTATTGTTTTGTTTGTTGGAAAAAAAACTACAAAACCTTTAACGTTTTAGGCCGCGATCACACAACTTTGTTTTAGTCTTAAGAAATTGTTATTGTTATAAGAAATCCGATATCCTGATTGGTTAGTAATGTTTCAGTGGCCAGCCATAATGAAGTTACTCTTTTTCATTGGTCGTCCTAAGGATTATTGACGTCTGATTGGTCTGTCGTAAGAATTTAGTGTTTGTAACAATTTCTTAAGACTAAAACGTAAACAATTTAACACGTTTGTCCTATCCCCTTATAACTAAACCAATTAGTGTGAACGCGGCATTATTAAATATAAAATTAAATTAGGCCTAGGCCTATTAGGTAGGCCCTATTAGGCCTAATATAATTATTATTAATTACCTAATTCTAAATTTATTATTATATAAAATACAAAATACTTTCAACCAAATGAGTTTTGCCTTAAATACTAATAGAAACTTACTTTTCACTAGGCAGTATAAGTTAATACATAATTAGGTAGGTAGGTACCGTTAAATCATAGCCAATATTCCCATTACCGTTGTCAGGCCTCATTCCCGGGCTTTTGTAGAGCGTTCCTTAGGTCTAAAGTTATTTTTAGGATGGTGTAAAAGTGTAAATTGATCTAAGTTAAGCTTTAAAAGTTAATTCTCAAGTCTATTTTGTTAATCTGTGCAGGCAGAAGCCTAAAACATTTGTTTGCATGGTATTGGCCTATGCAATGGCCGGGAGTCCTCTGGTTGGTGTTGACTGTAGGTGTGTGTGTGACTGTGTTACACTAGGAAGTTCAAAAGTAAAGAGAGAAAAGTAAACAGAAGAAGGGTTCTTCAAAGCCAGTAAATAACAAACATGTCAACAAAGACACCCGACTCGTAATAATCTATCAATTTCTTCTTTTGAATCATATTCTAACACAATACTAATACTAGGAAAACGCTAAAGTCCCGCCGCGTTGATGGATGAGCTTTTTAAAGGTTTTAGTTTGCGTGGGATATCTTTACTTTTGCAAGTGCTTTGTTTTGCTGCCTACGCATTGTAGGTGAATGTTGTCAAGTTTCTTTTGTTTCTTGTCAATTGGTATTATTTACCGTAAAAAACTTGTATTAAAGCTTTATTTCTATTGATTCTGGCTAAATTTTTCCACTTTTTCTTTCAAAAGGTACTACATAACCATAACCTTAATGTCCATGTATAATATGAACGTTGTAGCCCCACCCGTTTGGTCAGAATTGGCCCAAATGGCACGAAAATATCGCACAAAAAGTCAAAAAACGTATATTAAAAGCTTTATTTTTCTCGATTCTGGCTAACTTTTTCAACTTTTTCTTTCAGAAAGCAATACATCACCATTACCTTAATGTCCATGTGAAATATGAACGTTGTAGCCCCACCCGTTTGATCAGAATTGGCCCAAATGGCACGAAAATATCGCACTAAAAATCGAAAAAAATCGTAAAAGTACGATATTCATGAGAAATATTTCTTCGATTGTACCCAAAAACGTGGCAAGTCTAAGTTCAGAGAAAACGAAGGTCGTGTCAAATTTTCATCAAGATCGCATATGCCGTTTGCCCGGTAGAGAGCGAACAAACAGACAGAAAAACGAAAAAAAAAAAAAAAAAAAAAAAAAAAAAAACAAAAAAACACCCGAGCTAAATTTTTTGGGGGGTCGGTGAAATTGAAGTCTTCGCTTCGCTCATCCAATTAATAGACGTTTATGGTGATTTTACTGACTTTTCCCCATACTTCATTCAGATTACTATTTTGTTTTCTTCAAAAGAATATGCTCAAATTGACAATGTGACACATAGGCCTAGATGTGACACATTTGACATTTGTCAACCATTTATATCCACAGCCAATTTTATATGCCTTCTGGGACGGACATGTTAGGGTCAAGTGTGGTAGAAATGAGATACACCAAAAAGTGGGTAAAAACGAGACAGTGGCAATTTATAAAAGCCTAAGTGACTGATTCTGACAACCAATACATATGATTAACTTCATTTTTTTAGCATAATATGATCCACTTTAGAATTTCATTTCTTGTTACGTAGCCTATTGCAAATTAGATTTAAAACTTGACTTAAACTTTGATATATGCAGCTGTGTTAGGCTGGGTTTAAAAGTCATTGACTGAAAAATTTTCTACAACAACCCTTAGGTGGTCCAATGGGCATAGAAATTTTTATAGTAATTAATTAGTAAACTCTAACCTAAGTTGAGTGCTAAAAATGAGACACTCCTATTCAATGATAATGCCATTTTCCACCTTTACAAAGACCTGGTCATCATGACATCAAGTTTGATAATCACTAGGAAAACGCATAAAGTTTGATAATCACTAGGAAAACGCTTAAGTCCTGCCGGGTTGATGGATGAGCTTTTTTGTAAGTTTTTAGTTTGCGTAGGACCACTTTTCCTTTGCAAGAGCTTTTGACTGCATTGAGTAGGTAGGTGTTGATGTCAAGTTTCTTTTGTTACTTGTTTATTGTTATTAGGCCTGTACGAAACAAAAAACTACCCTTAAAGTTCTTAAACTAAAATGAACTGTGACAAGTTTTAATATGAATATTGATACTAAATTTACTTTATTCAAAGGAAAAAGCTCTACAATTTAGTTTGATCAAGTTGCTCGTAACTAGGGCCTTTTTGAGATATAATGAATGGCCACTGCCATCTCATCTTTTAAGTCTACATTTCCAACATACTCCCACCTTTCATTTTGACATAATAATGACAGCAAATGAAACAATAATATTTTGACCATGACAGTCTACTGTGGGTATGTTGACATCACTCTTGCGGCTCGTGTGCGAATTGCCATCATCTTCACTGCGTTGTAGGTCGGGAAGATTTGACACTTCTAGGGGATATAACCGTTGTATAGGACGCACCAAGTTTCCATGCGGCGTCTTCACCCGAGCCACTCTGACGTATCCGTCATTGCCGGTAGAAAAATTCCAACATTTTGCCATTGGCCAGTCCAGTCTCTTTTTTTTGGGTCGGCTCCCACAAGCACAATCTCGCCGCTGATAGTTTCCTGTGTCGTTCACCTTGCCTTCCCGCGTTGTCCCAGTTGTCCCAAATACCCCTTTCCTAAATCGGCTTCGTAGATGGTTCACGGACAATTTGTCTATAACGGAAACGGCGTTGGAAACCTTCAGATTCCAACATATCTAAATCTGGCCGTTTCTGTCGCGAATACATTCAGAAACATCGCCGGATTTAAAAGGTATCAAATCGTCTATGTTGTCTGTAATGTAGGTGAGGGGGTCTCCCATTGATGACTGCCTCAGCATCACACAATACTGTAGAAAGCTCTTCGTAGTTCAAAGAAGACTTTCCTAGCTCGCGCTTGAGTATTCCCTTTTACTGAGCGAATGAGACGCTCCCACCATCCTCCCCACCATGCTGCTGATGGGGGGTTTTGAATTTCCAGTGAATCTTTTTCCACTGCGAATTCATTCTTCACCTTATCCCAGTCCAACTCTTGAAGAGCATTAGCACACCCAACAAAATTGGTCGCGTTTCGCTATAGACCGTAGTGGGCCTTCCTCGCGAGCCACAAATCTTCTTACTGACTGAATAAAAGCCTCAGTGCTGAGTGAGCTTACAAGTCCAAGTGAATAGCTGGGTATACTGCACATGTAAACAACACTAGCCAAACTTTACTCTTATCCTTAAGATACATTGGCCAGCTAGGTCCACTCCAACAATCTGAAACACTGTTTGCGGTGGTTACTCTGTCTTGAGGAAATGGAGCTGGGTAAGTCGTTGAACTCTTGGCTGCAAATCTTCTACATCTTGGAAAATTTCAAACAGATTCTTTTATTGTTTGTCTGCTTTCACAATCCAATATTTTTCTCGCAATTTTCCCATTAGAATCTGTACTCCTGCGTGACTGTTCTTGAGATGTTCTTCTCTGATGATCATATTCACCACTAGATGTTTGGACGGTAGTAGCACAGGGAATATGAAATCAATGATATCATCTTCATAGCGAGTCTTGTCTTCACTCGTAATAGCCCGTCTACCCCTTTAAATACTTGAAGACCGCAAGCCACTTCTCCTTCATAACGAAAAGATTCCTGTTGAATTTTGATAAGTAGATCTCTTTCTGCTGCGTTGAGCTCGTCGCTGCCCAGTGCACCCTTGGCACTAATTTCTTGCGAGACTTGTTAATAAATCTCTGCATCCATGCTGTGACCTTCACTAACCGATTGTATGATGAGAACCTTGTTATGTTCCATGGGTCGTCTTCACCGGTCGTCACGTGCATGGCGTTCAATTATTTTCTTTTTCTTTTCAGAGAACACTAATTCCTCGTTGAATTAGTTTCTCCCACTGGCCATTGTGAAGCATTTTCCTTGAGCCACTCCGGTCCCTCCCACCATCTCAAATTTGTACAAGGTCTTGTGAGCTGCATCCTCTGGATGGAAGATCAGCAGGATTGAGAGAGCCTGGTACATGCCTCCAATTTTCCGGTTTTAGTGAGATTGCATATCTTTTTTTACCCGATTTCCAACAAAAGTGCCCCATTCATCATTCCTCCGTATCCATGCAAACGCTGTCGTTGAATCACTCCAAAAATGGAAATCGTTTTGTCTTCTATATGCAAAGATTTCTGTTACTGATTCCGATAAGCGACTTCCAATTAGACAGCTCATTAACTCCAATCGAGGTATTGTTGATTTCTTCAGCGGGGCTATTCCTTGATTTAGCTTGTATAAGTTGTACAGTAACTCCCTCAGACGACTCTGTTCTGAGAAAAACTACTGCAGCATATGCATATCCACTTGCATCACAAAACGTAGGGAAAACGACTGTGAACTCACATAGCTTCCTACGTTCGCTATGTGTCTTGGAATTTTAATATCGATAAGAATCGAATCTCGTTTAGCCATTTTAGAAATTTTCATTGTAGATCTTCATCCAGGAGTACATCCATCCCATCTTACTAATCCACATTTCTTGCAGCATTAGTTTTGGTAGCAGTATTACTGGGCAACATATTCCTAGTGGGTCGAAAATTTTTTGAGTCATAGATAAAATTGTTCGTTTTGTCACTTCTGAACAGATTCGATGCGGGGTATATAAACACTCAAACTGTCCAAAATGACGTTTCCCAAATTCAACCCCAAAACAGAATTTATTCTGCCGTCTTCCATTTCAGAGTCTTCATCTTTCGAATATTTCCACATTCTTAGGTCCATCTTAGCGTCTTCAAACAGTTTTACTGATTCCTCCCGAAATTGGCAAACTTCTTCTACTGTATCGACGGAAGTTACAAAATTTGTCAACATAGAGCGAATCTTGAAGTTTCTTGGCAATGAGACTTTTATCTTCGGGTACTTGGTTGTTCAAGTGATAATCTATGACACTACCAAGTAAAAAATGGACTACATTTGAGTCCAAAAACTACTCTTTTGGTCTGAACCCCTTTAAAATGGCGCTTCATAATCACTCTCCTACCATAAAAACCCGCAGAAAATCTCTGTCCTTTTTGTGTATTTCAATCATGAGAAATCGCCTTACGAATGTCTGAAGTGACTCCAATTTCTTCTCTCGGAATTTTGTTATCATTAAAGGTATCAACTCTATGAGGTTCGATCCCTTCTCCGGGACAATCATTAGGGAGGGTGACTTGTTGCATTACTTGATGCATCAAATACAGGGCGAACTGGCGTTGTGAGACTATCTGGCTTGAAAAACTGGACGATGAGGCAAATAGTGATTTGGGTGTTTCTATCTCCGCATCAGGTACTTCCTCGCTTATCCCTTCTTGAAGCCAGTCTTTAAAAATTCTCCCGTAAAGTTCCAGTTTCCCCTTTTTTCTTTTAATTTATTTGAGGCAACAACAAGCCTTTTTCCGGGAACTTCCCTATTTGTAGGTAGAGGGGGGTGACCGTCAATCCAGGGGAAAGCCACCAGATACTCCCCTCTTCTGTGCGCGACACTGTTTTCAGAAAATGATCTTTCGTTGCAGCCGCGGCTTCTTCCTTTTGGGAACCCTCTCTATAGGATCGCTAATACCAATGGATTCTAGCTCCCATAACTCTGCAACAGATGCATCACTGACTTTCATAGATGTCACTAAAAATTGATACGTTTGTATCTTCAGCCTGGGTTCTAATACGTCCCATCAGCGTCCACCTAGTTCCGTTTCTACTGCTGTCATACCATTGTCCAACTTGTATATACGTCCAGTGGTATCTGTCCGTATACATCAGCTCCAAGTAACAATTCAATGTCACTAGGGCCCACCCTTTCCTATATCACTAACCCAAATATTTATTAGTTCTCAATTGATTCATCCATTCTCCTTTAGCAACTCGTGGTATTTTCCCACAAATCTTACTTTGACTTAGGACATCAATGGAAATAGGCCTACTAGATAACCTCCCAGGCTTCGAGAGTTGGAGTTGAAACTTATCATGAGACTGGGCTCGGTGTTGGTACCACCAAACAATGAATGTGTGATTGTCTCCTTACCATGAGATACAAATCCAAGCTGATCTGCTGTGACTTCAGTACATACGAGCGTTGAGATTCCAGTATCAATAAGAGCTCTAACTGTCCTTGACTCTCCGTTAGTAACAACATCAACCAAAAGAGTCATAAGAACAATGTCACTTGTACAGATTTTGGTTTGACATTGAACTTTGCACTGTCTTCTCCACACTAGTAGACGTAGGTATGAACTTCTCATATTTTATGAGAAGGCAATTCAGGACACATCAAAACCAAATGTTTCTTAGCACACAGAGAACATCTAATGACAGCTTTGCATTTTTTGGATACCCTGATTAGAGCGGAGACAAGTAAAACAACATTTATTCTGTGTGAGTTTCTGTTTCTTATCGGCGATGGCATGTCTTGTGCCCGAACACCAATCACGACTTTCGTGATGTTTCTCGCAAAATACACACTTCACACTATCGCCATTAAATAGCCCTGCAGCTGTAGGCCAAACAAGATCATAAACGTCATGTTAGTCTTGTTCCCTTTCTTCATGTCTCTAGCTCCATGTAACCGGGACAAACTCAGATTTGGCTAGATCTATCCTTACTTCGCTTTCACTTCTCTTTGAGAGAATTCCATTAGACACGATAGGCGATTTTCAAACCCGCCCCACGTGTATCGCTCCTCGAGACGATAACGAGCTTCTCAGCCAAGCCCTAAGAGTTTGATCAGGTAGACTTGACTCTACAAGAGGAAATAGTACTGCAGCACATTTATCGGTAGTCAGACCCCGTGTATCTAATGCCCTTAACTGACCTTCTATTTTATCAAAGATGCTGGAAAGCGTTGGTTTCTCTTTGTTAGAGACGTTGCTGATTACTAACTTCAGCAGCTCTCTAACATAAACTTCAATTAAGAGATCCTCCTTACCCAATCTTTCTTTTAGTGCAACTTTACCCTGCATAGTTTTCACCTGACTGAGGGTAGCTATCGACAAGCCGCTAGCACGAGTTCCACTTATCATTGACTGGACCAAATACTGAAATTTGTCATAATCAAAGAATCTCGGTGTCCTCGTGCACTTTCTTAAACTGTGACCAAATGTCAACCACCCTGTCAGTTCACCAAACAAACTTCTTAAGTTCTATCTTAGGTAGGTAAATGTCCCATTGGACCCGGGTGTCAACCCAACGTTTGGTACACTGACATCTCTATTTACATAAGTGAGAGCTCTACCAACTTTACTCCTTACCTCTGCCAGACGATCTTCATAGCCCTCAATGGCTTCGCTTTCCATGGAATAATCCTCGTCACTACAGTAAACATCCAGAAGACTTTCTAAATATTTAGAGTCCAGCTGCCTCAGATCGGTCATAACCTTCTCCAGTTTTGCTAACTTCAGAGTCAAGGTGTCTTCATCTGGGGAAACTTCAGCAAGCTCCTGCTTGACCTCATGTAGTGTCCTGGTAAACGAAACCCGCACAGGCGTACGCATCTTCTTGAGTCGATCCATAATATCAAACCACTATCACAAATCACGTCGGGGTCACCAAAAATGTTACGAAACAATAACTACCCGTTAAAGTTCTATAACTAAAATGAACTGTGGGCAAGTTTTAATATGAATATTGATACTAAATTTACTTTATTCAAAGGAAAAAGCTCTACAATTTAGTTTGATCAAGTTGCTCGTAACTAGGGGCCCTTTTTAGATATAATGAATGGCCACTGCCATCTCATCTTTTAAGTCTACATTTTCCCAAAAAGGCCTATAAAACCCAAAAAAACTCATTAAAACCTTAAAGGCTGGTTTTTTGATTGACGTCAACGTGGGTAGTAGTGAAAGGAAACGCGAATGTGGTGGAAACGGAAATTGAGGCGTTTACGATTGACGGAAATCGGGACCACTCGTCGATTGCGTCGGGGCCTGCAGGGTTGGCTTGGTCGCTTTGATTTACTGTCCCCCACTGAAAATCAGTTTATATAACTGAGTGGGTAGACTCTACATAAAAATTTAAAAATTTATTTATTTATTAGTCAAAAAAAAACAATAAATAAAACGTCCCAAAAGAAACCCAAGTGCCCAGATATCTAAAACAGACGATGTAGGTTATGTTTGTTTTGTTTTTTGTTCTGTCACGAGGCGAGTATCTTTGGTACTAAGCATTGCGCATGCGCGATGATCACATCGCCAAACGGAACGTGAATGTAGACGCCAAAGTTGGGACTTGACGAACTTTGGCCGCTCCATTCGCCATTCCCGTTCACTTCCCGTCAATCATAAAAGCTAAGCTGTGATGCTATGTGTTATCTTTTGCGTTCAGTCTCCATCCGTGGACGTCTCCCCACGTTGCCGTCAATCGTAAACCGGCCTTAATTCTATGGATTCTGGCTATCTTTTCTAACTTTTTTCTTTCAAAAAGCCCAAAGCAATCACCATAACCTTATGTCCATGTAAAATATGAACATTGTAGCCCCACCCGTTTGGTCAGAATTGGCCCAAATGTCACGAAAATATCGCACTTAAAATCGAAAAAAAATTGTGAAAGTACGATTCATGAGAAATATTTCTTCGATTGTACCCAAAAACGTGGCAAGTCTAAGTTCAGAGATTTCGAAGGTCCCCTCAATTTTTCATAAAGATCGCATATGCCATTTGCCGGGTAGAGAGCGAACAAACAGACAGAAAAAAAAGAAAAAAAAACATTGGAGCTAAATTTTTTGAGGGGTCAGTGAAGTTGAAGTCTTTGCTTTGCTCATCCAATCACAACTAATATTCATCTGTCTAATTTTATTTTGTTTTGCTAAGATTTTAGCCATAAAGTAGGTACCGGTACCAAATTGCATGTTACACTGATAAGACTGATAGCAGGCCTACTGAATTGTCAATAAAACAGTCAATCAACCTCGTAACTAAACACTATAAAAAGTATTTCTTATCATTTTTTCCTTGGCTGTCTCATTTTTACCATCCCATTCCTCTAGAACTGCTATGTTAGCCTAGAAATGGATTGTCTCATATTTAAACACTAGGAAGCTTCGCAAACGCTTTTTCAGGCGCGTTGTTGGATGAGCGTAATTTTTTAAAAACGAAAAAAGCGTAAAATAGAGATTTTCATGAGAAATAATTTTTTTATTACAATCAAATTTCACACGAATATATTAATTCATAAAATTATTGTTCTGTGAAAAAATCATTACAATCGAATAAAACATGTAGGTGTAGTAAGCCGAAGAAATTTAAAAAATTGAAAAAAATCGTAAAATTGCGATTTTCATGAGAATTTTTTTTAAAATTACGCTCAAATTTTACAAGAATAGGCCTATATAAATTCATAAAATTAAGGTTCTGTGAAAAAAACATTACAGTCGGACAAAGCATGTAGGTGTTATAAGTCGAAGAAATTTAAAAAAAAAATCGTAAAATTGCGATTTCATGAGAAATAATTTTCCGATTGCGCTCAAAAACGTAGTAGTTCTAGGTTCAGAGATTTCGAAGGCCTCCATAAAATTTCATCGCAATCGGAGTATCGGTTTAGCCGGAATCGTGTTAACAGACGGACAAAAATACAAAAAAAAGAAAGAAAAAAAACATTCCGGATTTTTTTCTCCAGTGTAGTGAAATGGAATCTTCGCTTCGCTCGCTACGCTCATCCAACAACCGTCTCATTTTTGTCTAAAACGTCAGAAAAAATGAGACAGTGTTTTTAAATAGGTAAGCCTACCTAGTTAAATTAATAAAAATTAAAATGTAATGTCACCACTTCATTTAGATAGGGGAGCTGAAGATGGTGACATCAACTTTCATTGAACTAGATGTAAAATGTAGCTTGTAGCCTGCCTACACATGAAAGTTTGCTTTTGTGTCTCATTTTTACCACACTTGACCCGAAAATAGGCATAGATTTACTGTAACCGACCCATCACAATCAACTCCTCAAGGTCATTTTACTTTTTACTTTTCTCGTTATATTGTAGACCAGAGTTTGACAATTGAAAAGTTATGTATAAATTAGAACCGCCCTTCAAGAGCTAACTGTAGACTATTTGCTCTATAACTGGACTAATGCGGCACTGTTTTGAGTTTGAGATAGGAAATTAATAGTAGGCCTACAGTATTTAGAAATACAATAGCTGTTCAATTAGGCCTACATAGCAGAAAACATCAAAAGGAAAAATTAAAATAATAAAAACATTTTTATTTCATGCTTTATTATCAATAAACACTTGAAATTATTTTTCTATTTACTTTTTGAACTTCCTAGTGTAACGCCCGCTAAACCGTATCACGCTACAAGTAGCCTACAACTGACCAGCACTTGGGTTGACAAACATCTGAAAAAGGCTGTTCAGTCGACAGATCTCCATCTGAGGTGAAATGTACTGGACTGGCTAATAACTGTAGGCCACAATGGCCACACCTATCCTCAGTTATATAACTGAGTGGGTAGACTCTAAATACAATTTATTTATTATTTATTTATTTATAGTGTTAGAATAGAATAGAATAGAATAGAATAGGTTTGAAGTATCTAGGTATAGGACCAGGTACAGATACTTTGGTTGAAATGTATCTAGATACAGGTAAAGATACATTTTTAAAAAAGTATCTGGTAAAGATACAAGATACTTACAAAAAGTATCTGTAGATACAAGGTACTTTTTAAAACGGAACTATGGGTTCATAAGATTATTAGGGCCTATCCAGGATTAGGATGACTGGAGGTCATTAGTGAAAATATGTTAAATTTAACTATTGAAACATAACACTGTACTGCCATTAATTATTTCTTGTAATCAACAAGGTTTCCCCTTAGGTTTGTTTGTGAATGTGATTTTAATCCTTACCTACCGGTACTTTACTTATAATTTGTGGTTTAATGTTTTCCATATATTTTATATGTACGATCCAAAACGATGGTACGGGTACCTATACAAACGGTAGGCCTAATCAAGAAATTGATTAAATTTAAGATTTATGCATTTATAAGAATTTATTTAGAATATTATTACCGCCTCTGGGTCAGGAAGAGAATTTGGCCTAGAGATCGTAAAAGGCGAGAAAAGAGAAAAAATCCATCTGGGAAACATCAGCTAGTATGTAGGGAAGTATTTTACTTTCCAAAACTAGAGGCAAGCTCTTGCTAGCAGCATGAAAAACTTTCCCCATATCCTCTAGGCTAGAGTGGAGCATTATGATCTAGTAACGGTTGTGACCAAATGTAGTAGTAGTAAAACTTTATTTAGCAGAGAAATGAACCTGCCAAATCTAAAATTTTATTAACAATGTGCATATATTAAAATTTAATTATTTTGACAGAAAGTATCTTGTATCTTTGTATCTGAACTTGCTGCAGATACACAAAAAATAGTATCTAGATACAAGTACAGGTACAATTTTTTATTTATATCTCAGTATAGGCGTAAAGGTACACACAATGTACCTAGACAGTATCTAGGTACTCCCCAACACTGCCTATCCTAGCCTACTGCACTTCAAGGGACTTGGACCTGAATGCCAGTTGTTGGGGGTTATCGAGCACGAAATGTGATTACATTCGAGGTTCTGTAGGCCTAATTATAGTTGTTGGCTAGGCCTTCGCCTACAGAGAAAGAGGTCATTCAGGAAGTTAGGCCTAGGCCCTACTAAACGACAACATTACGTACCCTACCGGTAATGGCAAAATAGCTACAAAGTAGGAGCAAATAAGCCCGATTCTAAAATGTAAAGGTCATTGAATAGCTACCCCTACTGAGTATGACTAGGCCCGGCTTACCTACGATGCTTTAGAAGGTAATATCCGAGGCCTAGGCCTACTAACTTACTTTTCAACACATAGTGACTATCGCATTGTGTAGGTTGCCTGCAGTGGAGATGCGCGCGCATGTCTGTTTGAACCGGGGTAGGCTACCCTATCTGTGCTTGGGGCTAGACCTAGGCCTAGAGTAGGACTAGCCTATGGTTACATAGTAAATAGCAGGGCCTAGGCCTACTACTTGGCTAGGGGCCCTAGAACAGACATAAAACCTGCCCTACACTTGCTCAGGCGGGCCTAGGAGCCGAGACTCCTTGAAGGTAGGAGAGGCCAAGGGACCAAGGTCTACCTAGGCCTAGTACTTACAGTTCAATTCCTAGATCCAACTTTTTGATTTCTCCATCAAGTTGCCATCCAAAAACACATAGGGCCTAGCCTAGAAGAGTTATGGGTAAACCTGTAATAGAGCGGACGTGGGTATTATAGCGGCTAATAGGCCTACTCCACCTACAAAACCTTTAACGTTGCTGTTTTAAATCTAAAGTACCTTCTAAACCTTTAACGTCGCTATTTTAAGCGAAAGTACTTTTCCGTTGAAAGTCCTTTATAATTAAAATAGCGACGTTAAAGGTTTTGTAGGTGGAGTATTAGCCATACCCACGTCCGCTCTACTACAGGTTTACCGAGTTATGTTTACTTGAAAAGTAGGCCCTAGCACTTGACACATAACACAAGAACATGTAGGGCCTAGACCCTACCCTAGCTAGGCCTAGCCTTATTAGAGCCTTTGTCAACTTTTTGCTTGCTAGTTGGGTCTACTAAGCTAAGTCAGATGACGGGAGGCCATGAGAAGGAGAGCTGCACCCGGGATTTCATTTTAGAGCCCTACAAATTAAAAAACCTGCCATTTTTCCCACTTTCCATTTTCGTTTCACACCCCCCATTACCCTGGCCACAATAGGCCTATTTTAAATCGCCCCCCAAATTTTGCACGCTGAGCAATTTAAAGTCAACATGTTATTGCAGATTGTTATTTAAATAGGCTAAGTATGTTTAAAAAGTAGCTGCATGGCGACGTCCCGGTTTCTCACCTACGTATTGAGAGGTCGACCTGGGTTAAGCCTCCTAAAACCCGAGGCCTAGGGCCTAGGCTTCACTAGGTTCTGAAACCCTTATTAGTGTGCTAATGTCCTAGGGGGCCTAGGCCCAGTTATATCTTAAATGCCATTTGCACTACTGGTATATTAGAAGACTAAGTTAAAAGACCTTAGCAAGGCTCTACATAAGTCAATTCAAAGCTGTGTCAACAAAAATATTAAGAGCTCTGTTGATATTTTACAGTAAACACGAATTTGACGTCACACGTCATTGTCACAAATAGGCTAGGGCCTCCTCGAGATATACGGACCTTGAACAAAAATTTGTTGATAATACACTCCACTCTTGTCAATTTGTCTTCAAAATCAAATTCTGTCGAACTCGTAAATTCAGCAATTACACAACATCTAAAACACTATTGTATTAACGCAATTCTATATTATATTGGAAGTCTTCTAAAAGCTCCACTGACCGCCATCTTCTTTACCACGGAGACGACTTGCAAGTCGAGTCGAATAAGTATTTCGATCCTCTGCGGGCTAATGATTGTTTTTTTAATCGAAATGCATTGCGTTTTTGGCCCGCGCCATGCATGCTGCGGTTCCATCATGCCCTCCGGGGCCCCACCGATGAGCTTTTTTTGTTTTGACGTCTGGGTTCACAATTTCAAACATTTTACTGCAACTAAAATGACTTTTATTGCACTATCAAATTTTAAGTTCGTGGGGATAGACCTTATTCAAAATAAAGTAGGTGTAATACGCTTGTTATCGTCCTTACCAGGTAAAGAACTGAATGGCTACGGTTTAGGCTTACATAACCTCAAATCTACCTGCTTGACTAGAGGCATAATATTGCGCTCTAGCACGCTAGGGCCCAGACTACAACCAAAAAGCTTTATTTTTGGAAGAACAACCACAATTAATTTTGGTTTATGTCAATGTCAAAGCATTAGACCGTTTTCCAACGGTAAAATCGTCTTTAATAACTCTGTCCTCGATGTCAACACAAATGTTGTTAAGGATGTTATACTCTTCCGATATGAAAATCCAAAGTTCTATAAAGTTCTTAATACGTTTGCAATTTGTCAGTTCCTATTCTGGGGTTATTTATCTCACTTTGCATACACAACGCTGAAAGATACTCCTGTAGATAAGGAGAATGAGGAAAGCTTACCATGGTGGAGAAAGATCAACCTGGGCGATAATAAATACAGGAATGGAATCACGTTCTTGTGTTTTGCAATAGGTAAGTATTTAATATTTACACCCTCAATATTGTGGCACATTTGAAGATACTGTGATCTGGAGGGGCTTTGTACCTCCCCAGTAGAAACATTTTGGTCTTGCCTACAGTCTTAGATGCAAATAGGTAGCCCTACCTAGTTGATGCCTAGAATTGGATTTTCCATGCTCCATTACACTTGTATGGCCAAACCTACAGTAGGCCTAAATTTAATTAAAAAAAAAATGCAAAATTGGGTAAAAAAATTTAGTTTTTTTGGGGACGAGCGAGTGTAGCAGCGAAGCGAAAATTCAATTTTACGACCCCCCAAAAATTTAGCTCCAATGTTTTTTTTTTTTTTTTTCCCTCTGTTTTTTCGTTGTTCCCGGGGAAAAGGCTAGCGATCTTTATATAATTTTTAGGGGGCCCTTTGTTTTCTCTGAACTTAGAGGTATTTTTTTTTGGGTACAATCGAACGAACGACGTGAGAAACTAGGGCTTCAACCGGTTTGGTCATATTGCGCCGCCTGGAATGAAAGTAAATAAAAGAGTTAATGCAGGTATGTTTGATGTTAATTGTTTTCTAAGTGGAAATAACAAAATAAATTGAAAATGAAGAAGTAAAAGCAAAAAAAAATTTTTTATGTAAATGAAAAAAAAGAAAAGAAAAAATGTGTTTTAAGTTAAATTAAAATTTGTTAAATAGATTACTTTGGATGAGAAATTTTTAAAAAAAATTCTCGCCGTTATCATATGACAGAAGTTTTTCATATGATTGGGAGAGATAAAATTTCATGCGCAAGCATCATATTGGACATTCTGCTAGCTTATGTACGGTTAAAGGTACATCACATGGGTCACATATGGGAATAACCTTTTTGGTTAAAAGGGTACCGTGTGTTTGGCGTGTGTGCCCTAACGAAGTCTAACAATACCACCATTGACTCTTTTAAGAAATTACCTACCGGTACATCATTTGAAAATTATTGGTTAAAAGAGGGTAGAGGTTCAGTGAGGAGGTAGTTTAATTTTCAAATGTATGCCTTACTGGCGGGAAGCGATGGTACTTCAGGTAGGTCTGTAGAATAAATTTTTTCAACTAGCAATAATCGCACCTCGGATAGACCTCATTGGTTACGATATTGCCAATAAAAATGTGATAGTGAGCTACTCAAAAAGTTGCCCCGAACACTAAGGAGCTTCTGTACTTACCATGGCAATAAAAAAAAAAAAAAGAGCAAATTTTTTTTTGGGGTCAGTGAAATTGTACAATCGAAGAAATATTTCTCATGAATATCGTACTTTTACGATTTTTTCCGATTTTTAGTGCGATATTTTCGTCACATTTGGGCCGATTCTGACCAAACGGGTAGGGCTACAACGTTCATATTTCACATGGACATTAAGATTATGGTGTTGAAGTACCCTTTTAAAGAAAAAGTTGAAAAAGTTAGCTAGAATCTATAGAAATAAAGGTTTTAATATTAGTTTTTCAATTTTTAGTGCGATATTTTCGTCACATTTGGACCGATTCTGACCAAACGGGTGGGACTACAACGTTCAGATTTCACATGGACATTAAGGTTATGGTGATGTAGTACCTTTTGAAAGAAAAAGTTGAAAAAGTTAGTCAGAATCCACAGAAACAAAGGTTTTAATATGAGTTTTTTGAGGTTTATAATACCAATTAACAAGTATAACAATAGAAACTTGACAACAATCACCTACAATGCATTCAAAAAGCACTTGCAAAGGAAAAGTGCAAACAAACGCAAAAACGCAAACAAAAACTCACAAAAAACCGCTCATCCATCAACGCGGCGGGACTTAGCGTTTTCCTAGTACTAGTTCAAAATGTTAAGTCTAGGCCTACATTCTTCACAGAAATTTAGGAAAAGGCTTTGGCCAGTAGGCCTAGGCCCTACTTTACACTAGCCTATACGGTCTACCATCCATAATGTAGATAAGTAGGCTGTACTACATTCTTAAACATTCAATAACCATTGCAATTTTAACCTTTAATTTAGGCTGAAGCGGTATAAGGGTAGTTTGACGGAAATGTTATTTTGTATTAAATTTATGATTTTCCTTTTTCTTCCTGAATATTATTATGTATTTTCTTGGTTTTCGGCCGCGGAAAGTAGTTTCTGGACTTAATTAATCACTTTTAGTTTGCTTGAATCAGTCGTTTTGGTACTAGTTCAGTTGGTGCGGTCCAACTTTTCAACACTATTTTTTTTTCAAAGAAAACAATAAAAAAACAAGTTTAAATGAGAAATAAACGAAGAACTCATTATTAACGATTTAATTTTACTAATCACTCTGAAAATATACCAATTATATAGAATAATGAGCTTGAACACAGATTGAACACAAACACTCGCTCATTTCACTGTCATTTGGTCGCCATGTTTGCTGTTTACGTCTTGATTTTACTTACTAGGCCTACCAACCTTTTTCACTTAAATACTTCACCTACAAAGATTTTAACTTCGCTATTTTAATCATAAATTACATTCACCACAAAGGGACTTTCGTTTAAAATAGCGAAGTTAAAGGTTTTGAAGTTTTTTTTTTGTTACTATAACAGCAAAAACGTGATGATTCTCTTTTGGATTTTTGTTATTATGTTCTTGTAAGGTTATTTGCAGTGAGCAGAACATCTCAGCAGGTAGGCCTAAGCCTAGGCCGTGTCACTCCTCGCTATGTTTTTTTTGGTAAATTGTCGGTAAAAGTGGGTTTCCGCGTGTTTATTTTTAATTTACTAGTGATTTTGCATGGTTTTGAACAACAACAAAGAAAATTGGTGCAAAATTAGCCATTCCGTCATACTACCCTTGTTCCGGCTGAAGCCTATCGTTAACTAGCGTAGGCCTACCCAATAGGCCTACTTCTCATTGTTATTATACCAGTACTCCAGAAAACACTCCCTATGCAGCTCATAATATTTTCTATTGTATTATCTTTCAGGTTATGGAATATTGGCCGCATCCTGGGCATTTACTCTGAAGTCGGTGAGATTCCTTGTACTGCGTAAAGGGGGCGACAGTATTACGTTCGTTACATATGGTCCATTTGGAAAGAATCGAATGACAACTGTTCCCATTAATGACGTAAGCATACGTACCGCATATTAACTTATCGGTAAAAGAAGTGTTGGCTGAGTAGTTGGCCAGAGACTGGTGCACCATTGGTGTAGTATATTTATTATTTAGCAATGGCACCCGTCTGTGCCCAGTAGGGCCTATACTAATATTAATTAGGTACTCAATGACTTAAAATAGAGGCTGCAGTCCCTGCTGTTATGCATCGGCATACAGTGGGTCATAGACTATGACCCACTATGACTCATAGTGCTTGTCAATTGCCATAAGCAGAGGCAGGTATTTATGAGAAAATCAAAATTTACACCATTGCAAAAAAAATACATTTTTAACAATTTAGCCTACTACGCCTACCTATAAAAATATGAATATGCCTGATTTTCACCACCATGGGCAAAACAAACGTGGCAACATTGTTAACATAGGTAACAAATAGGTGACTGAATGTTCATATCTAGGCCCTACCTATAATATTATTGTCCTGTACCTACCCAGTATCTAGCCTGCAAGCAACTTGTACGTTACAATTAGTTTGGAAAACGCCAACTGGCTAGTTTAGTTTAGATTGGAGAAGGGTTGACAGGTTGGTAGGTTGTCGAATGTCAACCCTTCTCCAATCTAAACTGCAAGCAAGTAAGTTAACCTACAATATTCTTGTCCCAATGTTTTCAAATAAATCAGGGGGAAAAGATTTCACCACTTTCAACTCAATGTGAATTATTATCGACCCCAAATCACAGCTTTTGGGAATTCAAAAAAATACAATTGCCTTTTACTTTTGTTTCTTTTACATTTTGGCTGAGATTCTACTAGGTCTCTAAAGTCCAAAGACCTTCCCATCCTGATTTTCTAAACAAGGTATGTACCTAATATGTAGGGGTATCCTATATTGACCTTGTATTTGAATGTGATTTGTACAGGTCAGCTGCCAGGAGGGTCGCCAGGCAGCCCGCGTGCAGTTGCCCCTGAAAGTGAAGAACTCGGCTCTGTACTACGTTCTGGACATGAGAGGAGAGTTCACAAATCCTCGTCTCTTTGATCATACAGCAGGCCTAAAACGTATGTGGAAGAAATAAAAGAGTGAACCGATAGACATGTAGATCCTGCCTACCAAGTAATTGTTGATCGTATCTTGTGCATAAAACGTGAAACATTACGAAGCCTATTGCTACGGGTTGAACCAACAATGTATGCGTCAAAATATGGCAGATAAACACTGTGTTTGATACAATAAGATAAAGCGTTTACAATGATTGTGCACTGAATGCAATACATGTGGATGTGTCTGAAGCCTGAATTAGATGGTTCAAGATTCCTTGAATTCAGGGCCAAAATATAATCAATGTGAAGCAGATATTGTTGTATTTTATTATATTTGCACATTTTGATTGTGTTATACTTATGTCCTTGAATTCAAGGAATCATGAACAAAACATTGAACCATCTAATTCAGGCTTATGGCCTAAGGCCATATAGTAATAGAAGTGGTTTACAAATTGGCATGTAGACCTACCACACAGCAAAACTATGAATAGGGAGGCACTAGTACTGGAGACTAAAGACTAGGGATACACTAGCGGGACGCCTGAATAACGCCGAATGGAATAACGCCGAATCGATCGTGTGTAGTGTACTTGCCAATTTTCCTCCTAACTTTTCTTTTCCAACACAAAAGAGTAGCGTGGTACGTACACTACACATGATCGATTCGGCGTTGTTCCATTCGGTGTTATTCAGCGCCCCCACACTAGCTAGCAGCTGTAGTAAAATTTCTAGTCTTAAAGTCTTTAAAATCTTAGTTTTTGATACTGTAGACATATCTATTTATGTAGTTGATTTTTTGGCCAACCCTCTGGTTGAAAGTGGAGAAGCAAGAAACTTGTCAGTACCGGTATGTAGAATGTAGAATCTTGCATCACTTTTCACACAACACGGTAGAAGTATTTATATTATACGCGTAACAGTGTGTGGAAACTGGAAATATTGGTTTCTACTTTCTACCTGCAAATATTAATCTCAGAGAAAAATGATGATGTTGTTTGCTTCATGTCTTTATAATCAAGACGATGTGTGGTAATATATGACCACAAAGGACAAGAACATAAATCTCATGCCTCATGCCAGATTCGAACTCGCGTCCTTGTCAGGGAAAATGATGTCTTATATTGTGTTTTTTTTTTAAAGAGAAAAATGATTCTGTAAAAAATTAGGGATTCAATTGTCGAACTACTTAAGCTGCCCCCAGACGTTCAAACATTTCGTACAAGTTGCTTGACAACAGCCGTTTGACAAGCATGCTACTCCCCACACATGAACGGATGTGCGTGGACACAGGGGGGGGGCTACATCTGGCCAACCCTCATTAGAGGCTATTCCTTGCGTTCGGAAGTACGCAAAAAGAATGTCTCCTTCATTATCCAAGCATAAAGTTGTGTGTGCTATTGTTGGTGGCACAAACCTTCTCCCTGAAGACGTGACTAATGATCTCTTTTCGTACGAAATGTTTGAGTAGCCCCCCAGACATTCAAACATGCTGTCAAGCGCGGTCAAAATATCAAAACGGTTTGAAAACTACGATTTGCTTGACAACACGCTGACACGCCCCCCCACACGTTCCAACTTGCTGTCAAACACGATGTTGTCAAGCAACTTTTACGAAATGTTTGAACGTGTGGGGGCCGCTTTACCTAAATAATTATTTAGAAATTTAGAATGCACCCTTGTTACAAAGGTACATCACTTTATTATTTCTTAGGCCTACTACGTATTTGAGTTTCCAATCTTTTTAAACAATTATCTGTGTACCAAATGTATCAACAATTAAAACAATCAAAAATAAAATAAAATATTTAATTTAACATTTAATTTGATTTGATTTGATTTAAAGCTTTATTTCCATGATTTACAATGTATACACAGGACATACAAGTAATGATCTTGACCCTTGGTTTGAAAGGTATGTGGAAAGTAAGTAAAGAAAGGATCTATCATTAGTAGGCCTACTAAGTACATATAGGCTAGGTATACTTTCATGAGTGTGTGTATGTTGATTATTGTTTATGGGAATTATCCTGCATATTTGCTTGATAATGAATGATGATAAATTATATTTTAATGAAATGTTTTGGGTCAATTATTTAAGAAAATAAAACATGCTTAATAATTCCCATATAGGCCTACAAGCAATAGCTATTTAACTAGTACTCATCCTGGAAAATGTACAGTACTTTAGCTACAACATTAGTGGGCTGTATATGTATTGGCAGTATTGCTCTTCAACATTGTAATATAGTACTAGGAAAACGCTTAAGTCCCGCCGCGTTGATGGATGAGCGTTTTTGTAAGTTTTTGTTTTTGTAGGACCACTTTTTCTTTGCAAGTGCTTTTTGAATGCATTGTAGGTGATCGTTGTCAAGTTTCTATTGTTATTGTTATTATAAACCTCAAAAAAACTCAAATTAAAACCTTTATTTCTATGGATTCTGGCTAACTTTTTCAACGTTTTCTTTCAAAAAGCAATACATCACCATTACCTTCATGTCCATGTGAAATATGAACGTTGTAGCCCCACCCGTTTGGTCAGAATCGGCCCAAATGTCACGAAAATATCGCACTAAAAATCGTCAAAAAAATCGTGAAAGTACGATATTCATGAGAAATATTTCTTCGATTACCCAAAAACGTGCCAGGTCTAAGTTTAAAGATTTCGAAGGTCTCCAGAAAATTTCATCGCAATTGGAGTATCGGTTTAGCCGGAATCGTGTAAACAAACACACAAAAATACAAACAGAAAAAACAAGAAAAACGTGAAAAAATCGTAAAATTGCTATTTTCATAAGAAATAATTTTTCGATTGCGCTCAAAAAGGTGGCAGTTCTAAGTTCAAAGATTTCAAAGGTCTCCAGAAAATTTCATCGCAATTGGAGTATCGGTTTAGCCGGAATCGTGTTAACAAACACACAAAAATACAAACAAAAACAAACAAGAAAAACAAAAAAAATCGTAAAATTGTGATTTTCAAGAGAAATAATTTTTTGATCAATTTTTCGTACGGTGCAGTTCTAAGTTCAGAGATTTCGAAGGTCTCCATAAAATTTCATCGCAATCGGAGTATTGGTTTAGCCGGAATCGTGTTCACACACACAAAAATACAAAAAAAAGAAAGAAAGAAAAAAAAAAAACATTCCGGATTTTTTTCTCCAGTGTAGTAGAATGGAATCTTCGCTTCGCTCGCTCATCCAATTTCCGGCATAGCCAACACTCTACAATGTGTTTGTCCCTTTTTTTTCTGTTTTTCTTCACTCTTTACTTTCAACCTCATTCAAGTGGGAAAAGTGTGTAAGTGAGATCTTCAAACGTTCACCAATTGGCAATTAGTTATTAAAAAGAAGTGTTAGTTGTTTGATCAGATATTGTTCTTGAATAAGCAAGGCTGTCCATACTTTCCTTTGATATTTTTCGGCCAGGATTTGTAACACTGTTGGTATACGTCTTAACATTTTTCTTGTTTGTCAATAAATTGCGCCACTTTTGGGCAGTACTTTGATCAAGAACTATGAAAAACAAGAATAAGGAAACACCTTGAAGCGAAGCAACGACACAAAATAGTTCTGGCAACTTGACTAGCGCGAAAACCCACGCGAGACCGAATAGTACGAAGAGAAATAATGAGGTGACGAGTCGTTGAATCGCCAACTGTCGACTCTCCTGATTGGTCTGCATGTCCACGGAGGAGAGGATCTTGTACATGATGACACCGAAGATGAGACAGTTGGTGATGACGAAGATCAATACGGGGACGTACGCTCCGTAGAACAGCGCTTCGCCTGTTTCACACACAAATGTGCATTACACAATGATCATTCATTAATCATCAAGTTATAGATGAATCATAATTCCTAATGCTTCTTATGCAGACTGTTATTTAATAAGACAACCTACAACAGAGTAAGTTCTACAATTAAGTATGATGTAGGCATTTCATTACACAATTAATTAAATACTAAAAACAAAAATATACATTAATTAATATGATATCAAAAAACATCTAATTAGGTCTACTAAGGGGCATAAAAGAACACAATAGAATACTTTTAAAACTAAAGAACACAAAAAGAAAACTAATGATGGTTACAATGTCAATAACATAACAAAACTTTCAAGGTCTGGACGGATTAATTAGTTGTACGTACGTTGGATTATATTTATCATACCCAACTGAGAAGCAGGTATTTGGGGTGAAAATAACAGTCATATTTTGTTTTTATTATGCCCAAAAGCGGTGGATTGGTGGTGAAAATAATTGAACATATCTCTCTCCCTCCTGATATTTTTTAAATTTTGGGTGTCGGATCTTGTGAAGAACTTGCAGATTGCAATAAAATGTACTATGTAGTTATGAGAATTCAGAGGCAGGTATTTATGGTGAAACTTAAAAATAAATGAATATTGAATCCGGATTTAGGTTGTGTTCCGTAAAGGCGACCGGTTGACCATTGGTCGACATTTGGTCGACATTTCTGGGCTCGACTGGGGATTGTTATTTTCATTGTTTCACTCAACGTCTGATTGTTGGGGACTGCCTTGGCTACGGAATGGTGCATGCTTCTACAAGGCCGTGTTTTAATGAAAAATTTCAGGGCTGCCCAACGATAAAAAACATCATATCGATATCGTGATTCGATGTCAAACTTTTCAAATCTAGTGTCAATATGGTTTTGTTTAAAAAAAAAATTAACGCGTTATTACGTTCTTCGGGCGTAGCCAAGGCCCCGCCGGCAATGCAGACATGCCACTGTCCGTCCCATGAAGAACAATCACAACAATACTTGCAGCGGCCCTGCGAAGAGATAGAAGCTAACTGACTTCTCTGTATCTACCTCTCTCTCCCTGACTCTGTCTGGACACTACTCTAGTGTAACAACTTGTTGAGCTGCCTCTTATGCTTTGCTGATATGAATGAGATAACACATGTGGTCTTGTAATCTTATCTCATAACATAAACAAAACAAAGCAGCAAAAGTCTTGGCCCGAAGCCAAACTGACTATCAATATGTAGTTGGTGGTGTGGGGTAGGAACAGTGCTGCAGAACCATAACTCACTGCCACACCAAGCATTTCTTGATTTTAAAAAATTTAAAAAAATAATAATCAAACAATATAGGCCCTACATTTCCTTATCGATATCGAATTTTTTTCTTCATATCGATATCGTTGGGCAGCCCTAAAAAATTGTGATATCTCGTTAAAATATTACATAAACCATATCATTTACTAAATGATTTATTGTCTACCCATGTGTAGTTACAGGAACATTGTCGGTAGTGGACATTATTCCATGATTTTCAATGAAAGAATTTGAAATAACCGCGCTTTCCTCAAAGACCCGCCCACGACCGGAATAAAACTAGGGGCTTCTTGGTCTCGACCACAACAATCAAAACAGCAACGCATTGCATACGTTCCTTGCAAATCTGATCCATCATTGGTGCAAATTATGTTTGCTTAAATTTCATTGGTCGCAGACTGGTCGTTCTGGTTGCCTTTGCGGAACACAACCTTGGAGTAGTCACTCAGTCATATAACTATTAGTATTAGCATCTTTGTTTATGTTCTGTCCAAAATTGGTGAATTGCTGTTGCAAATTATTTATAATAATAATGGGTTTGAGCATTGAAAATTCATTTTTACTGTAAATACCTTCCTCTGATAAATATCAAAACTCAAAAGTCTACCTGAAAATAGATGCAACAAGCTAAATAAGTTACATATTTTTGGTCAATTAAAAGTACGTTATAATTAGTATAGAAACTCGAGATGAGAGGATGGGACTTCAAATTTCATCTCTTGAAAAGAATCAAATGGTTGTAAAAGATTAATCGATTAAAGATAATCGTCTGCATTCCTAGTTATAAACGGGAGACAGAAGCCGTACCGTACAGATAGCACCGAGGTAGTCCGTAGACGTCCGAGTCGTATCCCAGAAGGAAGGCGCACGGGACGAGAGGGAGTCCCCAGCCCAGGAGAGCGGCCTTGGTCACTAGGTAAGGGGTTCTGGAGAAGGTCGCCCAGATGACCACCAGTCGCAGGTACTGCAGTACGGCCGCTATCAGCATCCAGGAGAACGAGACTAGGACTGCGTAGTGCAGCAACACGCCTCGGACTGTGATCGGAACAATATGTAACACGTGATTAATGTTAAAACGTAACTTAAAAACTTATGACCGAGGCCACTACTTACTTAAAAATAAAAACAAATTTTTGGGTGAAACTTCCTCACCCATCATCAGGTTGATGCCGACTGGTTCCCTCACCGGACTGCTCCCTTATCTCCGCCGTGAGTCGTGCTGCTACGATCGACCTCCCGACTTCACTCTCGATGGTCGAAATCCACATGGCGCTCAGTTCAAAACTTGGTTGGCTTATAGGATCACTCACACATCGCATCACTGCTGCCTCTTTAATCTTCCTTTTCCATATATTTTCTATGTACAACAAGTACCCAGAGAAACTTGTGAGACGAATTTTGAATAAGAACCCTTTGGGGAATAAGGAGAAGAGGGTCAAACCTAAACCTCTGAAAACCATAGTGGTAGAGTATGTTCCGGGATTCTCCGAAAAATTCAGGCGTATCACAGCTAAATTCAACATCCGTACTGTGTTCCAGTCTTCCTATACCCTACGTTCTCAGTTGACTAAAGTAAAGCCGGAGGATAACAGTCAGAGTTTAAGACATGTTATATTACAAATACCTTGTCAATGTAGTAGGGTGTATGTGGGGGAAACGGTTAGACCAGTGAATGTACGCATAGGAGAACATCAACGTAATATTAAGAAACATAGTGATAGTACGTCGTCATTATTGGTTCACATGCCCGAGAGACTATGCATGAATACAAGTGGGAGGAGGTGAAATGCATCATGCGTGAAGAAAATATGTGGAAAAGGAAGATTAAAGAGGCAGCAGTGATGCGATGTGTGAGTGATCCTATAAGCCAACCAAGTTTTGAACTGAGCGCCATGTGGATTTCGACCATCGAGAGGAAATCGAGAGGTCGATCGTAGCAGCACGACTCACGGCGGAGATAAGGGAGCAGTCCGGTGAGGGAACCAGTCGGCATCAACCTGATGATGGGTGAGGAAGTTTCACCCGAAAATTCGTTTTTAAGTAAGTAGTGGCCTCGGTCATAAGTTTTTAAGTTACGTTTTAATATTGTTCCGGGCCAATAAGCTCTTTTTATAGAAGTGATTAATGTTGTCATGAAACATTTTTATTTTTTAAATTATATTAAATCTACTCACACAGTTACATAGTTACATAACTGATTTTTAGTGGGAGACCTTAAATAAAGCAGACCAAGCCAAACCTGTTTGTGCCGGTATCATCGATGAGCAAACAGTGACCAACTATAGAGATTAATCTTTTAAATAAGAAACACTAAAAAAAGCTTGGGCTGCACCCAAAATACTCAGGGAAGGTTATCAGACTTAGCACTATTAATATCATTAATGATTTATATTATAAATTGCTCCTGTTATGTTCATGCAATGAAATATATAAAATAAATAGATAATTCATATTTAGAGCCTACCCACTAAGTCACATAACTGATTTTCAGTGGGGGACACTAAATTTAAACCTAACTAAGCCAACCCTGCTGGCGCCGACATCATCGATAGGCGAACAATGACCAACTAGAAACCAGTATTTAATTGGATGAGCGAAGCGAAGACTTCAATTTCACTGACCCCTCAATAAAGTTTGCTCCAATGTTTTTTTTTTTTTTTGTCTGTTTGTTCGCATGCTACCGGGCAAACGGCATATGCGATCTTGATGAAAATTTGAGGGGACCTTCGAAATCTCTGAACTTAGACCTGCCATGTTTTTGGGTACAATCGAAGAAATATTTCTAATGAATATCGTACTTTTACCTTTTTTTTCCGATTTTTAGTGCGATATTTTCGTGACATTTGGGCCGATTCTGACCAAACGGGTGGGGCTACAACGTTCATATCTTACATGGACATTAAGGTTATGGTGATGTATTGCTTTTTGAAAGAAAAAGTTGAAAAAGGTAGCCAGAATCCATAGAATAAAGGTTTTAATATGAGTTTTTTTAGGTTTATAATAACAATTAACAAGTAACAATAGAAACTTGACAACAATCACCTACAATGCATTCAAAAAGCACGTGCAAAGGAAAAGTGGTCCTACGCAAACTAAAAACTTACAAAAAAGCTCATCCATCAACGCGGTGGGACTAAAGCATTTTCCTAGTTTAAAATAAGAAACAAAAATTACACTTGAGTAAAACTGCAATACTTTTATACAGGGTATGGGAGTACCGGTACCCAAAATACGGAATATCATTCATATTTTATATTATAAAATGCTTCTGTTATGTTCATTCTATGAAATATATTTGGTGGAGAGGCCTTGTTCAAAATTGTTCCTTCTTTGGGAATCAGTAGGTCAACATTCAACAAGTTCCTGACACAATAATTGATTCTACAAAAACTAACACAGGTGGGTAAATTGTATTGCCTTTTACTTTTAGTAAACACCAGTTGATCCCTTAAATATTAAATTTAGTTTGTATTTGGTTGCTCTCTTTTGTTATCTGTTTATTTAACTGAAAAGGATAGACCCTAAATAAATAAATAAATAAATAAATAAATAAATAAATAAATAGTTGTAATTATTAAGCTTAAGTTTGACTGAAATCACAAGTGGCTTTGTCTCCTTGGTTCTTTCTTTCTTACCCTTGCAGAGTAGCATGTGTTTGGATTGCCCTGAGACGGGCACCAAGGCGTCGACTAGAAACAGACTCATCAGCAGCGCTATAGCGGCCGACAAGTGAAGCTGGATCTTGTGTCCGGGTGTTCTCCTCCAGTCGGTGAAGATGACGCCTGTTATGCCGACCAATGCCAGTCCAATCAGAGACAAACTGCAACCTGGTGTAAGATATTGGCAATATTAATGTCTAGGGAGCAAAGCTCAACTTGTTTTTTTCAGTTTGTGTGCCACGCCTCACGGTAAAAACCGAACTTCACCTCGGATTGGCATGTGTTTCTTTTTGTTGGCAACACCCTCAAACAAGGATAATACATTATATGTTAAGTTACCCTATGGGTCAGGGGTGGGAGGCTAGGCCCAACCAAGGGTGCACTTTCAGCAATCTAGCACCTCCACCAAAAAGGAGAAATAAACACTACAGCAAATTAGTCTTTATTTTTTTTCCGTCGACCTGTGGATTAAGACAGCTTCGCTCCCTAGTTTTGGGTATTTCCATATGAGCAATTGTTAAAAATTGTTAATATTTCAACAAGAGGTGGGATATATTGTTCATCTCCTTAAGGGAATGTGACACATTTGGCAGTTGGCACGAAGCTGAATGCTTGGCCAAGAAACATCCGAGGTATAAAAAACTTTGCAAATTTGACAATAAAGCATGTAAGGACAGTTGTAGATTTTGAAATTTGGCTCTACTAAAATTACGGATATACAGTAGTCAATTTTGAAGTTTTTAACCAAAATAAAACTGTGGATTTAAAAAAAAAAAAAGAATGACTGAGAAAACAGCAATTTGCTTAAAACACAAGGTGCTTCCAATTTCTGATTGGGGCTAGCCTTACCTCCTGACACAAAAGTCACCAAAAATATTTTATTATGTTATCATTTAAAATTTCTATTGCACATTCAGTAAAAATACCGTGAGATGTTAAGTACTGTCAGGCAAATGAACAAAAATGTGATGAGAGAATTTTTTCAATTGGTATAAAAAAACAATTTTAAAGAACTTATCGTTATGGTTATGATTAGGATTATAGATAGAAGGATGAGAGTAGAGGTGGACCATATACTGAATGAAGAACAATATGGGTTTAGATGGGTACTACTACTATCGACCTGATATTTGTACTTTGACAAGCTATGGAGAAAAGTTGGGAACTGGGTAGATAAATGAGTATGGTCTTCCTGGACATCGAAAAGGCGTATGATAGTGTGCCAAGGAATGTAGTGTGGGAAAGCTTGGAAAGAAAAGAAGTGGACAAAGGACTGATAGACAGGGTTAGAAGTATGTACATAGTATGTGAAAGCTGTGTAAAAACAGTTTGGGCTGTCAGGGTCGTTCCAAATAACACAAGGGCTGAGGCAGGGAAGTGTGCCATTACGTCACTGCTATTTATAATAGTGATGGATGACATCCACAACAAGGTAAAGATGGAGGAAACGGAGGAGGTAGAGGTTATGCTGTTTGCCGATGATTTCGTGGCATGGTCAGAGTATGAGGAGGTACTCCAGAGATACACAGACCTCTGGAAGAGGCACATTGAAGAGGCCTGCATGAAGATAAGCGTGATCAAGAGCAAGGTTGTTACTATGCCAGGAGAAGGAGAATAAGGAACTATCGTGCAGAGATCAAGATTGGAGAAGAAACCTTGGAAGTAGTGGAGAGTTTTGAATACCTAGGAAGTGAAATAATGGTAAGCGGGAAGATGAAAAAGAAAATTACCAACAGAATACAAAAGGCCAGTAACTTCTACCAGTGCGTAAAAGGCCTGGTGTGGGATAGGGAAATACCCATACAGTGCAAGATGACAATATACAAGCACCTCTACCAAGTCGATAAAGAGTTTCCCGTTGGAGAGAGTCCTCCAACTCCCTATACCGCCCGGGTTAAAAAAAAATCTTTTGGCGTGGATCTAACGTTCCGCGCGACTCTGTGGAGATTGATGGAACTACTCAATAAAACTACGCACTTTCTACTAGTAGTTACATCGATGACGACAATGGCGGAACGTCAAAATTTAATACGATCGAATGTTGGCGAATGTTTTGGCATAAAGCAAACTCTCTTTATAAAGGAATTGAATGGAGTAGACTAAGCTTAGAGCTAGGCGATATATGTATTGTAAGATTTCGATTTGAGTGCCTAGGGCGTATTACGTCTAAAAACTGTATGTGACCTGGCCTAGGCTACACTTACGTCCGTAGCTGAACAAGGATATCTCAATTATTTCGCACGAAATGTCAGTGACCTGCGCAACACTTTATATACAATAATAAATCAAAGTAAATCGTTTTAAAAGGCTAGGGCCCAGGGCTAATATGATTGAAATAAAATTGAAGTTTGACGTTTCGTCTGTTGTTTGTTGATTTCAGCGTCACTGCACATCGATAATCTACTGACCGTATTTAGCGTGCAGTGCTTTTATTAGTTTCACATTGGAGCCGCTCTCAGCGCGCAGGACGTTAGATTCCGTTTTGACTTGGGAGTAAGGGGACCTCCCAAAGGGGAAACTTCTTTATCGACTCTGCTCATACTGATCCTCAGATATACGGCAGAAACCTAGACTATGGGTGATAGAGAAGAAAGCCAAATACAGGCGACTGACATGAGATTCCTGAGGAGCACAGTGGGCAAGATAAGAAGAGATAGAATTAGAAATACAAACATCAGAGAGATGCTTGGGGTGGAGAAGTTAGGTGACAGGATGGGAAGAACACGGCTGAGATGGTTTGGGCATATGAAACGAATGACGGAAGAGAGAATGCCCAGGAGAATGTATGAGAAAAGGATTGAAGGAAGAAGATGGGGGAGACCAAGGAAGAGATGGAAGGAGACCATAGCAAGAGACTACAGATGCTGGG